>OX578135.1:6806443-7406443 GCA_951213105.1 Amaurobius ferox | reverse complement strand
CTAAAATTTTTGAAGCAATTTGTGAATTTTAATTTCGCTTAAAAAATATTTGAAAAATGATGTCCCAGAGGATCCCCCCCCCCTTTTTTTTTTCCAACTCGTGTTCAATTCAAAACTAATTGGGTGATATTATTCACTTACATTCCCATATGTCCCACAGGCTGTCTCAACAACAAACTGAAATATCATTTTGATACGGCCATTCTTACAGCAGTTATCAAACAGACAAATAGAATGAACAAAGTCATAAAGACTTTGCAACTATGTTGTAAAGTGTTAATAAAATGGGTCAAATTGATTTCCTATACAGTTTTACAGGCAGTGGTATAACAGATTCTTCTCCTGCAAAATTTAATTTTGGGTTCACTTATCGTCATTTCTGCGATAGTTAAAATAATATTCAGTTCATCACTTTTGTGCATCCCTCCATAACACCTGGGTTAGCAGAGTGTAACAGGCCCTGTTGACCAGATCATTTCGTACAGACATTGGTACTGCTACGAAATGTATCCTCTAGAATCGTAGATGTGTGCGCTGGATACACAGAAATGAATCCAAGTTTCTGGATAACTTACGTTTATTTATAAGTAAACAAGAACAATATACAATCAACACAGCACTTAGCTCCACTCATTACACAGAATAAGCAATATTATTCTCAAAATATTGATGAAAATATTTTCATGAAACAACAACTGGGGCGCGGTAGCCCGGTGGTAAGAGAGCGGGAATTGCACTCGGTAAGCCCGGGTTTGATTCCCGCCACTGCCATAACTGCTGCCATGTTCACGCAGAGTACGATCACGTTAAACATGTGGGTCCCTAAGTCCTTCCAAGAGGTTGGTGGTAGGGGAAGGAGGGTACAGTTCCTGTGAATACCTCCCCACTGGGTTCCTGTCTAAATTGGGTGGCACTTCCTGGCCGTCCAAACAGTTACCTTACACCTTTCTGGCCAAACTTGCTACCTCCTCGGGTTCTCCCTTTTCCCTTCCCTTCCCGTTTTCCCTCCTTAAAAAATTTTGTAAACAAAATATTTCTCATCATTGGCAAATCTTTCTTAACTCTTATATTTCCCCCCGGACTCATGATCCGGCCCGGATTTCTTCCTTCCTCCCTCTGGTCAATCCCTCCCTCCAAATTACTAACAAATATTTAATATATTTTTTAACTGGGCATGGCCCATTTCTAGATTATCTCCATTATTTTAAACATAAATCCACCTCTTGTTGCACCTGCGGTTCTTTCGGCGATGCCGATCATTTTGTTTTTTCTTGTCCCCATACAAAAAATTTTCATCTTACAAAACCCTCCCCTGCCAATTGCGCAGCCTGGTTCTCGAGAGTCAGTTCAAATAAATCTTCTATAGATAAAATTAAAAACTGTGTTCTCATTGCTAGAGACATCTCTAATCAAATTTCCTGATCAGCTTGTGAGCCTCTCCCTTTTCCCCCTTTTGGTCGGTGGTCCCCTGTTGTCCTTTTCCCTGGAGGTGTTACCCTCTCTTTGTTTGGTTGCTTTGTTTTGTCTGTGTTTTGATTTTGTCTGTGTTTTGCTGTGTTTTGATTGTGCCCCGTTTGTTCCTGTTTGTCTTGGTTTAGTTGTTGTTTTTGTCTTCGTTGTTGTTTTTGTTGTATTATTTCTCATTGTGCACCAGTTGAAGTAACAATTGTTCAAGAATTATTGTAATCCGTTTTATTGTGTCTTTCACTGTTTAACCTTTATATTGTTTCAAAATGTGAAACATATGTAAACTCTCCTGTAAATTTTCGATTCTCAAAATAAACGCTGCTGGACCGTCGGACGAAAGCCATGGAAGTTGGGAGTTGGTTTCGGCTAACTCCTTCCCGCCCGTCCAAATGGATGCTCAAGTCCTTGTTGACGAGCCGGACGGCCTGGGTTTTCAACACCTTTCTGGTAAGTCGGAAGGTCTGGGTCTCAACAACAACAAAGCAACAACTACTATTCTCAAAACATTGACAAAAGCCACAGTCCACTGTAGCTTGTATAGTTTCAACTCGTAAACTGAACTCCAGCAGAGTAATGAGTCCTTTTTGCAGTTTCTCTATAGAATCTTCTGGAAATCTTTCAGTAGAAATTTCCAAAATTATCTACTATCTCATAGAATAATCGTTATTTGGCAATGTTTTGAGAGGTTGCCAAATTGGCAATAAATCGCCAAATCGGACAACCCTTCTTCTGACTCGAAATTCTAGCAACCATACAGTAAAGTCAGGGAAAGAATGTTCGTATCGCTGTCTTCTGGAGAAAACACTGCAATGACACCGTTTGATCTGCAATAGAGATGAAAGACAAGACGGGGGACATCAGTGAGAGAATATTATACATTCGCAACAGTACTATAGTTGTGAACTATAAGATGTAAATACTTTCAAGTACAGTCTTTATAAATTAATTCATTTCCATTTATCTTTCAAAAAGTGAGACCTCATTTTCGATAAATGCAATGTCATAAACATGTATTTTGTTCTTGACACATTATTTTTTCAATTGAAAACCTTAAAAACATTAAATACAAGATAGTAAAACAATAACTAATGTATAAGCAATGATTTATTTATAATACAAACTCAAAACATAACAAAGAAATATATAGTATGGGTACAGTAATTATAAATTAGGAGTGCAAGATCAGTAGATAGGAGGATCAAAAGGTATCTTTAATACAGTTTAATGCAATCTTGATTCTGATAATGATTCTGGGATAAGCAGGACTCGATACTATGAGATACAAAAGTGTGAAAAAGTTGAATACAGACTTACACTTCAGATATTTAGTAGTAAATTACCAATGGATAAAGTGTCATTAAAGACACTCTACAAAATTACAGTTAGTTAAAAAAACAAAAAGACTGTGTAAAGTGAAAAGCTTGTAAAACAGAAATCACCTGTAGATTCTTTGAACATCATAATTTACATTAATATAAAAATATTTTTGATTACTTTGCACCCTAAACTTGCCTCCCCTTCCCCCCCTTCCCCACCAAACAATAAAAATTTAATATTTTTAGTCTCTTTGAATTTAAACATCTGTATTTTAATTTTGCTAACTTAGCAGAGATAAATCTAAAATTTTTATTAAAAAGTGCTCTTGTGCCAAATTGTATGTGCCTTTCTTACTATCCTCATATACAAGCTGAGAAATTGGTATATTTTCAAACAATTTAAAATGGATGCCACACATTTTATTTCATGATTATACTTATCACACACAGTACAGTTACATTCGTTAACACATGTTAATTATGCAGTGCACAACAAAAATAACTTGAATAGCATTTGGGAGAGAACAAACCTCTAGCTTATCAGAAGTATATCTTATTACTCAGTAAAAACTTGCCAATGCATAGCACAAGCCCCCCGCTATGCCATGAGAACAGGGTAATCAACTGCTGGCGAAACTGATATATTGCTGGAAACTGATATATTGCTGAGCAAAGACATGAAAACATTGTACTTGTTGCAAAGTTGATTCTTAGCCAAGAAGAATTAATTCACAAATACTTCTAAATCTTATACTTTTATAGTTATCTGGAAATTCCCTGAGCTTTGCAGTTAGCCTAGATAGTCAGAAACATATGTCCCTGTTGTCAAAATACATTGCAGTGTTACAAATGAAATAGACACTCATTTTATTTGCAGCCTATTACCATTAACAAGCGCTTGCCTACAATAAATGCTTATTAGGCCATACAAGAAATAGTAGAACATATGACACATACTCTAATACTTATGATTACAAGCACCCCATTTCATACCTTCATTCTACAAGATCATGGACTATACATAAAAATATTCACAGCAAAACTAATCCACATTCATTAAGAGAATGTATTATCTTTGTAGATGCACCAAAAGATACAGATTTTTAAATCTAATAAAGCACTACACAGAAGAACTTAACATTTATACAAGCAATTACATTAAGGAAATCAACAGTTTGCTGACAACTTAGGCAAATCACTAATGCTGTCTGACATCTTTCTAGTCACATCTTGACCACTTCAGAACTTAAGTTACATGGGCTTGCTCTTGGCATGTTTGATCCGTTATTACCTATCCATGCGCTGCTTAATTTATATAAATGAGAAAAACTAAATAAAAAAATATTCAACATTCAGTAAATGTATAAAAATTCTTACGGTATTTCAATGACAATATGATTGACAAGAATGTATGAAATTTTACAGAATTGAGGTTAAAAAAGATGTCTCAATGCTGCAAAATTTTGCTTTAAATATAATTTGCTAAACTTTCCCTCAGGGTTTGGTTCTTGACATGACATTGGTTTAATCCGTATTTTAACCAAATAAAACTGTCAAAAACCCATCAAAAGCTGCGAACAAAAGGGGAATTTGATCTAAAACCAATAAAACAACCATGTCAATCATTATAAGATTGATCACCCATATAAATTTGAACAATATTATAAAAAAAAAAGTAAGTAATTTTAAAACATTATCCTTACAACAATACAAGTACATAAATACCTTTAAAATATTGAAATGCTAGCAATAATTAAAAATAATTTTTCAATTGTTTGAATTTAAATATCAAGGCATTCTGATTTTGTTTTAAATTAAAAACAATATTTATAACTTTTCTGAAGTTTTATTATTTTAACATTTTAGAGATAGCACAATTTGTTTTTAATATTCGGGTTCATTACACCCAAGTAGCATTCGATAACACATAACGAGTTTAGAACTTTTCCCCAGTCCTAAACGATTTCGCAATTTAGAATGGATGTTTCCAAAATTTGAAAATATTCTTTCTATAGAAGCCGAACTAGCAGGTTGGGATATCAGTATTATTGCTAGTTAAGCTAATTTAAAAGTTGCACTGTTTTCATCCTGAAAACTTTCACACTTCGCAATACCTTTCCACCACGTTATCAGATTGGTGAGTTTTGCACTTGTACTGAAGTAAGATGTTGGGATTGGGCTTTCTTGGGCTTCAAATGCAATCAGAAGTGCTAAACAGTCTTCAATTTTTTCTGTAGTATAAAAATGAGCAGTTTCCATTTGGCTATCTGTTAAGTCTTTACCCATATATTTCGGATGCATCATGTAAGCGAGGAAATGGATTGGCATTAATACCTGTTCTAATCTTTTCTGAACAGTTTTAATATGTGGCTGCAGGGAATCTTCTTTCAAAAGACTTAGCCAAATGTGGCATGCATCAGCCAGTGTTGCTGTATCTCTTTGGAGTATGTCTAATCCATCAGCAATTGGTTTTAACTGTAGTATCAAGTCTTTGCACTGCTTATATAAAGTATAGTTGTTAATAAGACAAAGAATGGCTCTATCAATTTCTTCCTCGTGCTCATCTGCTAACTTTTGAAAATATGGTCTATTGTGAATAAAGGTATTTATGCATGTAAGCTGGCTATTCCATCTTGTATTTCCTGGAAGTTGAGGCTGAAGTGCTCCTTCATATGCTTTAAGCCATCTTCCGGGCAGATGATGGTTTCTAAAGCATTTTTGGACTTTTATCACTTGTTTGATAATAGCATCAGGTGTAAGAGCTTCACCCAGCAAATTAAGCCAATGTGCCGAACATCCATAAACTTCTAAATTTCTGTCGTTTTTATGAAGCAGTTCTCTGACTTTCTCCATAACTTTAGCGTTGTCAGTTACAACTGCTTTTACTTGGCATCCAAACTTTTCCTCAGCTTTTGCAATTGCATTCTGAATAACATATTTATGGTACTCAGCATCCTTTTTGTTTTGCAGTATCCTTGGTGAGCATCCTGTTTTGCACATCTATGGATTCATATTGATCTGTAAGTAAAATTTTAGAAGTGTATGCTAAAACTTATTACTAAAACTACTTACTCTGTGTGAATGTATCCACTGCTCTAAGTTTGGTTCAAGCATGTAATAAGCTTTTATATAACTCTCGACTTGTTCTTTCCCAGGAACAGGTTGCACGTCTGTTAATCGTTCTACTTTACTCAGAAACTGCTGATAATCTAATTGCATAAGTGCACGGCCACCATTCGTACACTTCTTAGCTTGAGAAAAACTACAAATAAAACAAAAAATTAATAAATAAGTTCATTACATATAAATCAGTTTAAACTATAATAAATAAAAATCAAATAAATTATTTCAAACTGTAAATTATTTAAAACAAGTTATTTCAATCATTACATTGATTTAAAAAAAAAGCGAACCAATTTAAATACATGCTTTAAAATATACATATTGCTTTCCCTACCATACATGGTAAAGTATTGGAATCGTGTTGAAAATCAGTTTTTTTTTGTGAAATGGCCCACAAAAAAGTAAGTATCCACTCTAGCTAAAAACTAATTGGCCCAATTCCACAAAATTTAGTAGATAAATGACCCTTGAGATACTTTGGTGCTGATTAGATTTTGGTACAATTCAGAAAGAAAAACCTGTCTTTTTGTGAAATGGCCTGTAAAAATTGCCAAAATCCAAAATAAAAGACTACTTGTGCTTAAATGCAGCCATTAAATACTTGTTTTACATGCATTTTTGACAATGAAAAGAATAAGAACAACT
The DNA here is from genome assembly GCA_951213105.1 of Amaurobius ferox. Taxonomy (NCBI): domain Eukaryota; kingdom Metazoa; phylum Arthropoda; class Arachnida; order Araneae; family Amaurobiidae; genus Amaurobius; species Amaurobius ferox. The sequence continues at coordinate 7,399,892 of OX578135.1, read as the reverse complement.
TCATAACTCCAGGACTAACTGGTCTCGGGACATTTTTTATTTTTACCATGTTGCTTGCCTTTGAAAATATGTCCAATTGCCAAATGAAAGCAAACATTGAAACAAAACTTCAAATTTAGTGTCATTTCAAATAATTATCCTTGTCATTTTTAAATATTAAACTCAATTTAATGAATTATAAAAGGAAGAAATCGAAAAGAAATTTGAGTCTGCAAGGAAAGTCATGTACTGTGTTCATATCAGATTTTTTTGTACTTTACTTAATTTGTGAAAAGTACTGAAAACAGTTTCTAACAATACTGAAAAATAAAATTTCAAAGGATGCCTGAATAACAAAGAAAACAAAAAACATTGTAATACTTTAAGCACAAGATATGACTTTGCACATTGATTAATAGCAAACTAGATGACAATGCAAAATGCTGCACAAAAAAGGCAGATATATGTTTCAGAAATCATTGGATTTCCTTCTTCGGTGCAAGCAACTCTGGTTCTGAATGTTGAAATGAGAGCTACATAAATACCGGGAAAGCTGCAAAATGGTTTAATCATTTTGCGATTTACCCAGCACAATTAGTCAAGCTCTAATTGGGGCATTCAGGTCCAATCTTTCTGGAACCAGGGTGAGTATACCTTCCTTAAAAGAATTTCAAGGACTTTCAACTATCATGCAATTATTTTTCAAGGACATCATTTTTTCCATATTATGAAGTTGTATGCATTTCTGGGAGGAAAAATTATAGCAAACTAACATTATTGTTTAATGTTGAAACTGTTGAGGAAATTTTCGAGAAAAAACAATGTTGTTTAGGAAAATTTCAGCGACAGTGTAACTGCTAGGGATATTTCCAAAGAAAGCAGAACTTCTCAGAAAAAACATAATGCAGTGAATCTGCAGAACACTTTCAATCCTGTCTTTTTCAAGCACTTGAAAGGGCTTAGCCAAGAAAATGGAAATGTGCAAGTACTTTCAAAGCCTTAAAAATGTTAATCTAAAATAAAAGTACTTTCCCAATTTTTCAACACCAGTATGCACCCTGTGGAACATAAAAAAGAATATACTCATTTTACGAAAGTTTGTAATTTCCTTCTCTGCATAACTACTATTTTCTTTCAGGTCTGCATGTTGATTTGAAAGAACTTTTTTTTTCAGAGGTTGAGAAATACTGGGTATTCAATAGATTAAAATACATTTTCTAAATCACACAACACATTTAACTTAAGTTATTTTTCTTCAAAATTATGTTTTTCCAAATTGTGTTTGACACGCTATTGCTCGACATGTGATATGATTAATTAAATCTGTTAATTCAAATAGATAAACATTCTATCATTCTGTGCCAAATTATTCGGAAAATCATGTTTTCTTTAATATATATAGAAAATATTGTCATTAACAAATTATATACCCTTCAATAAAGGAATGATTAGCTAGCTTAATACAATGCTCCCACAGAAGGTCGTAGGCCTCTTTGGGGATTGGAATCCTTTTGGAAACCTCAGAGAGTCTCATACTAAACACTTGTAACTCCTGAAACATTGAGAAATGAATAAAGTTATACAAACATAATAGAACATTGAGAAAAACAGTAAAATGAAAAGCTTGTACAAACAGTAGTTTAAAAAGTTAACCAAAAGTCAAGTCCTAACTTAAGCATAGCTCTGTGGTGATTTGTCAATCTACATGACAATACTTTTCTACAGCAAAAAACAAAACAAAGACCTGCTTTATAAAAATTCAACACCATTTCATTAAAAGATAAGAACAGACAACAAACTAGATGTACTTAACCATAGTATTGTCATTAGAAAATCAGCCAAAAAAAATAGGTTTCGGCCATCCAACTAGCTGCTCTAAGTCCTCGGATGAGTCGGGTGGTCTGGGCTTTCGACACCATAATTAGGATTTAATTGGAATACTCTGTGTATTTTGAGGAACAAGTAATTAATTTGTAAAATATGATATAATAAAAATGATCATTGAAAATGTAGTGGCATTTATTTTCTAATATAAAATCACACATTAAATGATTGTTTATGTAACATATTTGACTGTGATTATTTATGAACTTCTTTCTGTCATCTAATTTTTAATTTTCTTCAATATTTAATTATATCAACACATATATATATATATATATATATATATATATATATATATATATATATTAGAACCACCCAGGTTATAACAGACCTGCAATTAGCACAGAATCTGCAATTAACAAGGAAATTATGAGCTTTTAATTGGTATAATATTAATATAAACCTTACTGGTTTGTTTCAAAGAAGAAGAATTTTATAATCAAATAACAGTGATCATTGGCATACCTTTATTTAAATTTTAAAGTAATATATAAAAAAAAATAAATAAATAAAGATGGTTTTGATCCATTTTTAGTATACAAATTGCAACCACACCGGTGGTTCACACATAGAGGCTTTGTTGGTCACACCTGGATTGCAGATAACCAATTGCTGATCACTGCTGCAGTTCATTTAGATTTTTAATCTTTTTCCTGCTGTTTTTTACATAGATGATGAAAGGAAGAAAATTTGAGATTTTCAAAAACCAATACATGAATTAAAAATATCTCAAATTTTTATCAGGACATGTACATACATTTCACATAAACATTAGAAATACTTCTTATTAGTTTATTGAACTTTTGAAAAAGCACAGATCTTTCTCTACTTAGCAATAGCTATGTTTGGCAAAAAAAAACAGTGGAGTAAAAATATAAGAAAACATATAAGAGCTAATGACTCATATTTTACAAAACGATGTTGTTTTCGCAAAAATGTTTTTATTCGAAATTTTGACAGAGTAGCCTTTTTAAGACCTCCTAAATATACTTCGAACATATTTGGAAATATGACGATCTGCATATGTGCATTTGTGAGGTGTGGGCACAATAACTCAAAAATATATGCCTATGACTATCCAATTTTATACGTAAATATATTATGTGTAAAGCTAGAACTTAATACCATTTTTAATAGCTCACATGATTACTACTAAAATTATTTTAACTTTGATATTTATGTAGAATTATTTCCTATGGGAAAACAATGATGCCAGTATATAGTATATAGGCAAAATTGATGAGCTTAACTATGCAATTGTTAATGGCACCAAAATAGTTTAAATGAACATTTATAAACCATAGACATTTAATTTATCAGCATCATTAAGCTGCTGCCGATTTGAAAACAAACTTTTAAAGAGTTTTTACAAAATATTTTAAAAGACTAATTTTGGGAAAGAAGTCTGAAAATGATATATTCTCTTCATTCTGATAATAACTGTGGTACAAATGAAAGTCAACACTATGAAATATGAATGTATAGTGGAAATAAGGTATTTTGTTATAGATTAATAGGCTAAAACTGAAATGGGAGAAAGGGGGTCAGTTGATTCTCTATTAAACATGGCTTTATTTTGGGAACCATCCATCCTGGGATTGCATTTTTTTCATGGAAAAATATTTGTACATGAAGAAATGGTCTAAGATATAAATGCACATGCACAACTTTTATCTTATTTATCTTCAATCTGCATGAAATTCTATAACAAATGTTCTCATAAACAACTATGAAAATGAAAATATTATCAAATGGATACAAGCTTACCCTGAGTAAGATGTCCACATAGCTACTGTGCTGTGACATAATTTCATTGACATCCCACTTGACGGCAGACATGAGGGTCACCACTTGCTCATATTCGACTGTTCTTGCGGCAACAGCCATGTACACTGGACGTCGCAGTTCAGATGCCTGACTTACAGTCTGCAACAAAACAAAAAGTATAAAAAAAAAAACTCCCACAACATTGAATTTCAAATATACAAAACTTTGCACAACTTTAACTTTATAGAGTGAATAGAATTTATTTATTAGAATATATATAAATTCTATTCGCTGTTTACTTGCCCTTCAATGTACAGAATACCCATCTTATGATGTCACAAAATTGAAGTTTGTTTCACAACTCAGTGCTTGTGTAATAACCAGTGGCGCAATTCAGTTAATAGATACGTTCAGCAAAAAAGGAGCCAACAACAACTTTAAATTACTTCAGTCATTCATTATCATCACTTGACAACATAGCTTTAAAAATTTTCACTAAATGTAAATAAATAAATTTTATAAGAGGCAATTAGAATAGTTTAATAAAAGTTTGATAAATTATTTTAATAATAAATCATTCATGTTTAACAAGTATGATAATAATAATATACTAGTCATAACAAGTAAAATAATATTAATGGAAAATAAAAAAAAAATCTCTTAAAAAAATTACAAAATGTGTGAACATACAAATTATTAGTTAAATTTCAAGCGTCTCTCTTTCATTCTTGAATTCTGTAGAATTTCGCCAGTCCTCATGGGGAAAAAAAAAGGGATCATTTGAGAGACCTGACCATGCTCATAATGGCCCCCTAATGATAAAGATCGCTGATGTTGAATCAGAAAAGCATCAAGATTAAAATTTTCAAAAAATTTTAGTTAAAATGCTACTCCAATCCAATCTTTGAACAAATAATCTCTAACTATTGCTTTAAATTTCAAATATTGCTGTTAAGTGATGGAAAAAAAACAAAATAGTGTTGCTAAATTACAATTGGTAACATGAGAAATAAAGAGAAAGGTTTGATTGGCAAAAGAATTAGTTTTACTGATTTTCATTAAAATACATAAAACAAGCATTTTATGCATGTGTGTTTATTCATTTTATTTTAGTTTTCAAAAATTATTTAAAAAGAGTCAGTTCCATTTCTCTGTTTTATAGCAAATTCTAATTAGCACCCGGTGACTTAATAGGTGACTTAACAATCAAATTTCATCAGATAGTTTTTGAGCTAGAGTGAATACATGCAGAGCACAGATAAACACAGACAGGCATCACAATAAAAATATTTGATTCATTTCTTAAAGTGCTCACAATAATAATAATCTGATGTGGGCAGGACATGACTTTCCCTGCAGACTCATATTTAAGTTTTCTTTAATTCTTCTATAATTCATTGAGTTTAATTGCACAAAATAACATCCATAACTATCTAAAATTGTACTGAATTTACACTTTTAATTCAATTTTCGTTCTCATTTGGTAACTGGACTTATTTTCAAAGGTGAAAATACGAAAAAACTAAAATATCTCGAGAACGGCTAGTCCTAGTGTAACGGAGTTAGTCATATTCTTTTCATCATTAAAAATTACGTATAAAACAAGCATTTAATTTATATTGAGGATACATAGTCTTTTATTTTAGATTTTGACAATCTTTGCAGGTCATTTCAAAAAATAGCAGGTTATGTTTTTTCCAAATCGCACGAAAATCTAATCAGCACCAGGATAGCCCACAAGTGACTTATCTAAAACTTTTGTAAAATTTGAACTATTAATTTTTCAGTTACAGGGGATACAAGCAATTTTTACAGGCCATATTGGGGGGGGGGGGGGGGGGGGTAGCGGGTTCTTTTATCCTGAATCGTACCAAAAACTAATCAGCACCAAGGTCACACACAAGTGACTTACCTACTAAATTTTATGAAATTGTGTCTATTAGTTTTTGAATTAGAGTAGATACATATATTGCACAGACAAACACAGACACAGACATCATGATAAAAAAAAAATTTGTATTCTAGAGGTCCCAAAACATGTAGATCCATCAAAAACTTGAGTTGTGATTTTCGACATGATTCCAATACTTTCCCTATACATTACCATATATTGCAGAGAAAATAAAAAATTAATCTAAAAACTGAAATTTCAATTTTTAACCCTATTTTCTAACTGTACATTACTATATATGGTACAGAAAGAGAAAAGTATGCTGTACATAAAAAATTGTCAAAAACTGTGAATGTGTTGTTGTTGTTGAAACCCAGACCGTCCGACCTACCAGAAAGGTGTAAGGTAACAGTTTGGACGGTCGGGAAGTGCCACCCAATTTAGACCGGAACCCAGTGGGGGAGGCATCCACAGGGACCGTACTCTCCTTCCCCTACCATCAACCTCTCGGAAGGACTTTCGGACCCACATGTTTAACGTGATCGTACTCCGCATGAACACGGCGGCAGTTTTGGCAGCGGCTGGAATCGAACCCGGGCCTACCGAGTGCAACTCCAGCGCGCTAACCAATGGGCTACCACGCCCTAAACTGTGTATGTGTGTCTAAATTAGTATAAAAAAAATACCACATTTTCCCATTCAGATAAGAAAATTAGAAAGTTTACCTGAGAACAAAATTGTTGCAAGAAAGCTCTTTTTGTTGCCGGTATGAGAATTTCTAAATGAGGATGCAGCAATTCAAATTGTTCTGCTAAAAACACACTGAAATTTGAAAAAGAATTATGAAATTAATTAACAATAAATTAACAGCTGCTAGCGAGAATATACATTCCTTGTACTTACTTGATAGAAGCACACATGTGAAAATCATGCAGACAATCATAAGTTTAAACACAACAGTGTGTGCTAAGTTATTGATACACACTGTTTCTGACTTGAAAAGGGTTCATAACACCTTTAAAACAATCGAAGTCACCTAATTTTCATATATGCTTTTTATCAAGAAAGTATAAAATATTTGTATGAAATCACTTATTTCATTTAATAACACAAGACTTCCTTAGAATTCCATGAACAAATAGAAACATTTTTGAATGAAAAAAATATTTCTTTTGCAAATGGATGTTGTTGCTTAAAGTTTTATCAAACACTTTTTAACTGCTGCAAAAAATTAATATTTTGAAGCACTCATGAATCTTAAAATAAAAGTATAAATAGCTCATACCCTTTCTAACTTCATGCAAGATTTAAAATACTTTAAATGTAACTTGACAGTCACTTTTCTATACAGCACACATTTTAAATTGTTGAATAGAAAAGTTATTTTCTGCTAATAAGTACAAAAAATAAAGTAAGATTTAAAACTTCCTTTTACAGGGTCGAAAGCCCAGACCATTCGACTCATCTTTGGACATGAGCAGCTGTTTGGATGGACGGAACTTCCTTTTACAGGTGTTGGAAGGGAAAACCCTTCCTCTTAAAAATTACCACTTATTAATTACACTTATTATTTATTTATTATTCATTTCTATTTTTCTTATTTATTATATTTTTATCTTTATTTACTTACTTATTATATTTATGTTTCCAAATTAAAGTTATTATATTTATATACATTTCAGAGTTATTATTTACATATGCCTGATCGTATAGATTTAAATAAAGTTTACTTTTATAATTATTAGTTTCTTTATTACCTTTTTCTATTACCTACAGCTTGGTCTGTGCTTGACTATGCTGTAGGTAAAAAAATTAAAATACATTTTTAAAAACATTTTAACATCTTTCATTTACACCACTTACCTTTAAACGACTTCATTATAAATAATTAGCACAGCCAACAAGAAAAACACAACTCTTATTAATGTTAAATTAAAATTCTCTTTTATTAATTACAACTAATCTTAAGTGTTTCCCAACATAAATAGGTTAAATTTTATGCATTCTTAAACAATTACAAGTATAGTGGTTCATAGTACATCGCTTTCAACTCACTTAAATTTTGTATTCAATTAAACAATAACCTCGTTAACAAATTAAAATAACTAAACTATTACAAATTACACAGGTACAGAATCCACTCTGGTCTGAAGACCAGAGTTTGGTCTGCCTGGAGAGCTGTCCACCAACATAAAAAAGGGAACAATATAAAATTTAAAAATAATAAGAACAGACACCATTTAGCGTATGAAATTTCAAGGTTTAAAAATAAAAGTATAAATAGACAGTAGTCAGCAGGAAACAACTTTCCAGCCAAAAACTTCACTGATTTAATAAACTTTCAAGCCAAAGGCTTCACTGATTTCATAAACAACTTTCAAGCCAAAGGCTTCACTGATTTAATACACTTTCAAGCCAAAAGTTTCACTGATTTCATAAACAACTTTCCAGCCAAAGGCTTCACTGAATTAAACACCCCGGACTACCAGGAAACAGAATCGTCATGCTGTAAATAGGCCTTAACCTCTATAAAAGGATTGTATAAAAATGTAAATGTGCACAGTAAACATACTCCGCAGATACATGGGAGCACTGAAAAATGTGGAGAGGGATCCCCTATGCACTTTTATCACTGGATCGCTCGAAATGACGTATTTATGACGATTTATGATGAAACACTAGCCGATTTCTGCAACTTGGTATTCCACATCTAAAGGTACCTACGGTGATAAAGACAGCTGAACTTGTGCTGTACCCTTGGTTGTAGCCAAGTTTGAGACTCTGGTGCTTATATTTTCAATGACCGAGGGATATGGGCGCCCTTGCATTGGGGCTCCGTTCCACAGATCTTAGCAGCAATTTGAAAAAACCTCACCACGCTGGTCAGAAAAAAAACGAATCTCTTTTAGCAACCGTTTGCCTCCCAAGAGATGCCAAACTTGGCGAGTACAAACCTGCACTTCATGCTGAGCACTCACGCATATACCAGAGAAATATATGATGTTATGCCAAGAACCGCAAGGCGGGCACGAAAGTTAAAAATTATGCTGCCAAACACACCGCCAAGCGCACAGCAACCCCACCGGATGTTTGGCACCCTCTTCACAGCTGTGAGGGGGAAAACTGATAAGAAGTCCACTTTTCTCTTAAAAAATGAGTCTTTTCCTGCAAACTAGTGAATGAAGTGAAATAAATTCAAGATCGAAAACGAAGAGCCGAAAGATTAACAAAGGATATTTTAACATTTGAAGACGCATCGCGCATAATTTTGAATAATAAAAACATTAAAAATTATAACAAATTTACATTAAAAGGGGAATAGAATAAATCACCGAAATATTTAAAAACAACAAATTAATTTAGGATTTTGAAGGGAAGGGGGGAAATAACGAATTTTGAGCTATTATCAAATTTTGAACCAATAATTAAATTTAGAATCAAAAATCCCGGCATAACACAGGGTGTAATTGTATATAAAATAAAATAAAATTTTATAAGGAAATGTGCAGTAAACAAAATCCATCGAGCAATACCCTAATCTGTTAACAACTAAAAGAAAAATTCGGCAGTGGCTTCAGTCTGATGGAACCAAAATGGTCTTGAGCAAATAACATTTTGTAAAATAAAGTTCAATAAGTTTATTCGATTTTTTTCAGACTCGTTTGTTTGGTATAAAGGCATTCAAAGGTCTACTCACTAACTGTTTATAACTAGCTAGCACGTTTAATTTTCGCTCCAATATCATCTGGATACTTCAACCATAGACACAAGTGCAACTTGGGTGTTCAGAACTCGATAGGGATGCCCAGCGCCAGGGAGATATCATTAAACTTTATTGGGATGCTAGGAATCTCTTATGGAATGATAAAGAATGTCTGTCATCTCTTCGCCGTGTGCTTCCTTGGACTCTTCTTTTGCATTGCCAGTGTTTTCTATGTTCCCCTGTTTGCTGCTTTGCTTGTTCTTGTTATTTTTCTTTTGTATGTGATAAGATCTCTATTTGTATGGATTAGATTCCAATAAAGCCATATGTTACAACAACAACCATAGACTTAATGTCAAAATATCCAATTATTTTACTAACTTGCTTTTTTGTATATAAATTAAACTTATATAATATATACCACAGGATTTTACATTCAAATTAATCTATAAACTTGCCTGGTGGCCGATAAATATGTATTTGAATACTTATATTTTTATCTATTTTGCTAAAACCTCACCCATCATTGAACATCTTTAGAATCCCAATGTTCATTTAGCCTAATTTTTTTAAACAAAATAAAATATCTCACGCTTGTGCACCCCTATTTCACTAAGGAGTCAGTAAACAGATTGAGCTGCAACAATCGTGACATTTAAAATATAACAACTTTTTCACCCACTGGAAAACCAGGTTAAAATACAAAAATAAAATCATAACCACTATACTTCATAAACTAAGTATTCAATCCAAAACCCAATTATATGCACTTATGAGGCTTTCAAAGACTTGTGGGGCTCACATTCTTGCTTATTGTTCATAGCACTTTTAATTTTTGAAAAATACACATTACAAACTTGAAAGACAGAAAATTCTCAATTGTCTTCAACTTCACAAGACAATTATACAAAAACTATATGAATTATATTTATTGAATAATATTTAGAATCTAAATTTCCTAACACAAATTTTTGTTATTTACACTATTTATATTTGTCTTTTATAATTTCAAAGATTTATTTCAAAGAAAGTAAAAAAAAATAAAAATGTGGTGGGGGGGGGGGGGGGGGGGGGGACAGTCACTTAGATAGATAGATAGATACTCTTTAAAGTTTTTTTTTTAAACAAAAATTTTGAAATATTAAAATATTGAAATTATTTTTATATATTAATAATTTGAACACCTATTTTGAAAAAGCAAGAAAAATATTTCCATTTTTGTCTATTAGGTTGAGAGGTATAAGCATTCAAAGTGTTTCCTTTTTTTGTAACCCTCTGATAACAGCCACAAAAACCCTAAGCAAATCTAGAAATGCCAACTTACAGAGATTCAGCAGCAGCAACTCTTTCAGCAAGACCATACAGGTCTTCGACTCTCTTTAAATTTACAGTACAAGATAAAGTAGGAGGAGGAATTTTATCCTGCAATCAAATTTAGAAAATTAAAACTGCTATAATATTAGAAAAGATTAAATTTAAATCTGCATTATTTTACAGACTTAATTATGATACAATATAGAAACTTTTACCTTATTTCTGTTATCATATGTTTCTATGGCATCTTGCTCAGACATGAGATTCTCACGAATTCTTTTCAAAGTAGTTCTTAATTTGTTACTCAAACTATTTTCTGTCAAGTCACTCTAATAAATATTAAAAATAAACAATAAGAAGTTCATCACAAAATAGGTTAACTCATAATATAGAAAAAAATAAAATAATAATACATATTATGAGATACAATAAAACATCCATCTAACATTTTTTGAGGCGAAACAGCATTAAAAATCTGATGTGGGCAGCAGATGACTTTCCCTACAGACTCACGTTCAATTTCTCTTTTTTTTCTTTTATAATGCATTGCTGTTGCTGTTGACAAATAACTAGGCATTTCATCTTACAAATCATTCAGTCACATAAGCAGCCTGAGAGTGAGCCATTTTGCCATGAAACACATTGCACTGGTGTACCACAGAATGTAACTCCCATTATACCCTTCTGGACCTACAGTTTAAAACAGATTCCGAACCACCACAAACATCCATGTATACTCAGGACACCTGCTATGTACCCAAGATTTGAACCTAGCATCTGTAGCTACGAAAGCCAGTATGCTGGCCACTCAGTCATCAGGCAACTTTTCATAATACATTAAATAGAGTTCAATCGCACAAAATAACACTCATACGTTTTGAAATGATACCAAATTTGCAGTGTACATTAAATTTTCATTTCCGTTTAGTGACTTGATGTATTTCAAAATGGTGGCATGGCAAAAATACCAAAAAACTTAAATGTCTCAAGAACAATTCATCCGAGACTATTAAGCTTTACTTTAAAAATAAAGACCAGCAAAAAATTTGACCACAATTAAGAGTCTTTTATTAAAATCTCCTTTTAACGACATACAAAAATCGCACGGCCATATCGCTTTCAGGCATTGCTACGCCCTTCATCAGTTGTGAAGTGAAAATAAGGGGCGAACATATGCTTAAATAAAGGCCATTACCGCCAGACAAAATTTACATATTTACATTTTTACTTTTTAAATACGAGGCATTAAAAATAATAAAACTGTAAATTTAATATGTAAATTTTGTTTGATGGTAATGGCCCATATTTAAGCACATGTTCAACCGTTATTTTCACTTTGCCATTGATGAAGGGCATAGTAATGTCCGAAAATGCTATGGCTGCGTGATTTTTGTACGTTGTAAAAAGGAGATTTTAATAAAAGACTTTTAATTGTGACCAAATTTTTTGGCGGTCTTTATTTTTAAAGTAATAACTATTTTGATGTGTTATCATACTATTCTATTAAGTTTTGTCTTTTTCTTGTTATCATCAAAAATTACTTATAAATCAAGCATTTAATTAATACAGTTAAGCATATTTAGTTTTTTATTTTAGGTTTCAACAATTTTTACAGTTCATTTCACATTCCAAAAAAGCAGATTTGGTCCGAATTGTAGCAAAATCCAATCAGCACCAGGATAACCCACAAGTGGCTATCTACCATATTTTGCGAAATTTCAATACATTGTCTTTGAGCCAGAGTGAATACATACACACATAGACATGATGCCAAAAACAGTAGATTTGTTTATGTTACAGAGTGTTCAGCAGATCAGAGTAATGAGTAGATCTGTCAAAAATTCGAATTCTAATTTTTGACTCATTTGAATACTTTCCATACTGTTGTAAACGTGCAATATTCTCTCACTAGCTTCCCCTGTCTTGTCTTTCGTCTATCGTAGACCAAACGGCACTATCGGAGTGTTTTCTCCAGAAGACAACGATACGAATATTATTTCACTGATGTCACTCAATGGTTGCCAGAATTTTGAGTCAGAAGGGTTCCCAGATTTGGCGATTTATTACCTATTTGGTGACTTTCTGAAACTTCAAGAAATATCGCCAAATAACGATTATTCTATGAGATATTAGATAATTCTGGAAATTTCTACAGAGAGATTTCCAGAAGTTTCTATAGAGAGACTATAAAAAGGACTCTTCACTCCACTGGAGTGAAGTTGACGAGTTGACGATATATGAGCTACAGTGAACTGTGACTTTGTCAGAGTTTTGAGAATAGTAGTTGTTTTGTGAAATTATTTTCATCAGTATTTTGAGAATAATATCTCTTATTTTATGTAATGAGTAAAGTATTTAAGTGCTGTTTGATTGTATATTGTTCCTGTTTACTTTGTGCTTGTGAATAAACGCAAGTTATCCAGAAACTTGAACTTATTCTTGTATCCTGATAGCACACCTACGATTCCAGAGGATCCTTTTGTAACAATATACATCCTAATGTATTGTAGGAAAAGTACAAATCTTCTCATGAGATCATTCTGTTAGTCTTTGTCAATGTATAAGATGAGTCAGATGAGAAAGAAACAAAAGAAAGCACAAAAGAAAATTTCGGATTATAAAAAGTAAAAATAATGGATTATCTAGCATTCAATATTAACACTTTCCAGTCTCAGCCCATGAATATCATGAGCTCCTAACTTTTTTACTTTTCACTGATGCCTGTGAGCTTCATGGGCATATCTTTTACACCTCCTAGATCATAATCTATGAAAGGTATTCAAATTTTGTATGTGGGGCAATGATTTCTTACCATTCAAAAAATAAATAATTAATACATATATATATACATATATATAATAAAAATATTATATGAAATTCCAATGATAGATTAGAGATAAATTGTAACTCATATAACCATAACTTACAATATAAGATAGCTATGTATAATACCAAATTTAAACACTTACTAAACAATTTATAACTAGGGAAAAGTAAAACATTGCATATTTGCCTAATTACTTGCTATGCAAAAAAAAATAAAGAATAGAAATAGTTTATAAAAATCTAAAGAGATTATATATATATATATATATATATATATATATATATATATATATATATATATATATATATATATATATATATATATATATATATACATAGAAGGCAGTATGAGTCCCACTTTCTACCACAAATGGCAAAAACTGTGGTGTGGTTCTTTGTGCAAATTCATATTTTGAACTAACCATACTGAGACAAAATTTATTTGAACTCCATTTAAATTTCAATTTTTTTTTTACATATATCAATCCACTGTACAGCAAAGTGTAAGTTTTATTGGAAATAAACAAAATACAATAATGTGATTCCATAAATTCTAATGTGGAACTTTTGTTAATGATGAAACATGGTTTAGTACAGGGTTCATGCCCATTTTACAAAATGAAATTCCCTGAGATTTCCAGGTTTTCCCTGTTGATCTCATCAAAATTCCAGGTACTGCATACTGCCATTTTATTGCAAATTTTAAAATATAATTTTAGACTTAATTATCTTTACCGTGAATACACAATAGTGAATAAAAACCATCAAAATAACTCCATATATTCTATATTTGTATATAATTTTGTTTGCATATATATATATATATATATAACTGTCAAAACTAAACATTATAAGCATAAAAAGGTATATAGGAAAAATGAAATAATTCTACAAGGCATTCTCTGCACACCAGTAAAGGAAATTAATGTGCATATGTTATCTAAATTAACATCATACTCAAAACAATTTACAGTATCTTTAAATTTTTTGATAGTTCCTTTATTTCTAAATCAATATTATATGATTCTAGAATCATATCCTGAGTAAGTTTAGCCTTTTTTTACTGAAGTATTGCAATCTGGTCATTAATTTTTCTTTTCTGATGTTCCGATTTCATTTTCTCTTCACTTTTTGATTTTTCAGCATCTAAAGCTTGGCGATATCTTGACCGTGACAATTTAACACGCTGTAAAATGTTTTTAGTGATGGCGAAGTTCAAAACACCACTGTATGCCTTTATGGAATAGTACACAGTACGCAAAGCTATGAGAGATCGTTCATGGAGATTCAGAATCAGCATATCTTTGTTGATTGAAAAACCACTCTCAACAGAGGCATTTCCATGAGATAAAATGAACACAATTTGAACTACAGACCAAAGGTCTTTGAAGTCTTCATTTCCAATTAAAAACATGTAAAAATTATCCAAACAAGTTTTATTTTCACAAAATGCAAGAAATTCATTCTTCCACTGAATCTTGGAGAATTGGCACAGCTCAAAAAACTGTTATTTCAGCTGTATACTATCAGCTGTTACCCCTGAAATCAAGTCTTTTTCATGTAGATTTCGTAAAAGCATAGTCATTCTTTGTTTGCACGAAACATGCTGTAACATACTACTAGTACATATAGTTTTAGAATTCAGGCATGAAGCTGCTTTTACAAGAAGTTTACTGGGCATTTTTCAATAATTTTCGAAGTTATGCCAATTAGAAACTTCTTGCATTCATAGCAAAACTTTAATTTTTGAAGTGGAGAAACAGTACTTTTTGACAGATACCATAAAGTGGCAATACCAAGATCTATGTTTTTACGATTACTGTGATTATCTCTTAAGTGGACATCAATATCAAATAACTTTTCTGTGTGGAAGCTTCAGATAGAACCATTGGCTTAACGAACCTTGACATCAATTGGCAAAAAATAAAATAAATATTGTCATACAAAAAAGGTACCGTTGGTTGGGCAGTTTGAAATTTTTTCAAAAAGGGCTCAAATGTACTGGCAATGGATGAGAAAAAAGCAATTTTTGACAAAATCAGCTTATTACGACAAGCATTCTGCACAATTTCACACGTCATATTTTTTTGGAGCATTTTCTTGCTTTTAATGTATTGCTTAATACAGTGTGTGACCTCTTATCCGGCGTTCCAATATCCGGACTCTCCCAAAACCGGAATGCGGCAAAATAATGCCAAATTCTGCACCAACACTCAATTATTTGCCAAAAATTGTGCCAAATAGCGGTTTTTTGTTTAAAATTCTGCCAAATGATTTTTTGCCTTAATTAGCAATATTATTATTATAAAATAATGAAATGAAATCTACATTTTTCTCACTTCAACTGTTTGCGATTCTGACATAAACAAAGGTCTGGCTGAATCCACAACTTACTACACCGGAAATGTTGCTAAAAATATTTCCGGAAGAAGAGGAAACCTACAAGTATCATGGAGGTAAAAATGAACTCTACCTCCATGGAGGATATATTTGTTCCATGTCAGATAAACATACTTTTGACAAATGACAAAACAGTTTGTTTGTGAAACAATATAAAAAAACTTATATTTTTAGAAAAAAAAAACATATTTTCTTTTTTAGAATGGGTGTGCGTTCGTTTGATGCCTCGATGACTTCGTAGTGGTAGTGACGTCATAACGTTTTTCACTGCAAAGTGACTGAGGCTTTTGGAAAAAGCTACGGAATCTAAAGAAATTTGCAGAGATTTTTAATTTTTTTTCTCGTGTACTAGTAAATTTATAATTTTCAATTTATGGATTTCATTTTCACATATTTTTGAAATTCTTAACATAAAAATTAACTTTGAGCATTTCAAGTTAACCGTTTTGTTAACTGTACTCACTGATGAATAAACTATAATCACGTTAAAACAGCTTGTTTTGATTTTTTTCACGGTGGTTTGCTATGATAATGCCGAAGGGGTGACACAGGTGTTAAACAAGTGTTTCCGATTTACAGCATATTGCTTAATTGTTTTCCTAGGATACAGGGGTTTAAAATCTGAATAATCAACTTTTTTCAGACATTTTTTTTTGTTTCAAAAATTTTCTTAAAGACTAATACATGTAATTTGCATTTTAGTTAACCATGTATATTTTTCATATAGATTGTAAAAAAGCTTTATTTAATACATTTATGTTTTAAAAATGAATTATAAATTTTCTATAACGACATTTAAGACCATTCCAGTAAGTTTTAGGAAATGTGTTCCGAATTACAGAAAAATCTCTTATCCAGAATGCCTGAAGTCCCAAGCATTCCGGATAATAGATCCTGTACTGTATAAGGAAATACTATTATTGCCCGTTCTGCAATCTCTACCTTTTCTACCCATCGAGTAGTACAGAATTTTAATGGGAAAGTACGATTTCCAGTAATATCCACAAAATCAACTCTTTTAGCAGGACTGTCTTTGAACAATGGATTTAAAAAAAGCATTCAAGTTCTAGTTAGTTTCCTTATGCCCAGTCTAAAAGGTTCCATGAACAGCATACAATCCACAAGTTCCTAAATCAAGGAGTTTGCAACCGTTTTTGTCAAACAAATCTTCTTGAATATCTCTAAGAAATTTCAAATTCACATTTGGGCCATCCATAGATATTTGTAGAAGAAAATTTAAATTAAGTTCAGAAGTGACCTCTTTAAAAGCCTTAATTAAATCAATTGCAGTAGTATGTGTAAGTAAAATTGAAGTAAGGCAATGGGTGGAGTACCACACTTGATTTAAACTTTTAAACACACTCTCTCTCTCTCTCTCTCTAAAAAAAAAAAAAAAAAAAAAAAAAAAAATCTTATAACCAAATCCATTTGTCCCTTTTGTGCAATTCTGTTTAATGCTTCATCAAAGCATAACACAAACTTTGTATCACAAAGCTCTGAAACTAATAAATTATTGAAATATGGTGAAAGTCCAAAACATATGAGATAAGCCATTTTACTACTTCCTATCGAGATACTTTGGGCTATTTTACTATCTAGAAACATTTCAGAAAATATTGGTGCAACATTAGAATATGAATTATATGTTGAATGAGACTGTACCAGCTATTAATAAAGCTTCGGCTTTGAGAGAATCTTCTTTTAATACAAAATTTGTTAAGCTTCTATTTCCTTGAAGAACTTCATATGAAGACTGAACAGCTCTTGTGTATCAATTAACTCAACTTGTTGAGAAGACATGCTTTCACTGCTTTTGTTCTCAACCAATGCTGTATGTATAGAGCTTTGCTTTGCAAAAAAACATAATTTTACTTTGAGATTGAGAATTTATTCTCGATAGAAATTTTTCGTGCTTCTTACTCTTCTCGTGGCTTGTCAGAGTTTGTTTACCCATATTACTTAAATATATAGGTTTTATACAAAGTTTGCAAAATGCACTATATGGGTTTTTAGGAACAGACTTTATCCATTTGCTGAATTCTGGATATAATTTTTCATCTTTGCAATCGGCATTATTTTTACTTTTCGTGTTCATTGTCTCTAAACAAAGTTTCAAGTAACTGAAATTCTAATCCAAAATGCAATGAAAAAAAATTAGGTTACAAGACTATAATTTTGCCAGAGCCGATCAAATGGGCCTATCCTATCATAAACTGTAAATTTAGGGATTTTAACCAGCATGACTTGTATCTATATAACGAACTTGCTGGGAGGGGGGGGGGGAAAGATAATTATCTGATTCCAGGTGTTTTGATAAATATTTAAAACTAAAGGATCTTAAAATAATAAAAGATGTATGTTTATGTCATGCATAACGAGGAACCCAAGCTACCAATAGCCACAAAATTCAATATCTCAGCTATCGCAAAAATGCGCCTTGGTGAGATTTTGTTTTACATTCGAATTAGTCTTAAAGTTCGAAATTTCAATTTCAAATCAATTTATTCATGTCTATTTAGAGCGTATTATGCCTGTGAAGTGTAATTACCTCTCCAAATAAGTGAGGATTGCATACACCTGCTTAGCAGGCGGCTAGAAGGCAAATTCCAGGCGGCAAATTCCACCATCTGGCTAAATTTTTCTTGGCATCCTAACCAACTGCAAAAAGTGGCCAAACAAAGGACAAATCCAAAGAAACTACTAGTTACCAATGCCTAGTAGTGCCATTCCCACAAAAAAAAAAATCATTACTTTAAAATAATTTTTAGAGAAAACACAGGATTGAAATAGGAAAATAAATTCGTGTCTCTCATGAAAATTAATTAGCACAGTGCCTGCTGTATTTATCTAAGGTAAAAAATGCTAAAATACAACCTGTTTGAGAAATTTAAAAATCCTACACTTCCTAATAATTTAAAATTGGGAAGAATGTACCTTGAAAAAAAAAAAGAAATCAGAGTGTCTTAACCTGCAATATTTATTGTGAAAACATAACTTTACATTGTGAATAAAAAATAAATATTAATTTTTTTTCAAATATGCCAAATATGTGCTTAACATGCCAACACATGAACCACTTTCCCTTCTCCCCTTAACCAGGTATCTCTTCATTACATCATTGAAAAATGCTAAATAAAAACAATCACAGCAAATGCTTTCGTTCTTCCTCCCCACATCCCGCTATCCCCACATGAGTCGTGCCCAAAGAGCTTAATTGCTCCTCGAAGGTCATGCCCCTCGCACGTTAACGTATCACTCATAAATAACAAATCAAGTAATCTGCAACATTCCCCCTATTTCTACATACGCTGCTACGTCATTAAAATTGATTTTGGTTTGAAGTTCTTTATAAGATACTTTTGTACTTTTCAGTTTACTTATTTGAGTTAGAGCAAATTAATAAGCTGAAATTTCCCTGATTTTTCCAGAATTTTGAATAAAAAACCGATTTTTCCTGTATTTTCCCTGACATTTTAGTCCACTTTTAAATTCCCTGTAAATTTCCAGTATCCAGAGTGCGCACGAACCCTGTTAGTAACTTTTTTTTTACAAAATATATATTGTAATAACATTAAAATTTTTCATATTTAATAAAACATTAAGGTTTAATCTTTTAAATAAAAAAAAATTAAGATAAGTAAATTCTTTGAAGTTAAAAATAATTGCAAAGCGTTTCTTTAAAAAGTCAATACATGACGGACACTACAAAACAATGGACAGTCTTCAGCAAATCAGTTAGGACTATTAAAAATGCCAAATTAAGCAGAATGAGTTCAATTGAATGATATTATGATGAAAGTAAAATATAATTTATAACAAAAGTTACTTTGTTTCAACTTTTATCAGTTATAAAATAACAGAATATTGAACTAATATGTGGAGAAATTAGTACAAAAGATTCATTTAATAGAATATTCTTACCATTTCTTTAGCAAAGAAGATATATACCTGAAAAAAAAAATTAAAAATACAATTTCCCATGAGAAAACATGAGATACTATAATAAAGTATAAAGAAAATACTGTAGTATATTTAGCAGTACTCTATTATTTTCAACCTTATCAAACATATTATAATTTTATATCAACAATATCATACTCTATGTCATACATAGATAAACTCACAAATCAACTTGAATATTGACAGAACAAGACTCTGCGGACAAACAGTAAATAACTATAATACAACATGAACTTCTTTGAAAATAAAATGTAAAATGCAGACAATCATTTTGGAAATTATTGGATTTCCTTTTCTAGTATGAACAAGCCCACAGCGGATTGTCAAATGAGAATTAAAACACCAAGAATCAAATACAATAGTAAACGTTATAAAATTCATGACACACACATAAAAAAAATAAAAATAAATAAAAAAATACTAAGCTAAAAGACATGGATTAACAATAATCAATAATTCAGAAATAAGAGAAAAATATAAAACATAGATTTCCCGGTGCAAACTTCAATTAAAAGTTAAACAGGTTGTCATACCAGAACACTTGACTGAAGAAAAAAAAGTGAAAAGTCAAGTTCTGCTAAGAGATTACATTGATATCTGAATGATGTTGGTAAATGACAGAATGAAAATAAAAATTCCATAGTGGAAACAAAACATGAATGTATTTAAAGCCGTGCAAAAGACTTGACATCCAAAACAGGAGAATATGTAGTTCTCATATAGCCTAAATAAATTAATTATAGAAATTTTGGTCACAGCAGTAGCATCCCGAGGTTCTGTGAGACCCCAAGCGAACTGTTATGCCGAGATTTTTGATTCTAAATTTAATTAATAGTTCAAAATTATATAATAGCTTAAAATTCGTTATTTTCCCCTTTCCCTTCAAACATCTAAATTTATTTGCTGTTTTTGAATATTTCGGCGATTTATTCCCCCTCTTAACGTATTTTGTTATCCTTTTTCCTTGTTTTATTATTCAAAATTATACGCAATGCATCTTAAACGTTAAAATATCTTTTGTTAATCTTTCGGCTTCTCGCTCTTGGGTTTTAACTTCAGCTCACTTCATTCATGAGAGTGAGAAAAAAAGATGCATTTTTAGGAAAAGTTTGGCCTTCACACGGCTTATCTGTTGGACACCTGCAAATGGGGTGCCAGAACATCCGGTGGGGCTGCTGTGCGGCGGGTTGCCACTTGGCGGAGGTTATCTGGTTAATGATTCTTGGCATAACAGCGTTTTTATTTCCACAGTGTATGCGTGAGCGCTCGGCGCGAAGCGCAGGTTTTCACTCGCCAAATTTGGCAGCTTCTGGGAGGCAAGCGTGTTGCCGAGGCATTCGATTCCTGACCGGCATTTTTGGAGGTGGTGGTTTTTCGTTGCTGCGAAGATCCGTGGAACGGGGCCCCAATGCAAGGGTGCCCGTATCCCGCGGTCGCTGTAAGAATGTTTTTAATCCGATTCCAAGCCAATTTATGCAGCTAACTAAGTTATAGAAATGTGCTTCTAATGAGGACATCGTGACTGTCAAAGTCCAAGTTGATGCTGACACAGTTACCCTAGTCTGTAAATCTCCTTATCAAGAAAAAAGGCAGGCCTAAGTGCATCATTGTTCATAACCGGCCTTTCCATATCCACATTTTTCACGATCTCCGTCAAACTGGCGGCTCTGTTTAAATTGCCAGTACTAAAGATGTGTTCAATTTTCTGCAAGTGCTGTCGGCACCAGAAGTGACTGTCTACAAGTTCCGTTTCGTAAATAACAAAGTCAGTTTTCAACAACATATTTTCAGTGCTCGCAGTTAGTTCTTAATGTTCCTCACAAGTGTCTGTGTACAAGCTTCATTCCACAAAAATAGCGATATCCGTTGTTCATAATGTTTCTCCTGGGTGTCTGTCTAGAAGTTTGTATCACCAAGGCGGAATGCCGTCAAAGTGAAGTGCTCCTCAAGTGTTTTTTTTTCTGCTTTATTTACTGGCCCACTCAAGTGTTCCACAGCAATAAAGCGAGAACATTCGCTGACCCTAAATGATTTCTACCCTTTTAATTTGTTTAGATACTTTTCGAGTTCTTGAATACATATATGTTGAAAAATTTTATCATTCACATTTTGTGTTTGTTTTGTTATTTTGAGTAACTTTTAACTTTTTTTTTGGTGGTGGACAGCCAGCTTCAGGCAGACCAAACTCTGGTCTTCAGACCAGAGTGGATACTGATCCTGGGTTTTTCTTAAAATTGAATTCTGAATTTAATTGAATGGATTACAACACAATTTACCTTAATTTTTACCACTATGCACTTAAGTGAAACTTTAATGAATAGGATGATATTTTTTTAATTGTTGTTAATAAAAGTTAATTTTTAATTTAACAAATGAGTTGTGTTTTATTAAGATGTTGTTGGCTGTACTATTTATTTATTTAAAGGTAAGTGGAATTTTTAGAAGTTATAGGATGTTGTAGTGTTTTTAAAGGTTAACATAGTGTGCTAAACATAGTGGTAAACATGTGTGCTAAACATAACTGTGCTAAACATAGTTTAGCACAGACCAAGCTGTAAGTAATAAACTAAGTAAATAAGGAAACAAATAATAATTATAAAAGTAAACTTTATTTTTTAAACTATACGATCACAGGCAAATGTAAATAAAATAATAATTAAGTAAATTTAATGATTAAAATTAAATATAATAACTTAGAAAAATTAAATGTAAATAACTTAAAGATAAATATGAAATTAATATAAATACAAATAACTTGTGTGAATTAAACTTATAAATAGTAAATAAGAAGCTTTAATAGTAAGGGAAGGGCAATCCCTTCCCAACAGAACTTTCATGAGAGGCCCCATCTGAATAATAAATGTAGTAAACATCACAAGTCCGAAAATACATAATCTGAAAAATCGATTATAAGACAATTTATGTAAGTTGTTTTTACAAGTTCAAAAATGAATACTAATACATTAAGTCAGTCTTTCGATTTTAGATTCTGACATAGAATTTTGCACTTCTCAAGGTCAACAATATTTTGGGAAGCCTTTGTTTATGATATAAAATATTCCTGTGTCCAAAATAATTCCATTATATAATTCAACCCTGGTTATATAACTATAGTTTATCTATCTAATACCCAAAGATCCTATACTAATAGCTCAAGCAGTAAGAAGGAATAACGATTATGCAAATTCTTTTAAACCAAGGTCCATTAAGTCATTCTGAAATTATAAAATACTGAAATTCTTAGAAATTAAAACAAATACGAAATGTTACAGAGCCTCGATTAAAATTCACCCAATCACAAAGGGAGTATGCACTGTGGTATCACGATCTCAATGTGCTAAACTACAATTCCATGAAAAGGTTGTAGCCAAAATGTTGTAAAGACAACTGTAAACTGACATACAAATGACTCATGATAAAATGCAGAATTATATAAAATACAAGAAAATGTTGAATTAGATATAATACACTAATCTGTCTTTAAAAATAAATGCAAGAAAAGTCCAATAAAAATAATGCACAAAATTTGAGGTTACAACAAGATCATTTAGAACCTTAAAATATATTGCAGTTGGTGTTAAAAATGTTTTAATAAGTTTTAGATGTTAAAATTAGTTGTTAAAGTTTACTCTTTAAAAAAAAAAGATGTGTAGATTTGAAAATCAGCTATGAGCTGCAATGACTGTTTCTCATCTTCGCTGAATATGAATGTGATGTGCTAACTAAAGAGGGTAATTAAGTGATGATATGGAAACATGTCTTGTGAGGGTACCAACACAACATCAAATAACAGTACTTACTTTGCTTTTGAAAGTATGAACTTAAATCTCTTTTAAAAAAACTATATGTGATTTTCATTTACCATCAAATATATGTGGTTTATAAAATTAATAATCTCTTAGTTTATATTTTTATGTGTTTTATGTGTCATATTTTACATTGCTTTCTGTAATTTTTTCAAAATTATGCAGACACAGTCATATAAAAATCAATCAATTTTTTAATCAACAAATCATAGAAATGGTGTAATTACTTATTTACATCATCTAAATAAATGAAGAGATCTATTTGTTTATATGTTTGTTTATATCATCTGTAGCAAAAAATCTAAGCAGCATACAGCCAAGAAATTTGATACACAAATATTTTATGATCCAGGAAGGTGCACCTTAGCATAATTTTTTTTATTTCAAATCAGTTTTTTTAGTTATTTTATGTTTTAGCATGATTTTTACATAAATGAGTTCCTTAGTGGTCAAAAATATAATTTCAGAGTTTCTATCTGGACACCATCGGAAAGATAAAAAAAAAATCTCTTTTAAATAAGCTTTGAACAGAATCCATATGAAGTCAAATTTTCCCGAATTTTAAAAAAATATATGCTTTCGAGTGTTGAAGACGGTATCTATCTTCTATCTATAATAATAAAGGATGATGCCTACCTGTTCACCATTTCATTAGTTTGTGTTGTCTGTATAAAAAAATCTAAGAGTCGCACAGCCATGAAATTTGGTACGCTGGTACTTCATGACCTGGGATAATGCACCTTAATATTATTTATTTTAAATTCAATTTTTTTTTAGTTGTTTTATGTTTTAGCCCAATTTTCACATAAATGCATCTCTTAGCGACCAAAAATAATTTTTCAGAGTTTCTATCTTAACACCATTGGAAAGACGAAAAAATTCTTTTTCCAATAAATTTTGAATGGAATCCATATGATTGCTAGTTGAATTTTAATGAATTTTTAAAATATATATACTTTTTGTTTGTTGAAGACAGAATCTCCTCAGATATTCGGCATTCGGGATATTTTTGTAGAGTTTTTATCTCTATATTATCGGCATTTTATTATTACATTTTCTAATTTTATAAATACAACATTTGAAAACAATAATTATGACTGTATAAAAGAACAAAAAATAACTTCAAATTATAAAATAGCAAATAAAAAAAATAAAAAAAAGTTTCATTATATATGATATGTGGAACACACAATTTTTTAAACCATAATCTACAAAAAAAAAAAAAAAAAAAAAAAAAAAAAAAAAAAAAAAAAGAGCTGTAAAATTTAAGAATTTAAAAGTTTATTTTAAAAGCTTATTTAAAAGTTCATTTTAAAAGCATTTAGTGTGTTGCAGCATGTATGTTGAAATGTTTTTTGTTCTATTTTCAGTATTACTGTGGCCAAACAAAAAACAAACTAGATCAAAACTGGAGCTTTACCAATCATAATGCTCTAAGTGCTAAGAATTTATTAAACATATATCCACTTTATTTCACACAAGTGATCAAAGAAAGAAAATAATGAACACAGACCAATTTCAAAAGAAGGAAAAATTGATCCATGTTCATTTAACAACAAACATATTTTTCCATTAATTTACACATCAATTTAAAAACTAAATTTCCCCTCACTCTGATCATTTTATAAATAAGTATCTGTAAAAGATCTTGCAAACATTTTCAAATTTGAAATTCAAACTAGAATTGGGACAGCAAATAAAATGCATATATGATTGTAGATATGTTTGGGGTTTTAAAACTTTCTGAATCTTGGTTTTCAGCTAATTTGGTAATAACTATTATACATGACTATGCAATTCATGCTTTTTTACTTGCTTATTATTGCTACTTATTAATACTTATGAGAAATTTAGCTAAACTTACATTTATTATGCATTGACAGTGTACGAGAATGGCTGCTAGTATTATTTATTTTTGCTGCAGCATTTGATGACTTTTGATTATTTGCTAACGCATCTTTCTCTCTTTGGTGTTTATAACACTGTACCCCTTCTTCTGAAAATTATGATAATGTTTATTTTGTCACAATTAATAAAAACCTGAACCATTGAGCACTCAACTGTCCAAAATAATCGTGATTTCAGCTTGATCAACTTTTATAGAAGTGTTATATAGACTTGTTTTAATAGACTTGTTTTAATTATTTAAACATATACTTTTTCATATTAATGAGAATAATTAAATATTAACAGGAATAAAGGGGCTCTAAACTAATCCAATGCAGCTAAAAGAAAAAAGAAAATGTACTTACAGAATACATGTAATAGTCAAACAGTTGAGACATGCAAATAAGCACATCAAATGCTATAGGTTTCAGCACACTCATCATCTGCATGTACTTCCCTACAGAACATTGAAAGTAATTAAAAACAAAGTATACAAAATAAACATTTACAGCAATGTAATAAAACATAACGATTTTGGGAACCTATTTTTTTGCTAGATAATTAATCTAACTTCAATGCTTGTGGACATTTACAACATATGAACAAACATTAAATCTGCTAAAATTAAAAAAAAGAAAAAAAGAATTTGTACATTCTATAAAAATAATATTAACATTGTGGACATAAGATTACCAAATGATCGCAGAACATTTAAGGCTGTATTTGTTAAAATAGGAACTTGTTTTTTTCTTCCACTTGTACTGCCCTTCTTTGTTAACTTGGACTGACTGAAAATAAAGCAAAATATTTCAAATTCAAATTTATTTTTCCAACTTTTAATTTCAAACAATTGTTTTTATCATACGTTTTTCTTGGAATGTCTTCAGTATTTTCATCAATGAAATCTTTTTTAAGCTCCTCAGGGATTTCAGAATCATCACTGTCTGAATCATAGTTTGTCCTGTCTAAATCTCCATTCTAACAAGTTATAAAATAACAAATATTAAATTAATACAATGTGCGAACGTATCAACTGCATATGTACTATATAAGGCATGCATTTTTATATAATTAACTTATTTAAAATATCTAGAAAGTTTAAGCACTTTAGATAACGAGAAAAAATCTCTCTTTTTCTGTTTGCCCTGCATTCTATACAAAATTGCAGATTGTTTCTTTGTCAGAGCTTTATAACAAAATGATTTCATGCATGTGTTAGGTATAAATTGATTCCAATTCATTTCAAGAATGTTGTATGGGTGTTATTTTTATTTTCGTCCTTGACGAGATGGAAGAGGTCTATGACAAAGCCATAAATTTGCACTAACAATATTTTGTTAATAACAACATAAAAAGTATTAATCAGTTTTAAAATTTAAAAAAGAGTTTTCTTCATTTGGATAGAGCAAACATAACTGTGATAAAGGCAAAAATACATCTGTTTGAATGTGTTCTTGCATTTTGATTGTATGATTGCTCTGTCTATCTCTATCTTGGCAAAGAAGGCTGTTTTCTGCTTTCAAACCAATTGATACTTTTAATCAATTTTTTATGCCATTGTTAATAAAGAATTTTTAATTACCGATTAATTTTTACAGCAGTTTGAGTGAAAATTCATACTAAAATAACTAGTTGTTGCTGTCCAAAACTAAATGTCTTCTTCATTAATACATTAATAAACTTAATTGTTGACAAATATTTTTAATTTGCAACTTGAACTTTCATACTGAACTTCAAGCTGCAGCAAAAAACTCAAAAAACTCCAAGTTCAGTATGCAAAAACGTTAATATTGCTTATGAAGAAATTAAAAAATAAGTATTTTCTTATTTCAACCATTAGCATCCCCCTTTATATTTTGAGAATTTGAAATATACTAAAACCAATATTATAAACATAAAATTATGTGTCTGTGTTTTTTTACATCATACCAATGCACATAAATTAGAATAAAATTTAATTCTACATTAATCCTGAGCAAAGCTGGGACTTGCTAGTCTTTCAAGTGTGATAATTAAGCACAAGCTAAACATATTTTCTCATTCTTTTAGCTTTTCAAGCTGAGCTATATCGAAAACAGGCATAGAATCCCTAAAGTCCTTCACACAATACTTTCTACACCTTACATAACTCAAAACAACATTTTGCAGCATATATTCTGTTTTAGAGTTTAAACTCCAATAAAGACGACAAAATTGAGAGAATTCAAATCATTTATTTCCTTTATTTCCTAGTCATAACTTCTTTTAGAAGAATGAAATTCCATATGATAGATGTAACTAATTTAATATTTTATTATTCACAAATGAAATGCTTAAGTGCCACTTAAGAAGAAAATTCTAAGGCAGCAATTACAATTTGTCAAATTTAATTCTAGAAATCTCATAAATCTATATAAATAAAATTGATAATCTATCTGTCTGTCTGTTTGTCTCATCATCGCGGGTGAACGGCTGCACCAAATTGGATGAAATTTTTGGTAGACTTGGAATAGCTCCACTTAAAATTTAGTCCATGTTTTAAGTTTCTAGGACCAGGGGTTGTCTAGATATTAATTAAAAACGAACAATTAAACCTTCCATACAGATAGCTTTATGCAGATGATATTTTTTCCCTAATTTATTTGAAAAAAATTATATCATGTCGCTTAACAATGGATTCATATCCAATGTGTTTATGTGGCAGACTATTTTTATTAAATCTTTTCCAATGTAAATAATAAAGATATGTAATATAAAGTAAATTTCATTGATATTGCATTTTTGACTGGATAATATCAATTACGGTTTTCAGATTTAAACTTACTATTATTGATATTTTTGGAGATTATTAATATTTTCAATTTATTAAGCCATTGTTTTATTTTGACAAAAATTGTTAAAACTCATATACTGTACGTAGTACGGGTAATCTTCTACAAATGCACAGGCATATATCTTTTAATCTAAATATAAGAATATAAGTAGTACATGAATATTGGCATATATTTTGACATATATTGACAAATATTGGAATCAATTACGGCCTTCTGGGATAAAGATTATGGGGATTATTGATATTTTTATCACATCATCTGTTCATTACGTCAACTGTTTTATTTTAGCACAGATTTTTGAGACTCATATTGTAATACGGGTAATCTTCTACTAATGCACGGGCATATCTTCTAATCTGCTACAATAAAAGTAGTATAGGTATATCTTCCCATACAATTTTAGTGCTTTCATTTTGGCATATAATGGAATCAATTACTACCTTTAGGTTATGAGTTTATTGAAATTTTCAATTTATACGTGTAATGTACTAATACATAGAATAGCTTCTAATATTTGCAAATATAAATAGTATGAGTCCGATACAATTTTAGCACTTCTATTTTGCATATATTGGTTCAACTTCATATTTTTTGTAAATTTGTTTACAAACGGGACCAGGATGTTTTATTCTTCAGATCTGCTTGTGAATATAATTTTGTACAGCAAGAACAGAAATTCTTAAACTTCTTTTTAGGAGCTATAAATTAAATACTTTAACAGAATATTTTAATTATTTAATTATTTGATGTCATTTAGTATACTACAGGAATTTGCACATGATTGTGAATTTTAAGTTTCTTTACATTATATACTCCGTATGAAGAATGGGTATACTGTAGTTTTTAAAAAATAAACGAATTCTGTTTGAAAAGCGGATTATTTTTTTAACGGCTTTTAGCATTAGTCCCATTGTGTATTGCATTTATTATTTCTTTTGAACCCACAAAGTTAGCCAAGTTATACTTCTCATTCTTATTGCTAAAAGTATTGATTGTTTTTCTCTTCAAGTATACAATGATTCATCCAAAAATGACTCTACCATCAAGTAATTTTTCAGATGTTGAATAAATTTTCTGCATTTTAATGCAAGCTGGGGAGTCATAATATAGGCTACCGCCCATACAGTTACACTTTTTTTGTCCCACTATTATCAATGACTATAAAACTAGAAATAGAAAATTGATTATGTTACGAACATGTAATATTCTCTCACTGGCATTCCCCATCTTGTCTTTTGTTTGTATCGCAGACCAAACGGTGCCATCGGAATGCTTTCTCCAGAAGACAGCGGTACGAACATTCTTTCCCTGACATCGCTCTATGGTTGCTAGAATTTCGAGTCAGAAGAAGGGTTGCCAGATTTGGCGATTTCCGGAATGTTTCAGCAACTTCTCGATAGAACAGTTATTCTTTGAGATATAGATATTTCCTGAAGTTTCTAAGAAGATATTATAAAAAGGACTCACCCCTCCGCTGCAGTGGAGTTAACAAATGGACGTGACACGAGCTACATTGGATTGTGATTTTTGTCAACGTTTAGAGAATAGGAGCTGCTGTTTTGTGAAATTATTTTCGCAAGTATTTTGATAATATTATTGTTTATTTTATATAATTAGTGGAGTATTTAAGTACTGTTTGATTGTATATTGTGCCTATTTACTTTCTGCTTGTGAATAAACGTAAGTTATCCAAAAACTTGACTCATTCTTGTATGCTTTGTACACACCCATGACTCATGAGGATACATTTCGTAACAATTATCATTTAATAAGGAATGAAATGGGTTTACTCATGCTAGCTATGGTATTAGACACATGATTTCTGTTACACAAGAAAGACAAAAAAATCAAATTAAGAAATGAACACCTGTATAAAAATGTGTAGCAATCTACAATGGTTTCACTCAATATAAATAGGCATCATAAAACTTCACAAAAATTATATTATATCTTGTTTAAGGGGAAATAATAAAGACACATAGACTGTAACATCCGTTCGGGAAATGCCTAACATTAAATATTGGAATAAAACAACTTATAATCTATATAAATAAAATTGAAAATCTGCCAGTCTGTCTATCTGTATGTTTGTCTCATCATCATGGGAGAATGGCTGAATTGAATTTCTTAAAATTTTGTGGGTAGACTTGAAATAGCTCCCACTTAAAATTTAATCCATGTTTCGAGATTCTAGGAACAGGGGTTGTATAGATATTAATTAAAAATGTTAAATCTTTCATAGATATAGTATTATACAGACAATATTTTCCCCGTAAATTTACTTGAAAAAAATGATATTATGTCCCTTAGCAATGTGTTTATGCGGGAGATGATTTTTATTAAATCTTTTCCATTTAAATAATAAAGAAATGCATATAAAATAAATTTTATCAAGATTCTTTGACTGGATTACATCTATTACGGCCTGCAGATTTAAATATTACTGGGATTATTGATATTTTCTATTTAATATGTTATTTATTTTATTTTGGCAAATATTGGCAAGTATTGGCATATATTGGAATCAATTTCAGTCCCCAAGTTTAAAGACTGAGGTGATAATTGATATTTTATTATGTCATTTGTTTTATTTTGGTGAAGATTTTCAAACTCTTATATTGTAGTATGGGTATACCTTTTAATCTACAAGAATATAAGTAGTACTTTTGTATCTTCCAATACAATTTTAGCACTTTCATTTAGACATATATTGATTCGATTTCATGTTTGATGTAAATTTAGTTACAAATGGGACCATGATGACCCACAGGACGATTCTTTAAATCTGCCTGCGAAGATAATTTTGTGTAGTGATAACAGAGATTTTTAAAACTTCTTTTCGGGAGCATTCACTTAAATATTTTAATAGAATGCTTTGAATAATATTGTCATTTAAAACACTATAGGAATTTTCACATAACTGTGGATTTTAAGTTTATTTTATACATTCAGCACAAAGAAAGGGTATACTAATAATAATGAATATAATAATGTCTTCTACCTTAATGTATTTATGTAATGTGCGTCTATCTTTTCTGACAGAAGGGATCTTTAACCATAAATGACAGAAAAATGAAAGTAGAGTACAGAAAGACATGCAATACAAATCAAGATATAAAACATGCCTCGTTTGAAGCCAAAATATCCTCTGTTTCATCCTCCTCAAATTTCACCTCAAAAGGATTGCTGCATTTTGTGTGCTTCTTGAAGAAGCTCTCTCGCCTGCTTGGGCTGCTTGCTTTTTCAAATTTTTCAGGAGAAGAAGTGAAAGAAGTATGTCTGATAACATTTCGTGAAAGAAATCGAAACTCCTAAAAATATTAGCTAAATTAAATTACACATATATAATTAAAATTATATATAATTCTAAATATAAAACATAGGCCAAGGCTTGCTTTCGAGAAAAATAAATTGGAGAAATCAAAGAGAAAATTTAACTGAATATTTTATAGCAAGAGAAAAAAAATAATCTTACATTATAAAGGAAGATGTTTGTGGCACAAAATCTAAGGATTATATAACCATGAAATTGGGTACACAGGTACTTCAGGACCTAAATAGGTGCACCCTGGTGTTATATTTTTAAATTTCAAATTAGTTTTTTAGTTATTTTATGATTTAGCCCAATTTAGGCCGATATTTATGCAAATTCATTGGAGACTTACATTATTATCACAAACTTTTTATCTTGACACCATCGGAAAGATCGAAAAATTCTCTTTTAAACAAACTTTAAATGGAGCCCATATTATGAATAGGCAAATTTTAATGAATTTTTACAAAATATACATACTTTTCATGCATTTTAAACCTCTCCGATTTGAATATTATGATATTAAAATTGATACTCCATCCAATGTTCATTTTTCTAGCAGTTGCTTAAAAATCACAGAACACTTCAGAAAAATAAAATAATTTCATTAACCCATCCGTTGATTAATTATAAATTTTTTAATCAAACGATATCTTCAATTTCTGTAGTCTTCATAGCATGTTGACACATTTAAGGACCCTTCAACTTTTGACCACTAACGCCATCTATTATTAGTATTATAGCGTGTTTTCCCATTGGTTTCTAACTTTGAGAATTTAAAAGATTTTGTCCTAATATTTTTAATTTGGCATATTATCATTATGAGCAATTTGCTAAAATTTGACTGAAAATTAATAAAAATTCACTAAGATAGAAATAAATTTTGGGATTAAAGGAACTTTTTCTACGATTTCAAATATTTTCATTTATTGTGTAATGAGAATGATTTCAATGGTAGATTTTAAAGTAGAATGTAGACAACAAATGAAAGTAATAAAATAGTATGAAAACACGTCAACTAATTAATACTTCAAAATCAAAAATAACCAAAAAATAGGTTTAAAAGTCTTTCATTAAAATCTCCTTTTTATGATGTAATAAAATCACATGGCCATAGAGTTTTCAGGCACTGTTATGCCCTTCATCAGTGGCTAAGCCACTGATGAAGAGCATAATAGTGCCCCAAAGTGCTATGGCCATGTGATTTTAAACATTGTAAAAATGAGATTTTAATAAAAGACTTTACCTACTTTTCAGGTGTCTTTGACTTTAAAGTAACAAGTGAAAGGTGTCAGTTTTGTGATTTTGGCAGTGGGGTCGTTTCACACCTGTTTCACCCATGTACAGATTTTTATTTCGTTATTTTATATAGCTACCTTGCTAAATCTTGGAATGATTTTCACTGTACCTGTAAATGAACAGCAGAAAATGTAGAGTGCACTGGACATATTTCCCAACTTTCATGCTCAAGGAATGTCCGTAACTCCTCCATAAAACCCCTAAAATAATTAACACTGCGTTAAATGTTTTGTTCAACATTTTGTTCAACATTGAAAATAACAGAAAATAAAAATATTCATACATTAGCTTTAAAAGCTTTAATATTATTTGTTACAACCTGTAACAATATGCTATTTGTCTTTTTAAAATTTAAATTATTTATTAAGAAGTAAATAAATATTAGCTTTAACCATTTTAATGAGTCTCATGCCAATTCATTTAAGTAGAATAAAACTAGGAAAGCATCTTTATTGGGCATAGGAAAGCATCTTTATCAGACATAGGAAATCCCTCCAATCAGAAGAAATCATAAGAAAGAAACTAAAACTTTTGAAAATAAAAATAAATCTCAGATTGGACTCATTTGCTTTTTTTTTTATTCAACCTTATAAACAGTATTAGATCATGTATAATAATTAAAGAAACAAAGGAAAAAGCTTTTTAAAAAGCTATTTTTCTAAATATATGACATTAAAAAGAAAAATATGATGATGTTTAGCATGTGTATGATTAGTCCAACATATAGCATATGAATATTTATCATTGATACATTTTATAGGCACATTTTCTTATGAGTGCAATAGTACAAGAGGAATAATATAATCAAACAATATAATATAAAATGAAACCTAATTGTATCAAAATTAATATACTGCAATAAGTGGCATCTGAATTATAAGAATGGCAAAATTGGTAACGGAAGTAACCAATTGTACGCAATAAGCCAATAAGCACTTTACCTATGATAGTTCCTAAAATAATTAACTGATTGTTTTCTAACAGATTCTTGTAAATCTTCAGATCGACTTCCACAAAAATCTTCTCCTAGGTCAATCAGTCTAAGAGCAGAAAAAATATATTTTAATATATTAACAAGAAAGATCAATCATGCATAAAACAATGATTATGAAACACTTTCCAACTCAAATGCAATTTTATTTAAACATCTCTAAAATGTGATGCATTCAGTGCTGATATATTTTAAATTATTACAGTACTACAATAATTGTATTTGAAAACTTTAAACTACATTGAAAAAAATGAACTTCATTCAAATGACGTCAATGAAATATAAATTGTCTGGCTCTCTATGTAAAAGCAATGAATATTTCATTCATATCACTTTTATATCAGACTCCAGAACTAAATAATTTTGGGTGAAAAAATTTCAGCCATTTTTATACAACTCAGCTTACAATCGCTATATATAAATACACAGAATATAAATAAATACACGCAGAATATAAATACACAGAAAAAATGCAAAAATAAAGCAGTTTTAGGAAGGATGCAATACTAAATATATATTTAAAAGAACTTTAAAAATCACGATTTTTACACTGGGAAAAAAAGATGATAGATGTCATATTTTATTTTGAAGTGGATCACGTGATCTCTTCATATAATGGTCATGTGATCTCTTCATATAAAGGGTGTAATTATTATTTTAATTTTTATTTAAAAAACTAGCGAACTTATTTCGCTGATTTTTTTTTATATATATATTTTGTGAGATAATTTGAATAGTTCCTAAAATTTTAACTATGCTTAAACAATGTTTGAAAAATGAGATCCCATAGCGTTCAATATATTTCACTTTATCAATCCGGGTTCTATCCAAAATTAATTGGGTGATATTATTCATTTATATTCCCATATATGCCCATAGACCATCTCAACAACATATTAAATATCATTTTGATAAAGTAATTTTTACAGCAGTTATCGTGTGAACAGACAGACAGACAGAATGAGCAAAGTCATAAACACTTTTCAACTATATTGGAAAGTGTTAAAAAGCAATATTATAATAAATCTACATAAAAGTCAACAATATAAAAAAAATCCTAAATTTAATTGAATAATAATAAAAAATAATTGTTTGGAAATGTTGAGTAACATTTCCCTATGAGTGGTTGATTCTAATTGAGTAGATAAATAGAAACATTTCGTAATCAACCTACATCTGTCCTCATAAACACATCATTTGATTATTTTACAGTCCATACTTTACAATAATGCTACCATACTTGTTTTTATGCAGCCCATATGGCCCCAAAAGATTTTAGGGAAAACTTATTATTGCTAATCGATTAATATTTCTTAGTAGGATAATGTTTTTAATTGACTCCATTAAATAAATCAAAAATATTGGATATGTACATAATAAGGACAGATGAAGGTAGACTTACATCTATCCTCACTATAAAAACAATCAAATTACTATACACTACAGTTTTAATCTCTATCACATTGAGAAATGTGTTTTGAAATCAATCTACATTCCATATAATTTAAAGCATGGAGCACTGCCTCATGTAATTTGTTTTGAAACTTGCAGCAATGCTTGCAGCTAGCTACTGGTTTAAAAAATACAGTTGATTTAAAATGTCTAGTACATACACTGTGCTTGCCTGCTAAGCAGATTCAAGCTAATCATAAATAGTGTTGCGAACATGCAGCATTCCATTTGGCACCTCTTCTTTCTATCTTGAAGGCTAGGCAAAGAAAATATAGTGCATGACGTGAGTCCAAGGTTACCAGAATTTCCCAGTTAGAAGAAAGGTTGCCAGATTTGGTGATTATCTCCAATTTGGTGACATTTGGCAACTTGTGGAATGTTCCAGAAGTTTTTGATAGAACACTTATTTTTTGAGATAGAGAATTCCAGAAATTTCTATGGAGAGACTATAAAAAAGACTCACCCCTCCATTGCAATAGACGTGACACGAGCTACAGTAAACTGTAATTTTTGTCAATGTTTTAAGAATAGTAGCGGCTGTTTTGTGAAATTATTTTCGTCAACATTTTGAAAATAATATCACTTATTCTGTGAAATGAGTGGAGCATTTAAGTGCTGTTTGATTGTATATTGCTCTTGCTTACTTTGTGCTTGTGAATAAACATAAGTTATACAATAACTTGACTTGTTCTTGTATCCTGCATTTACACCCATGATTCTAGAGGATATGTTTTGTAATAAACTGGTGTCAGAAGTGGGAACATTGCACAACATTGCATGTTCGCAATAATACCAAGAGTTTTCTAATTGGACTAATAGAATACACAATATCTCTATCAGGACATAACTAAAGAATTTACATTGCACAATCTTAACTAGATTAGTGTATTAGAACAAGATAATTGGGCCAGATGTTGAG
The DNA here is from genome assembly GCA_951213105.1 of Amaurobius ferox. Classification (NCBI taxonomy): domain Eukaryota; kingdom Metazoa; phylum Arthropoda; class Arachnida; order Araneae; family Amaurobiidae; genus Amaurobius; species Amaurobius ferox. The sequence continues at coordinate 7,363,688 of OX578135.1, read as the reverse complement.
TTAGAGTGTGAACTGATATATTTCCTCAGCCAGAAAGAAATTGTTTTAACACTATCGTAAAAGCACCTAGTTTTTTAGGATGTTTTTTTCACTATTTGTAAAAATCCTCACCTATGGTGATTGATATTGAGAGGGCAGTCTGTTATGGAGTGGATGGATGATCTTCCCTTACACACCTGCACAAAGAAAATCTCTTTCCAAAATGATGGAAACACTGAGAAAAAGTTACTTGTCCCGTAAGAAACTGATTGATCTAGTTGGTGGTTTGAGATGATTCCTTCTGAGACTAATCAATCAATTAGAATTCTTATGACTCTTACAAAATTTAATCAAACAAGAAAGAACAATCATGTATAAAGCATTGATTTTGAAACACTTTCCAACTGCAATGCAATTTTATTGAAACATCTCTAAACTGTCATACATTCAGCAGTGATATTTTTTTAAATTATCACAGTACTACAATAATTTATTTTACTTAAAAATATGGAGGTAAAAGTACTTTCTAACTCCATGCTTAAAACTTCATCAAAAAAGGCAATGCTATAAAATTATCTGCTTCTCTATATAAAATCAATGAATATTTCATTCATATCACCCATAATCCAGATTCCAGAGCTAAAAAATTTTGAGTTAAAAAGATTTAGCAATTCTTATACAACTCATCTTACAGCTTGATTTGTTTACATTCTGCATACTTTAAAATTAGGCTTTGTTGTAGAAATAATCAAAGTTGGATGAACATTTAAACTCAAAAACATTGTAATTGCATTGGTGCAGAATATAGATGCACAGAAAATATGTAAAAATAAAGCGATTTTAGGGCGGATGTAACACTCAATATAAATTTAAAAGAACTTTAAAAATCAAGATTTTGGCATTGGGAAAAAAGATGGACACCCTATTTTATTTTGAAATGGGTCATGTGATCTCTTCATATAATATGGGTGTCATTATTATTTTTATTTTTATTTTAAAAACTACCACACCTATTTTTCTGAAAAAAATTTCATACATTTTAAGGGATCATTTGAATATTTCTTAAAATTTTCAAAGCAATTTGCAAATTTTAACTTCACTTAAATAATGTTTGAAAAATTAGGTCCCATAGGGTTCAATATATTTCACTTTTTCAACCCGGGTTCAATCCAAAACTAATTGGGTGATATTATTCCTTTACATTCCCATATGTCCCACAGACCATCTGAACAACATACTAAAATTTCATTTTGATAAATTCATTTTTATGGCAATTATCATGCGAATAGATAAACAGGTAGACAGACAGAATGAATATGAAGTCATAAAGACTTTCTGACTGTGTTGGAAAGTGTTAAAAATATGTGCTGAAGACCACACGATAAAAGTGAAACTTAAGTAAAAACATGCTGATTTCAACCCATCTTGATGTTTCAAAGTAATCTGATCTGTTTAGCGCTATTTTGATATAACCTATTTTTCTGCCAGAAAAAATACAACTTAAAAGGTATATGAAATCAGAAGATGCAAATCCATATTAGATTATGTATGGAAGTCGACAGAATGTCAAATTATAACAATGATTTTTTGTCATATATTCATAACCATGTGATGTCTCTTTCTTTAAATAGATTGATTTTGTTAATCCGACACACTTCCGTAACGATATCATGTCGAGTAGAGTTGCACCTACAGAAGTTTCACTTCAAAAATGGAAAATTTTTAGAAGGATCATGCTAACATTGCATAATAATTCCTTTCATTATGATAAATTACATCTAAAATGATTGTGAATGAATTAGCAATGACACATGCAATTAAAAACCAAAAATCCCTCATGCAGAATTTTATTTTGATATTTTACAACAATGAAACTTATCTGAACTATTAAAATGTGCATGAATTCTTTCAGCAAGTTCTTTTTCTGTACAATTCTCAGGAGTTTTTTGTTTTTTTTTAACTATTAAAAATCTATCCATTTTTTTTCATTTTTGAATTGCTAATGATCTTTAATTGTAAAAGTGATTCATTAGACATCAACTAAGATTTTAAACATAAATAAGCTGGGGAAAATGCTGGATATAAATATGTACAAAATATTACAAATCTACACAAGCACCAAATTTCAAGTTTCTGTATAACAGAAAGTATATAAATTCACAATGTGATACTTTGGTGTGAGAGCATTTAAATGCAAAAGTTTTAAAACAACAATATTACTCAGTTGTAAAGTTTTTATAATAACTTTTAAAAACTTTACAACAGACTTCCTGATATCTTGATGTTTTTATTCATTAGTTCAATGTTTTATTCATTAGTTCAATGTTTTTTCATTAGTTCAATGTTTTTAAAAATCCCTTGTTAAAAATACTTTGTATTTCTTTTTCATATATTTATATATTTTGTATTGTATTTTATCTTGCAAGCTATTACTGGAACTTTGTCCTGTAATTTTTGCATACTTGCAAATAAATAAATAACAAGAACGATCAATCATGCTTAAAGCATTGATTATGAAACACTTTCCAACTTCAATGCAATTTTATTTAAACATCTCTAAAATGCAATACATTCCGCAGTAATATTTTAAAACTTATCACAATACTACATTAATTTATTATATTTGAAAATTTAAACCTTCATCGAAAAAAATGAACTTCATTCAAATGATGGCATTAAAATATAAATTGCCTGGTTTAAACATCTCTAAAATGCAATACATTCCATGGTAATAATTTTAGAATTATCATAATACTACGATAATTTATTATATAAAAACTTCATCGAAAACAACTGAAATTCATTCAAATGACGTCATAGAAAAAATAACATGTCTGACTCTCTCTATAAAAGCAGCATTTCGTTCATACATAATTTCCCATTCATTTCATTCATCACAATACTATAATAATTTATTTTATTTAAAAATTAAGACCATGGAGCTAATAGTAATTAAACTCTATGCTTAAAACTTGAACAATTTGAATATTACCTAAAATTTTCGAAGCAATTTGTGAATTTTAAATCAGCTTAAAAAATGTTTGAAAAATTAGGTCCCATAGGGTTCCATGTATTTCATTTTTTCAACCCGGGTTCAATCTAAAACTAATTGGGTGATATTATTCATTTATATTCCCATAGGTCCTACAGACCGTCTGAACAACATACTAAAATTTCATTTTGATTAAGTCATTTTTACGGCAGTTATCATGCTAACGGACAGACAAACAGAATGAATAAAGTCATAAACACTTTTCAACTTTGTTGTAAAGTGTTAAAAAATAAATAACAATAAAAAAAGAGGTATGTATCTACCAAATTTTTAATCTCTATTTTTATCTTAATATAGTTTCCATTTACACAACACATTGAACATTTTGGTGTGTAACAGCCCTGAAGTAACAGAAATATTGGAAAACTGTTATGTTCCTTCTTTTAGTTACCAAATAATCTACTTTTGCACCCAATTTCAAGTTTATGTCTCATTGAAAATTTCCCAAACAGTGCACAGATTTTGTCTATTCAAGAAATGCCTGAAATAGATACAACATATAAACAGACAGTATTAAATATATTTTATGCATTATCATTTTTTTTTAAATAATCTCAGGTCTCCTTTGATTTACATAAAGAGTTCTACAGTACATCAAGTTGAATAATTTATGATAATGCCAAATATTATTAACTATAATATGTTATTCACTAATAATTTAATAAAGAATGCATCATAAAATTATACTTTACAGCGTCTAAGTATAAAAGCATGCAAAAACTCAATTTTGGTTAACTTGCTTTTGACTCTACAGTTATTTTGGATAAACAAAAGCTGAAATGATAAGGAGCTCTAACAGCTAAAAATGGATTTCAAATCACTATAAGCATGATACTGCTATTTTGGATACAGCTATTTGGATATCTACAGCTATTTTGAATAAACTAAAGCTAAATTGATAAGGAGCTAACAGCTAAAAATGGATTTCAAATCACTACAAGCATGATATAGCTATTTGGATATCTACAGTTATTTTGGATAAAGTAAAGTTAAATTGATAAGGAGCCGACAGCTAAATATGGATACAGCTATTTCTATATCTACAACTATTCTGGATAAACTAAAGCTAAATGCATAAGCAGTCAACAGCTAAAAATGGATTTCAAATCACTACAAGCATAGACTCAGGGCTCACCCCCTCCCCACTTAAAAATCATACATTGGTTATAAAATAGCCATACATTTTAGAGTTAATTCTATCTCCTACCCCTACCCTCTAAAGCATTTTTTTCCTTAACATTATTAATAAAAATAACATGTACATGCACAGATTTGACTTATAAGTAGTCATGCAAACCCTAGTCTAGATAAAAAGTTTTTTAGTTCACATGGAAATTTCATATGAAAAAAATGTATAAAGTAATATTTGTACTTTATTTTTCTTACCTGTGAATTAGAGCTAAAATGTGAATAAATTCGTCAAATTTAAATGGAGAAATATCAGAAGCGAGAAGGTAGCCCTTCACTTTTTGTTGCACATCTTGCCATATCCTTAACAAACCATGCTCTAACTTCTGCTTTATATAATTTCGATTGAAAGATGATTCCATGGAAGAGCTAGTAGAGATTTCTAAATAAATAAAATCACATGCTTATAGTTTTCTCTCCAATATCTACATTGAAAATGAAAATTGAAATAATTATCACAATAGTGAGTAATTGAAATATGCTTATAGTTTTCTTTCCAATACATACATTGAAATTGAAAATTGATATAATTATCACAATAGTTAGTAACTGAAATTGCAATTTATAATAAAATGTAGTGAGATATAAATATGAAAATATAAAAAAATTAAAAACATTTTGTGATATTCCTCGTTACCAGTATTGTACCAGTCATGTGGCATATCTCATGCTGACAGAAATGCAGTAGATTTGAAGAATTTGGGAAATTTCTGCATACCACACGTGTTGGAAAAAAAAGTTTAAAACTAGTTTCCTGTTAATTATAAGTGTTCTATTTTCATGGTTTGACATCATCGATTTTGTAGTAACATCATGATTCCATGCATATCATCACGGATCACAAGTATGATGTCATTGACCTGTCAGTTTCTAGTTTTGATCCACGTTCATACAAATTATCTCTCTTAAGAAGAAGTAGGGCATTGCACAGATATTTGCATATGTCCGCAACATCATGGTTTTAATGTATATAAGTAATGCCAGCTGGTGAAGGCTCATTGCCTGCCTGCTTAGCATTTTCATCACAAATGATCTCTGCTCATTTGCAGTTTGAAAATTCTGCTATGCATACTTTGATTTTATTGATGTAAAATGTCAAGTTGGCATTTCTGTTCATCATGTGTTCTTTGCATGCTGTGTTTGTTTCTGTCAGATGGATGTTTTTGAATAAAATTGAGTTTAAATTTACTTAACTACGGTGCCGTCTCTGCCTGAAAATGTGTTGTGTATTACGAACTGTCCCAAGCAGAACTGGTATTTTACAATAATTACAGCAGGGATCTGAAATTGCCCCCATACCTTGGAATATATACTTCAATGAAATTTTATTAAACAACAAAGACTTTTTTATTTACAAGCCTTTACTGATGCCCTTGCAGTGGTCACCTATGGTAACATTTGTAAATCCTTAGAACTTGGTAGAAATTCTCTTCTAAACTTGATATCAGATTCCTTAAATTCAATAAATTTTGAAATTTCTATTAAAAAAAAAATGTGTTATCAGTTTCGGCAAAAATAAGACAAAATTGAAAAGAAACCCAATTTTTAAATTACAAAATAAATCATTAAAAAACTTCCCTAATCCATAATTCCTTGGTTTAATAATAGATAACAATTTAACTTGGATTCCTCATCTATACTATCTTAAAAAAAAATATTACAAATGTTGTTCAAATTTTGGGAAAGTTTCGGGTAATAGGTGGGGTGTAAACAAAGGTTTTTTTAAATTTTGGAATCAAATTGTCATTGAAAAAAAATATTTTTCTAGTTCTGAGGTCAGGAGAAATATTTAACTTCAGAACAAATTAAAAAATTAATTTCTCTCCAAAGCACTTACTGCTTTAAATTTTTATCTAGTTATAGAACATCTTCTAATGCTTCTCTTTTTTCTATTTTAAGCATCCCTCCAATGCATCTAGTAAGTAATACCTTATACAAAAAATTTATGTTTTGGAAATAAAGTAACGATTAATGCTAAGTATTAATATTAACATTATTTTTAATAATTTTTTAATGTTAATAGTATTTTTAATATAATTTGATCCAAATTCTAGCTTGGATTTTTCTTCCCCCTTTTTAGGATTTTAATATCCCTCTTTCGTAAATTAAGCCTTGTAACCGTACTGTTACCTTTTCAAGATGTAATGATGACATTAATCCTATTTATAAATTTTTTACAGATGACTCAAATATTAAAGATAATATTGGCTTTGTATTCTGTATTTTCAAATATGACAGTTTTAATCAGGTTTTTGGTTATAAACTTGATGCAAGAAATACAATTTTTCAATCCGAAATGACTGCAATTAACTATGCTATTGATTGGGCATCTAAACATATTAATAATAAAAATAATGTTCGTAATAATATTTATACAAACAGTTTATTTTCTATTTCGGCACTCAACTCTATCCCTAATAAATCTAATTATATCAAAAACATTAAAAACAATATTTTAAACTCTAAAAATCTTATTCATTTATCCTGGGTAATAATGGTAACAAAACAGCTGATCATTTTACCAAAATTGCTGCATCTTCTGGAATTCTAATTAAAATTCCTTTTCCGTATTCCTGCCTTACTAAATTTTGTAAAAATTTATTACTTGAAAACTGGCAATTTTTTAAATGATTATATTTCTCCACAAACTAATGATTCATCTAGAATTAAAAACTTCCTACCTTTTGTTTACCGCAAACCACAAATTTATAACTAATTTTTAATATATTTTCTGGCTGAACATGGCCCTGTCCTAGATTAACTACATTATTTTAATAGCAAATTCACTGCAAATTATATTTTTAATAATTATAATGACATTGATCACGGTGTTTTCTCTTGTCCTCCCACCAAAAATTTCATTTGACCAAATCTTCTGAAAATTATCATATTTGATTTTCTAATATTTGTAAAAACAAAAATTCAATTAACAGAAATAAAAATTGTATTTTAATTGCTAAGAATATTTCTGACAGTATCACTTTAACCGATAGTTTATGAGTTGCTTATGCTTTTAATATCAATGTTACTTGGTACCACTTTTCATTTAGTATATGTATTTCCATGGTTTTATTTTTTTTCCTATTTTGAATCTTTTATTATTTTACTTATAAATTTTATTTTTTTATTTTATTTTATTTCTTTTTCATTTTATAGTACAAAAGTATTTTATTAAATACTTTTATACTATAAAATTGAATAACAATATACCATCATTTTATTAAGATATTATGACTACCCTTTGTCATAAATTTCATCAATTTTTTTATTACAATTTCATAATTTGCCTAAAATATGATATATGAGGCAAAATATGATTGAATTGAGGCAAAATTTGGGAGAATATCTGAGATAGCTGGAAGAAGTTTAACAACTAACCTCACAGGGAGACAGTGGCCAATTTTAGAATGATTGCCTAGCCGAATTTTAATAAGATAGAAATTCTCTCAATGAATGTGTGCCTCATTTGTAGTACTGATGTTATGAACCCAAGTCCCCTTCCAGTGTGCTTGAGTTTAGATAAAAATTTCCAGCAGCAAGGTGATATCTGCAAACTGTATTGGGAATCTAGAACTTTTATGAACTGTCCCTGAGGTTGTAATCCCTTCTCCGACCTCTTCTCAATGAGCTTTGTGTTTAATTTGTTATATTCTTACTTTGTGTTTATTTAATTGTTTTCTACCTTTGTATCATTGTGATATGCCAGTTCTGTAATGGATTGATTTCCAATATAGCCATATGTAGCAACATATTTTGCCTAATTGATTTCTATTATAGTTCATAATAATTATTGCTTTATAAACTTCTGGCTTTTATGAACGGTCCCTGAGGTTGTAATCCTTTCTTCGACCTCTTCTCAATGAGCTTTGTGTTTAATTTGTTATATTCTTACTTTGTGTTTATTTAATTGTTTTCTATCTTTGTATCATTGTGATATGCCAGTTTTGTAATGGATAAATTTCCAATATAGCCATATGTAGCAACATATTTTGCCTAATTGATTTCTATTATAGTTCATAATAATTATTGCTTTATAAACTTGTGGCTTTTATGAACTGTCCCTGAGGTTGTAATCCCTTCTTCAACCTCTTCTCAATCAGCTACGTGTTTAATTTGTTCTATTCTTACTTTGTGTTTATTTAATTGTTTTCTACTTTTGTATCATTGTGATATGCCAGTTTTGTAATGGATTGATTTCCAATATAGCCATATGTAGCAACATATTTTGCTTAATTGATTTCTATTATAGTTCATAATAATTATTGCATTATAAACTTGTGGCAGGGCTGCAGCATTGTGTCACTCACTGATATGAAAGACATCCCAGATAATGCTCTCAGACTAGAAGAATTCTTTTGGGCCTGATGGCATAGCATGGAATCAGCAATCTAAAGGTTCTGAGTTCGAACCTATCCCTTACCATCGGGGATCTGTGGCACCCCTGACTTTGGACATATGACCATGCAATCTTCTCTCTCTCTCCAACTATCTCACCTCTCTCACAAGATGGTAGTACTACAGATGACACACACTTTCTCCTCTCCTGATTGACTACGGCTGATGTCAAGACGCTGTAAAATGAGGTACAACATGCCTCCCAGCTATTCAGCTTCCGATTGAGTTTCAGCTTAGAGACGTGTTGGTGGTTTTCCAGCTGGCTCCCCTTCTCACTGAAATTCGACCAAACTTCTTGCTCGTAAATATCCTATCTACATTCTCACCAGAAAAAGATGTATGTGGTGGGGCTGCAGTATTGCATCACTCACTGCTACAAAAGACATCCCAGATTATTCCCTCAGCCTCGAAGAATTCTTTTGGGCCTGATGGCATAGCACGGGATGAGCAATCTAAAGGTTTCGAGTTCAAACCTATACTCCTCCATCGGGGATCTGCGGCCCCCACATACTCTTCACTTTCTAATCTGGAGTCTGGGTAATGAAAACTATATGTCTATGTTTATTGTTTAAGTATGTCTTTGTGTATTGTCTATGTATATTGTCTAACTAATTCTTAGTGTTATTTTTGTATTTTTCCTAGCCGTATGTTGTAACTGCTCTACACCCTTTAGGTGATTCTCCCGAACTACCATTGAGCTGCTCATGTCTTCGGACGAGTCGGTCGTTCGGGGGTTTCGACACCCTTTAGGTGAGGTGGACAGCCTGGGTAATTAAAAGAGAAAAAAGATGCTTTTCAGGATAACAAGTGACATTGAAAAAGCAACTAATTTACCTCCTGAAAAGTTCTGAAAAACATATATTCAGAAGAAACCAAAAATCATACCACTTTTATCATTTTCCTCCACAGTTTCATGCCACTCCAAAATGCACCAATAACTATGCATTATTTTCCATAAAGCCTTGCACAAATCCTCTAAGCATTCAGTAAAATTTTCAGAACAAACAAACTGTAAAATTAACAAATAGCACATTATAATACAAAAAAAAATAATAATAATAATAATAATAATAATATCCAATTGATACATTATAATTAATGATAGTTTAAGATTTGAGTAAAAATGACCCATTAAAGAAATTTTAAGATGGATTAAGGAAAGGTTTAAACCTTTGTGCAAAATTGTTCAGCAACTTTAAAATATCTGAAGTGTGGGTCACCACTCCACTTTTTCATATACAGCAATACCTCACATAGTCTGGGTAATCGATTCCGCTAATATCCCAGACTGCTTGAAACCAAACTAACTGAAGAACAAAATACATACAAAAAATGATAATTGGTTCCAAAGAAAAAACTTACTAGCGCTACATAGCTTACACATTAAGGACAGCAATTGTGATCATACTGATCTGCAATCAGAGTAGGGTCTTTCACATCAATAATCACCTGACAGTGTCACCATGCCTATTAAGCAGTCACGCTGCTATGGCTGTCTAATGCAATGTGAAATCGGCATGAAATCGACATTGGTGAAATCGACATTGAAAAAGGAACCACCAAAAAAGAATGCTGCATTTATATTCTCGCTGTGTCTAGGTACATACATATACATCGGGGAAACCCAGAACAAATTGAAATATGTATCGTATCAAATAACTTTAAAATTGCACAAAAAGAGATATAAAGTTAAAAAATCAATCATTTATGTATAAAAAATAATTTTGTGTACTAATCTTTTAGAATTTATTTTTATTTTGCTCAATTAAAAGTTAGTTTGCTTTGAAATTTTCAAACCAGACTATAATGAACACGGACTATGCGAGGTATTGCTGTATTCATATTCTACAGTGTTTAGTTCTACTTGCATCACAATCAGAACGATAAAAAAAAAAATTACTTTTTTCAGATTTAGCATTCAAGTTCTTTAAAGGATTTTGCATTTTTTTTTCATTTCATGTTGACAACAGCTTTGAGAATACCTTTGGCTTATCAGTGTTAATAAAAACTATTTTGATACTATTAACATCTATAGGATAGTTCAAATTATCAATCCTCCCCATATTTTGTCTTGCCTGCATATGTAAAACTCTTGGTTACACCTTGATGTCATGTTATCCATTGTCTTGATGGTTCCGTCTATAAAACTGTAACATTCCTTGGTTTTCAAGGCAAACAAGATCAAATTGTTCCATGTGATATAATTGTCTCTCATCAAAACAACACTTTCCACTTTCTCTATCTTCAGATTTTAGCACATAAGCTCCTCTGCTTCATATCTATTTACCTTTCGGCCACTGTATATGTGATGTCATTGTTTCAATTAGATACACAAATTTAAGATGGTTCTTGAGGCCCCCCCCCCCCCCCCCCCATCAAAGCACAAATACATATTTTTAAATAAAGTTTTTCTTCTGTATTGGGCATTTCCATAGGTCCATAACCGTGTTGAAAAAAATTATTTTCACTTAGAATTTGAGTTTCACTATGAAGAATGGATTACTGAGCTCTAACCTAGTTATATTTAACGTGAATCCTTGAATTATTTTCAGGTTGAAGGAACAGGTAAGTCCATTGTTTAGGTACAAAAAGCAGTGATTGTACAGCAATAAAGAAGACAAGAAGTCTTGGGTAAATTTCACAATCCAAACTCTTTCAGGATATTTAAACATTGAAATCTTGCACCATGGTAAAAAGACAATTTACTCTGACTTTGGCATTGGAGCGGTGTATTTAGAAGTACTGCTATAAATGTTTTAATGCTCAAAAACTTTTTTCACCAAACTATCTGGCTCTTTAAGACTCAGCATAATATCACAGGGAAAATTTAACAATGTGTAATTTGTGTCAAAAGTTATATCACCGTTGCAACAAGAGTGTCCCTTATGCAAATACTCACCATTCTGCCTGGTAACACATTGGGATCACTTAACATTTAGGAATGCGGCAGTGTTTCATGTCAGAGTAAAGAAAATGAAACATCAATGAAATGTGAATGAAAATGTATAAACACTTCCAAGTGTATATTTACTTCATGCCACAAGATGCATTTTTCAGTCCCCTGTATCTCGACTGCAATTAAAGCTAATGAAATCATTTTTTCATAGCTGTCATGGGGCAAGCCCAGAGATGAAGAAAATAATTATTCAAATCAGTAGGGTCCAAATAGGAAAACATACTGGTGAATACTGCATTTTTTAATTTTTCTCATTGTTCTTATTGTTATGTTTTCTGTTGATGGGCTTACATGCCAAACCAATTTTGATGATCTTTTTAAAACTTTTTCCTTATAATTCAAGGATGTGTCCTTTAAAAAAATTTTGAATTTCAGTTATTTTCTGTAGGAATTAAGTAAGCAATTGGGAATTAGGTAGAAATAGTGTTGATCATTTGGTGATAAAAAATAAAACAACAATGAAATTCAATTTTTATATTTGTTTCACATGTGATGCATTAGAATAAATTTTGAAGACTTCAAATAATGGAGTTAGAAAGATTGTTTGTCTCCATAAAGTCCATTTACCTCCATTCTTGAAATGGAGGACTATTTTATTGTCACCATTATAAATTACAAATGAAGATGGTGTTGTAATTTGAATGACAGAATTAGAAGAAAATATCTACTTTCAGTGGTTTAAGTTGTAAATTTATCACTTAGTATGTCAGTCTCATTCAATTGATGATATAGATGCTGAGTGGAAATACATAGACATGTATTTACAAAATACCAAGGGCAGGACGGGAAAACTCAGTGGTTAAAGTGAAGTATTGTGCTTGAAGAACTGAAGTTAGATTCTGGGAGCTACCCAAAATATCCCTGTGTCTATATGGAATACGGGCTCATTAAATCTGTGTGTCCAAAACTCCTTCTGAGAGGTTGTCCTAAGAATGAAAGTCATTTAAAAAGATCTTGATTTTAATGTTTTGCCCAGGAAAATCGTGAATCACAATGTTTATTCACATTTTTCCAACAGGAAATTCTTGCTCTCACCTGCCATCTAGAGCAAGTAAAAATTCAGGTTTGTTGTAGGTATTCCAATTTGTCACATAATGTGAGAATTAATCCATCTACTATGAATGTGTTTTGTTTGTATAGCATAGGCTCACAACTTGCATCATTCTGATTGGTAAGAGAAGGCTGAAAACTGTAATTTCATTATATTCTAGAAAATATATCCAGCATTGCCCGGAAGAGATAAATCGAATTTATTAATCTAAAAAACAAACAAAAAAATATTATTCATATTAAACAAAAGCATACAATCTGTTACAACTAGTGCAACGATCCCCTTCCCTCTATCTTTAAAATGGGTCTGATTCAAAAAAAAAAATTCTCCGTAAAAAAAAAAAAAAAAAAAATACTGACTATAATGCGAAATCAGTTTAGCCACCAACAGAAGGCTTATTAGGGGTGCTTTCTAATACATAGCAGTAACAGTGTAGAAAGTGGTCCAGACATTAATTGTAAATTATATATGTTGATTCAAAAATTTAAAGACTTCGCTGGCTTAAAGCATTTATAATTAATGGATGGTATTAAATTATAAACTTTGGATTGCCCATTAAAAATTTTATATTGCAATATAAAAATTGGGGACATTTTAAATGCACAAAAAGTATACATATTTTAAAAATTCATTAAAATTCCATCTATTAATTGTATGGATTCTATTTAAAATTTGCTTGAAAAAGAATTTTTTTATCTTTCCAATGGTGTCAGAATGAAAACTCTGTGATAATATTTTCAGTCGCTAAGGAACCAAAATGTGTAAATGTCACTGGAAATCATTGTAAATCAGACTAAAATATAAAATAACTAAAAAACTAATATGAAACTTCGAAACATAATGCCGAGGTGAACACACTCGGGTTCCAAAGAACCTGTTGTTGTTGTTGAGACCCATACCGTCCGACCTACCAGAAAGGTGTAAGGTAACTGTTTGGACGGCCGGGAAGTGCCACCCAATTTAGACCGGAACCCAGTGGGGGAGGCATCCACAGGGACCGTACCCTCCTTCCCCTACCACCAACCTCTCGGAAGGACTTACGGACCCACATGTTTAACGTGATCGTACTCCGCGTGAACACGGCGGCAGTTTTTGGCAGTGGCTGGAATCGAACCTGGGCCTACCGAGTACAACTCCAGCGCGCTAACCAATGGGCTACCGCGCCCCATCCGAAGAACCTGTGTACCAAATTTCATGACCGTACGATGCTTAAATTTCCTACTATGAACATACAGACAGTTTCCTTTATTATGTTGGATAAGCAGAGTGAGTACATTCTCTCTTAAAAAAATTTTCAAGCACTTTTCAAGGACTTTCAAGTACCATATAATTTTTTTTCAAGGACGTCAATCAACCCATCCATATGAAGTTATATGAGCTTCTGTAAGGAAAAATTAACAGCAAACTAATTTTATTGCTTATTGAAGAAATTTTAAAAAAAAAAAGATGTTGCTTTGGAAATTTTTGGAAACAGCAGAACTGCTAGGGAAATTTCCATGGAAAGCAGAATATCTTGGGGAAAAAACACAATGCTGAGGATACACAGACAATTTTCATCCCTTCCTTTTCCAAGCACTTTCCACGACTTAACTAAGACAATTGAAATTTTCAAGTACTTTTAAGGCCTTGAAAATGGTCTTCTAAAATTCAAGTACTTTCCCAATTTTCAAGCTCCTGTATGTACTCTGGATAAGATACTAGAAATCAAAAAAAGTTAGATTAAATAGGATCAACTCACTCTGCAAAGGTCTATATACTGCCTCTTCTGAAAGCCTTTGTCAGTACCTTCCGAGTTCTTTTCCGCATATCCCAGAACAATTGTGAAAGCAGTGTTATGGATAGCACTAGCAAAGTGCATTAATAATTGATCTATTGCAGTCTAAAAAAAATAAAATAAAAAAAATAAACACCTATTTAAAATGTGTTGTAATCTATAATCAATCTAATTAGTGGAACTTAAAATTTTGATGAGATAAACTGTTATCAGTAAAAGTAACAGAAATATATAACTGATAAATATATAACAGAAATATATAGTTTATAAGGAAAATATATAATAAATATTCTAAAAACTGCTAATGTAAAAGGTGTTATACTTAGAAAAGAATATAGTTAAGATCCAAAACATTAACACATAATAGCACAGAAATTTTATAATAAACAGGGTTTTCTGTAATGGTATAACATACTCCCACTTCAAAATTAAATTTACTATTTGTTTTAACAATTCAAAACTAAATTATTTTACTCTTTCAATTTTATAATTCATTTCACTTTTTCATAATCACACCTGAAAATATATTGGGTGAAGAAAACTATAATAAGATATGCTGAATACAGAATATTTGATGTCCTGATTGTTATACTGAATTGCAAATTCTATGTTTAAATAGATTTTAAAAATGTATCATAATATTTAAGTATTCTTCTAGTAACTAAAGGTGCTCACACAGAAATATGCTAAGTAAAAAAAAAAAAAAAATCCATCTGCCATCTATATATAGCTGAGGCACTCAGATACTCAGCATAGTGTAGCTACAAAATTACATGACAAATTTCCCAAAATGTGTTAGGTAAGTCACTTGTAGGTTACCCAGATGCATGTATTCTTCTATTTATTTTTTCAGGTTTGTCTGTGAGACATGCATGCGAGGGTGTAAGCTGAATTACAACATTTCACCCTTGCCTCTTTTTTTACATTTCAGGTATTTCTTCTGGAAGATTATCTACATAAATAACATTGTAAGTTGGGCTTTTACCTGTTTGGTTATTATCTCAGCACAGGAGAACTCACCTCTATCACTTTTGTTAGAATAATAAAATTTTAAAAAGAAAGACTCCAAATATTAAACAATCATTACAAATTGTGAATTTTCAAATTTCTTTACATTATATATTCCATATGAGGAACAGGTATGCTGCCAGTAATAAGAAATATATGTTTGTTTTTTTGTCATATTTGTTTAGAATACAATTTGTTCTACATATTTTTCAACAAAAAAGTGTTCTTCAATGATATTAAAATGTATTGGCTTCATAAAATTGCAAACTTGTCATTTCTACAGTTGTCCCTCAGTGATGAGTTGAGTTTTCATCTCTTAATTACATCAGTAAAAAACATAAATAATGGAAATAAATAAGTAAAGCTTAAGAAATTATAATTTTTACTTGCAAATAAACCTTTAGTTATAAATGTTTTAATGATATTATCTATATATAAATATATATATATATATAAATATTACACTTTGGTACACAGATATGTTGCAAGAGAAAGGGACCTAATTATCATTTGCCAAATGGCAAAAAGTTTAGCCTTAATTACATTGTGTTGTGTTTGACAGATAGAATAAAACCTGCTGTGTTTAAAAAAGATAAATGAAGACATAATATTTAGTTTAAAGAAAATTAGTTTATTAAATAGTACTTCAAATTAATTCAAATTAACAAATACAAAAACACTGCTCACAGGCAGGCAACTCAGGAAGAATTAACATTAGAATTTTAGACATTAGAATTTTATCAACTTAGTTAAAATTAAGGAATTAGCATAAAAACTTAACTCAAAACAATCTATTTAAATTTCATCAAAAATCATTAACAAAAATATTAAATTTAAAGAATTTTAGAATTTTACCCAGGCTCTTAAAAATTTATGAAGGTTTAGAAATTTGCTCTCAGAATAAAGTTTAGAATTTTAAATTTACAGAATAAATTTTGATTAAATACATTTTAAATATTGAGAATTTAAGAAATTAGGAGTTTAAATATAACAGCAATATTCACCAGCTGGGTCATCAGACAGGGGGGGGAAAGTTCCAATTTATTAGAACTGCACTGGTAGGAAATAAATTTTGTAGACTGGTTTACTGAAAATCACCAAACTTGAAACAGGAGAGGATTCAGCATTTTTCTTGAAAAACATTGTAAACTCAGGAGATCAGACCTAACAGCTACTTCTGGTACACTCGGATCTTCTTAAAACTACCGGACGAAGTTTCTAGAGGCGCTTCATTCTCGTAGCACACGTAATAAATTCTCACAACACATCTTTCCGTGAGTTACTTCGTGAATTTCGCGATAAAAACTCGAAAAACCATCATTTAAATTAAAACTACAAATGTTAAAAAAAAAAACGCGAGGAACCTAACGTTCCATTGAAAAGCTCGCGTGGAACATAAGTTCCATTCGAAAATAAACAACGCGCTTCTCGCGCTAACACCGACGAAGGATTTCAACAAAAAACTGAAACTGAAAAGTTCTACGCGCGTATTTATATGTGCGGCAAAAGCGCGGAGTTTAGATAAACGGCAGCAATTAAAATTCGCTTACCGAAATTAGAATTGCCAAAATAATACTTATAATTCCGAGAGCAGACGATCCGTAAAAACGCGAACCAATTAAAAAATTTCACGAATTCCAAAGAGGCGCGAAAAACGCTTAGGTGGCGCCTTAAATCGCAGTAAAAAGGCCGCAAAACAGAATTCCGAAAATGGCCG
This sequence comes from Amaurobius ferox, assembly GCA_951213105.1. Classification (NCBI taxonomy): domain Eukaryota; kingdom Metazoa; phylum Arthropoda; class Arachnida; order Araneae; family Amaurobiidae; genus Amaurobius; species Amaurobius ferox. Next base: position 7,346,568 of record OX578135.1, on the reverse strand, counting down.
CAACTGAAATTTTTGAATTGCAGTGAGACATGGAAATAACTTGAAACTGTAGAACAAACGGAATTTCTAACCAAAATGGGAAAATGAGACATCAAATTAAAGGGAATTTTAAGGGGAATCAAATAAATAAATAATTTTTAAAATTTGCAAATCAAAAGTAATATTAATTTAAGGAATGGAACATTTTTAATTAAGAATATTATAAAGAAAATTAATTTAGAAGATTAAAAATATTCTAATTAAAGAATAAATGAAAAAGCCAATAAATATTATTTAAATATTACCAAATTAAGAATATTGAGCCAGGGAAAAAGAAATAAAAGTAAATTTTCAAACCTCCAAATTACCTAAATTCTAAAGCAACCCAACAATTGTTTAAAATATGATGGTACAGGGAAACTCTATCTGGATGATTTAATACTATAATACCCTAATCCCTCCTGAAGTCTAATCCCTAAGAAGGGATTAGATACAAGGGGAATTTCCTTGTTAGTTCCTGAGGGAAACTAATCCCACTGGCTTCTGGACTTCTTTTGTTACTCACACTCCAAATTATATTATTTGATAAATATCAATAAATGAAACTTTTTATAACTACACTTTTTTCTATATTTAAAGATAGAAACAACTACAGAAATATAAAATTTATTCCCTGTTTGTATCATAGAATTTGTTATAAGTATATAATTTATTGAAATCGCAAAAGCAAAAATAATTTGTATAGCATTCATATTACATGGGCAGAAAATGAAAAGTGATATACAAAAAATACAATAATACAAAAATTACCTGTGTTTTTCCCAATAAAGTGTATGCTTCCTGGAGCTTTTCATAGTGAATTTCATCAAAATTGGAACATACTTTAGATAAGGCAACATCGAGCTGTTCCTCTGTCATTTCCAGGGTATCTTGTAGTTTGGAACTCAGCTCACTGCGAAATGAGAGTGAATTGCATCATTCAAAAGTAGAATAATTTAGACTCTATTTAGACTCTCTAAAATTCACCAACAAATATCACCCATGTTGCATCCAAACAAAATTGATCAAATGAGCATGTGAATAGATTGAATACAATAAACTACACATGCAATCTACAGGGTGTACATAAAAAGAACTCGAAACAAAAACTACATCGTAAAAAAATCCATGCCAAATAGTAAAAAATATCAGCCAAAAAAAGAAATTAAAATCACTTATTTTGGAGCCAAGTACAATTTCATCCAGATGGGAATATACCATTAAAGCTTTCCCACCCTGTGTTGTTAATTAATGATATGTGTGAGGATTCTATTATTTATTATCATTTTATTCTAATTCTACTTTTCCTGATTTTAATTTATGTTCTAAACTTCTTGACTTTCATTCTAAAGAATCGCATACTCACGATGGCCAGATCTATAAGAAGGGCAGACTTTAGAATGACGGCTCTGCCATTCTGTCGAGTTTGCATGCCTGTGTGTGTTCTGATCATCTATGGAAGGTAGCATCGAGAGAGTTATAGCCTTGTGAGTATATATAGTGTGTTGTAGTTGGATCATCATAGGTTCAGATTGAAAGTCAGTTTAGTAAAAAGTTAGGTCAAATTTCATTGTAGATGAGTATGTCTCGGGAAGAATTTGTAATGCTAGCGTTGTAAATACTTTGTATATAGATTTGTAATATACATGTTTTGAGTTCCCAGTGAAGTTAGCTGTAAGTAAATTTGTTTATGTGTAAAATGTCATGATACCTTCATCAAACTCTAGTCATTAGATTATTGGAAGTTTAATTTAAAATGAAGTAAATTGGAATTGTTCGTACAAGAGTCACGATCTTGGGTTGAAGTAAAATAGTACTTTATATATGTGCATAAAATTCTTTCTGTGCAGGGCGGCTACACTAAAGTACTTCGCATACAGTGAAAAATGAAAACCGAAATCCTGGCTGAGCACCAAGGTATATAGAATCTTTTCTCTTTAGGCATTTTTCTTATTCTAGTTATAAGTGGACAGCATTAATGGTACATTCCCATCAGTTATTTTTAATTAGAGATATCATATCTTTTTTAGGTAAATATTTTTTATTAAAACAAAAGTGAGATTTGTGCTCGCATGCTTTGCTCTGTACTTAACTGTGAATTAAGTCTGATTTAAATTTTTAGGAATGTAACATTTTTGTCAGTGTGTATTTCACACATGCACTGTATCTCTACCAATTTTCAATGAAAACATGATTGAGAAATATCCAAGCCTGTGGTTAGGTAATTGTCTCTTTATAGAGCCTACCGCAATGTTACAACGGGGTGGTTACAAGAAATTCCATTTTGAAATTTCCTGATTTTTCCCTGATAGTTCCCTGAAAAGTTCTCCCTCGAAGAATGTTTATCGAGGTCACGTTGCCTGTTGATGAAAACTCTCCCTTAGAAGTATATTTAAAGAGATGAGTGATGGGTCTTGTGACGCAAGATGAAAAATGTGACATCATGGAATGAACAAGCATGGAATGAGTAGCTAAAAAAAACTATAAGGTCGAAAAATGAAAAAAAGCCACAGAAATTAGCAGTTTCCCCTAACTTTTAACGAAATTCCCTGATTTTTCCCTGATATTTATAGAAGCATAAAATTCCTTGATAATTCCAAATTTTTCCAGTTTTCCAGTACACCCTGTACAACCTACTGGAAAGTATAAGGTAATTGGATGGCCAGGAGAACCACATTTGTAATTTATCCTATATTATCCTATATTTATGCTATATACAGATGAAAATGGTGACATTAAATTAGACCTTCATTTCAAGAATAGAGGTAAACAATCTCTCTATGATTTCAAGTTTTCACAATTTTATCTAATGTATCTCGCATGAATTAAATATAATAAAAATTATTAAATTTCATTGTTGGGTTATTTTCTGCTGCTAAAGCCAAATGACTTAGAAAATTCATACCTAATTTTTAATTCCTAATTAAATTCCTAATTTTTATTTCCTGATCTTAACAATGGCAACTGAAAATTCCTAATAAATTTCTTAAAAATAACCGAATTTCTTTTTAAAAGGCACACCTTTGGATCATAATGAAAAAGATTAATAAAAGAGCATTAAAATAGGATAACTGGTTTGGCCTATAGGTCTGTCAACAAAAAAACATAAGGACAACAAGAACAAAAATAACGAGAATTGCTACGCTCAAAAAGGCAGTTTTCAGTAGTATTTTCTCAAATTCTACTAATTTTAATTTTTTAGTTTTTGTCTTTAGGTTTGTATTGTGACAACTACAAAAAATTATTCTTCTCTAGCTTTTATTTTTCTTTTAATTGCAGTCGAGATCAAGGAGCAGAAAACCCATCTCTGCGGCGTAAAATAAATATATGCTTGGCAGCACTCACACATTTTCATTTAATTTCATCTCTGTTTCATTTTCATTACTAGGTGCAGCATTCCTAAATGTTTCAAAAGGAAAAGGGAATAAGTTGCAAAGTAATGTGCATGCCTGTATTTTATTGTATGCTATATACAGATGATAGACAAGTCTTTTGTTACTTAATAGATTTCTATATATAAACACCTGTAGACTAAATGGCATTAAAATGATATTCCAATTGATTTTAAGCATGTTACGAATATCAAGCATGATCTTAGAAATGGCATTTGTGATTCTGATTTGAAATTCTTTATTAAGGTACTCTCATTCAAAATGTATTAATTAATTGCAGATAAGCACATAACACTGATTACATTGGTTTACTTTTATAATTTTCTTTCTATTGACATTCTCAAAATAATGTTTAAAAAAAATTTTTTTTTTCCTTTTTAAACACTAGTGCCATGTGATGTGATTTTTGCCATTAATGAAGCTAAAAATGAGAGTTTACTAAAAAGAACTTAGAATCAGAATCATAAATACCATTTCCAGGATCACATTTATTACTCTTGAACATATTTAAAATAAAAAGAAATATAATTTAGGTGTCATTTAAGCAACTAATGGTGCTTACATAGAAATCTATTAAGTCAAAATATAGCATACAATAAAATGTATCTATGTGAATTACTATAGTTATTTATTTTATCATTACGCTTAGATCTTTTTTGCCAACCTTGTGGCAAATATGACTCATAAATTTGGCATTGTGCAACTATAATTTAACAATTTCGTGAAAATTCTCTCAGGCAAATGCTTAACATATTTTCTAGTCATTAAACAAAGTCAAAATTTAAAATAGGAATATTAGGACATTAAGATTGGTATTTAAAAGTAGTTGATCTTAAAAGAAGTTAACTACAAGCAATGCCACAAAAAAGCATAATTACAGCCTTTATGCTGTAGTGGCAGTAAAAAATTAACCTTTAAACTCTTAACCAGCATTGCTGTTCTACCAAAAGTTATGGTAATACGAATTAAAATAGTTTTTGAGTAAAAAAAAAAAATCTTTTACATTATGAAAAAATACACGATTTTTAAAAAGTTGAGTAATCAAACAAAAAATATAGTACGTAAAGAATGATACCTAATGCAAGCAAAATGTTTGAATGTGCTAGCAGCTTTTTGGCACTCAAGACATAACTGAATTGCACCAGGATAATCTTCTTCCTAAAACAAAATAAATAGATTATAGAAATAAGCAAAAGAAAGTCCCTGATGATAGTTTCAGAACAATTAGGCTGATTTTACAGTCATCTATCGTTAATCATAAAAAATAAATGTTTGATCCACATGATTAAGAAACAGATACTCCATGATAATGCATAGCTTAAGCTTTCCCTGTAAATAGTGTCCAGATTGGAATTCATAAAAATCTAGGACAAAACCTGTAAGTGCTGAGACAGATGCTAGTTGTCATGTCGGAAAATGACCTATGCTTTCTTTCTTTACTAGAAGATTAATTATTTTTATTTATTTATTCTATTTAATTTATTCAGATTGATTAAAGTTATCATTATATTTAGATTTGGCCTGATCGTATAGTTTTTACCTAATAAAGTTACTTTTACTAAATTAAAATTGTTTCTTTTATTCTAATTACTGTTCCTACTGTTTGGCCTGTGCACATCCATGTTTACTTTTCCAGATACATTTCAACACCTTATTAAACTCTAAATTTCACTTACCTTAAGTATATACGTATATCAATAATGCACAGCCAAAAACACAAAAAGAGTCACAACGAATTCAAGTTAAATTAAACTAACTTTTATTATTTATGAAACAATTTAAGACATCTTCCAATTCATTATTACTTAAATTTTTGTATAGTAGTAAAATAAATAGTACATTGCAATTTCAGAAAAGGATAATTAAAACCCCAGTTAAACAATTAAAATAAAACCCAGTTATCAATTTAAAACAAACCACTTTAAGTTAACACTTTAAATACACAGTCAACAATTTAAAATACCCAGGTTCAGAATTCACTGTGGTCTGAAGACCAGATTTTGGTCTCTCTGGCGCTGTCCACAAAATATTAACTTATGACTCTATATAATAAAAACAAACACCAATTTGTAAAAATCACAAACACACATGTTCAAAAACTCAGAAAAAAACAAATCAACTCAAAAATGTAAAAAGTTTGAAACTAAAAGCGTAAAATGTAAGTATTCTGAGCAATATATTTAAAACCACAAATTATTTAAGTTGCAAGAATATAAATTCTTAAAGACACCAAATAAAACACATTTGCAAAACAATTGGAGATCTCTGCAACAACAAGGATGACTAATGACACACAGAACACTTGTTACATTGAAAGGATAACTGGAACGTCGGACGATGTAAATTAGGGGCACTTAAATCTGAGCTCGATGACACATTGAACACTTGTAGCAGAGTATACAGCTTTGAACACCAGCCCTATTCACACAAAGCAACCTGTAAACTGCTTAAATTCCAAATTCTTGTCATGTTGTTGATTTTGTAAAATTTTGTGACTAAAGACACATGGAACACTTGTGACATTGAAAGGATAACTGGATCGTCAGACGATTTAAATTTAAACAGATTTCAGATGACAGGATACTTTGAAGCATTTAAACAAGACCAGCCGAAACGCCGATTATTCAACAGAAAAATATTGTCCCCATGGGAGCGCAAGTGCCCTTACAAAGCCCCGGCCCGTGGTTTTTAATAGCAACTCAGACCACCTTCAACCTCTGTAGCCAGGGACCAAATGCCCCCAACAACATGTTCGCCTCCCAAGAGCCGCCAAACTTGGCGAGTGAAAACTTGCGCCTCACACATAGCGCCTATGTATGTACCGCAGAATAAAATATGATACTTCGCCAAGAACCACGAGGCGTGAAATTGCCACCAAGCTGGCTACCACGAACCCACGCCATGACGCATCACCCGTTAGGCAGTCTCCTTGCAGATGTCAGGAGATAAACTGGTAAAGGATCCACTTCACACTTAAAACACGTCTTTTTTTCGCAAACTCGTGAATAAAGTGAAGTTAAATGAAGCTAAGGAAAAAAAACGAGGTCATAGATTAGCAAAAGATTTGAAAGATATTTAGCATTTGTAGGCACATAGCGCATAATTTGAATAATGAAAAGCATGAAAAGGATAACAAATTAACGTTAAAAGGGGATAAATCGCCCAATATACAATAACACCAAATTAATTTAGAATTTTGAAGGGAAGGGGGAAAATCAAGAATTTTGAATTATTAATTAATTTGAAAAAGTAGCATCATTAAAAACTGGCATAACCTAGTTGCACATTCATATTTAGGTATTTAAGTAAAGAACTTAAATTATGCATTTAAATACAGGAATTTTATATTTATGTATTCTGCTAGAACAATTTATAATATATAGTTTAATTTTGAATGCTGTGTCATAATATTAACAAAATAAGTAATGTCCTTAAAATGTATATCAATAAAAAATATAAATTATCCCTCCCCCCCCCCCCCCCCCCAAAAAAAAGCTATTTTAACAAGCATTATTGAATGTATTTTTACAAGTATCAATCCTATAAAAAATGAAATGTATAGAAAATGAATTGTATCAACTGCAGAAGCAAATTCATTTAACCTTCCTGTTCAAATAGTAAAAAGAATGGGAAAATGAATATATTTTTGTAACTTAGATAAACAAATAAAACTAACTTTTTTTTACTTTACATAAACAAATCTCTAAATCAGAAACATGTAACAATGATTTGGCTATAAAATCAAAACCAAAGGGTGGCGATCGATTTTCATCTGGGATTCGATTTGATAATGCTTTGTCTATGCCATCATAGGGCTTCAATTTCAGGCACAAATGGATGCATTTAAAAAATAAAAACTATACAGAAAGTAAATATTTGATTCATTTTAGCACTTTGAAAGAATTTTTTGGCAGACTGAAAGAATGTGGAATGTAGGATGCATGAAAGTGTGGACATTGGTACATTTTTAAACTCCCACCTCCTTAAAAGGTTTCAGGAGTCTAAGATACAGGGTCATAGTCAGGCAGGGGGCCAGAGAGGGTTAAACCCCCCCAAGAGGTATACTCATTCCACCCCCACTCCCGATAAAAATATTAAATTTTTAGTAGTGATATGAAATTTTCATATAAAATGTCACTCAAATTTTGCATAAAAAATTTCTTTGAGATTGTTTCATAAATGATTTCATTTTATAGATTTTTTAATTTGGCTGAATGTGTGATTATACTAATGATAAATTTATTTACATATTTAATTTAAAAATATTTAAAAATTATGACAATAGTATTTAGGACGCTTTTGTATTATTGTGGATTTCACTGTTATACATTTAGAATCAAAATCAACTGATAAGTAGGAAAAAGTTAATATTAAGCATTTAACTTGTACTAACTTTCAGAATGTTTTTACAAATTATTAACAGCTTTATTACTTAGATTTAGACTTCAGATTTAATGCTTACAAACTATTATATATTAATATTCATGTATAGTAGCCATATGGATATTAATAATTAACGCTTAGCTTCCAAATACAAATATACAATTATTTGTTAATAATTTATATGAATTGAAATATATAATAGTAACTATTATAGTTTAATCTGACAAAGTGCTGATGATTTTGTTTTTGGTGAGCCCCTCCTTTAAGACTGTTGAGCTCCCCTTGAATTTACCTCCAGCCCCTCTTCAATTTCGTCTTTGATTACAGCCCTGCTGAGATATTTCATTTAAATGGCTCGATTCATTCCAGAGATAATGGGCCATTAGAGAGACTCCCACACACATCCTCTACAAACATTTTTCTTTGCATTCGAGTTCTAAACATGTGCATCCATCTAAAAATTCCAAATTAAAAAAAAATCTGTATTTCAATATTTTCTCTGTATATTTACCATTAATGGGAGGGGGGGAGCAAAAATTTGTATTTCAATCAAATGGACATATTTTAGAGAAAAATAACTGTATTTTTATTAATCAGGTATTCAATATAGACATAGTTAATGGATGGCTTTATCATTTATTGCTGAACATCATGGTTAGAATTTCATGAAAATTAAAATTTGGAAATTAAGAATCTTATAATAAACTTAAAAGTAGGTATTTTCAATGAAAGTTTAACTCTTTTCTGTCAATACAATTTATATGCATTTGTAAAAAACCATCAGTTTTTTTTTTGTGTCTGTGTGAGAGAAAGGAGTGCATCAGTAAAAATGTATTATTGTATATATGTTTCATAACTAGACAAAATGTAATCAAATTGTAATTAGAATATATGTTCAATATGCAGTACTTCTACTAAAAAAGTAAAAAGATATAGGACAATATTTTAATGTATAAAACAGATATGGACAAACTTTAATATAGTTTCGGGTGAAAAAGTTTTGTTACTTGGGCCGGAACAAATAATTAGCCTGGAGTAAAAGTATTTACATCAAAGTTAAACACTATTTCATTTAAATCCTTAAATGACCAGGTAATAGGTTGGATTGGCCCACAGACTGCAGTTTATGCATCTTTAATGCAGGACATGTACTACTTTAAAATTCTGTATTCTATTTAGTTTAATACTGATAAAGTGCAGGTGAAATATCTCTTGAGGACAATTCTAAATTGTAAATGTTTTAAATAATAGGCAGTTTTTGATTCTTTAGCACACATTTCATTTTTTAAATATTTTTGAAACTAGGCACTTCTTAGAGCTATTATTTAATTTATCTTGAAAAAGGAAGTTAATTTTATCTGTAAAACCAGTTGAAATAATATATTTGTATTATGTTATTTTCTAATAAAGTTTTATCCACAGAAAGACATTTCTTTTATGCTATTTTTAAGGTTTTACTTTCTCAAGGAAAAAAAAAAAAAAAAGTGAGTAACCGTTTAACTTGTTATAGATTGAAACATCACCTCTTTTGCATATTTCAAATAGGAGAAGGCTAATATAGATTGTGTGTAAGAAAAGGCTTCAATATTTTTGGTTTTTGAAAATTTTTGATTTTTAAATTTTGAAGGGGGGGGGGGGGTATTATACAGTTTTGAAAGATTAATAAAATGCCATTTATTTTGTCCAAATCGGGCCAGTAATTGATGATGAAACATTTGGATGCAATGTATTTAATTACTCCATAAGGTGGGTGTGTGGTCAATGTAAACAATTAGTATATAGCACTGTCGATCTAAAATTCAATATTTTACACCTTTTTATCAAAATTGTTTCATAATGGAGTCTTAAAGATATAAATAATCAAAAGAAAAATCACATATTAGTTTCTACACTGAGTTCAGTAGTGCAAGTATAGTGGCACTTCTGTTTCATTAACGTCATATTTTTTTCATGAATTATTTAGACATTAAAGCATTCACAATGCACTTTTACTCAAGCACATCAACAACTAAACAGAACAATGATATGCTTATATACCCCCTATCAAAACTTCGAGAAAAAACATATAATACTTGAAGTTCTTAGACAAAATTAGAGGTTCCCAGAACTCACCAAATTCATCAAGGTCATGCAACCCAGACCCTCAAATTATAACACTAACAGTGGTTTCCTGTTAGGTGTTTGTAACAATATGTGGCACTTTCGTTACATACTTCTATTTCATCCCTGTTATGATTTACTTTCTGTCTCGTACACTAAAATATTTCACATCATAAAATATACTAATTCAAAAATATAGGACATTACAGAATATATAGGAAGTATAAGGAAAATTCCAAAACTATAAGACAAGTAGAAGCACTGAATGCTGCAATGATATAATTAGCTAAACCCTGGGAGCTTAGATAATTTTTGGCTTTATGGAATAACAAAATACAAACAAAATTAAAGACCCTTCAAAACTTACCTCCAATAATTCTCTTAATCTGACATCAGTTTCTTGCTAAAAGAGAAAATATCTATAAAATGAACTTTAATGGCAAGGCTATAAATATATCTTATAGTATAGTAAGTAAAATATAGTGCATAATAAGGTACTTGAGTATTTGAACATGCAACAGGAATTCATGTTCAAATGGGCATTCATTTACTAATTTGGTTACACTGTACTTTTGTTCAACAGATAATTGCATAACTGGTGTCAGTCTGGCTCATACAAGGTAGGATCAAAAAGTTTGGAGACTGTGCTGATATCTCCAACCCTAACTGGAGGAGAGGGGAACTATTTTATTATGACACAGACAGAAACATTGCACCTGCTGCAACAGGTGCAATATTTCTGTAGGCAATTTTCCCAAAATGCTGGCAGAATTTGATATTCGCACGTTGTTCTTCAAACACCATTTCTCTGTTTTCGACGAATGTGTGAACGACTACAGTTCAATGACATGCATTGTCTGGGAAAACCCTGCACTGCAGACCTGCTTCTTCCTTTTCACATCTTGCATCACATGTGCCTCTATGCCACGGTAAAATAGTTCCCCTCTCCTCCAATCATGGTTGGAGATATCAGCAAAGTCTCCGAACTTTTTGATCCTACCTTGTATAGTTTCCTAATGATTGCTGCTGGCCCTTGAACTTGGGCTCTTCACTAGTGATGTTGAGAGTTACGGCTATTTGTTAAATATCAAATACTTTCTATTTCAAAATTTCTTCCATAAGAATTTTTTGGAATATAATTGTTCATGATGAGTTATTTAACATACCAGTTACAGGTGCACTAAAATTTAAGGGCCTAGGCTCAGGCATTACAATTTCTTTGATAAAGTGTTCTGAGCCCCCCCCCCCCCCCTCCCCCTCCTATTGCACAGTATACAAATTAAATAAATCATCGAAAATCACGTATTGGAAAGTGGAAAGCAGAGAATTTAGTGTTAAACCATTACAACAAAACTTTTTTGTTCAATGGAACAAGATTATTTAATGAAAAGAATTATTTCTAAAAGGCATATTTTATATGCACAAATTTCATTGCCTTCTACCCATTGCTATTCATTCTATTTTAAATCAGTTTAAATCAGTTATGGATTGTTTTTCTGTTTACCCTGGCTAATTTTTATTTTATTTTACTAAATTGCAATCCATTGAATTCTTATTCTAGTAATAATCCTTTTAATTAGTTTTAGGTGCTATAATTTGTCTCTTCAAGTTCATTTTAACTCTATAGTTAGCTTATTATTTTCATCATATTTATATGCTGCAATTAGTGCAATAAATAGATGTAATTTTAATGCACAGTTATAATGCATTATAATACATTATAACCATGGTTAGTTACTATATATACTAAGTTACCATAATACTATAGTTATAATGTATTATAATATAGTTATAATACTAAGAATAATGTATTGTTAATCTAACATGTAATACATGCTTAGTATTTAACTTTTAAATTCTTTGATATATATATATATATATATATATATATATATATATATATATATATATAATAATCTATCTATTTCTTCAGAAACATACATTTTTGTGTTTGCTTCTACAAAAACTTGGACATGATTAGATTTTTGTAGAGGTTAACAATTCATGATTTAGGCTTAGAGCCTCGTCCACATGTAAGGCGTTTGTGCTTGATTTCGTTTGTTATACTTATTTCGATTCCATACCTTTGTATTATATATTTTTCATTGACTTGTTGATTCGATATTTTTTTTTTTTTTTTTTTTTCCATTTGCTTGAGGATTAGTTGATTTTTACTTTTGTTTTGTAAGCCAGTTAGATAGTTGAATTTAGTTCAAGTTTTTCTTTTTTTGTTTCCATACCTTTTAATTTGGTTGATTTTCTGTAACTTGATAGCTTGTGTTTTGTATTTTTTATCCATTTGATTGATGATTTGCTGTATTATATTTTATTCTGTGGGTGTTTTAAAAAGTTAGGTTTATCGTGTTACATCTTCTTACTTTTCGTTCATTGGATTTTCAAACTTCTATTATATATATAATATATATATATATATATATATATAAATATAAAATTGTAAATCCAATGGTAGAATATAAGTAGTAACTCATAATACACTATCTTAAAATCTGCCTACAAAATACAATGAAATAAAGAAAAATCAACCATAAAGAGGAAATTATAAAACATAATGCAGGTCATAAAGGCAAAGATAATCAACAAATTTCAAAGGGGAGGAATGAAAATAGGAAAACAAAAAAAATTAAGCAAAAAAACTTGCACGTGGAAGAACTCTAGGCTTAAAAATAGTTAATTTTGAAAAAATTATTTTTCAAGTCCATATATCCCTTCGAAATGAACACAAAAATGCTGGTTTCTGAAACACAAGATAGATTTTATCTATAAATATATATATATATGTATACACACATGCATATATACATATATACATACACACACATATATATATATATATATATATATATATATATATATATATATATACAGGATGTATCTGAATTCATCGTCAATATTTGGTGGGGAGGTAGGAAATAGGATAAGAAGACTATTTCACATAGGAAAGCATAGGCGCAAACTACCTCACATTTGTTCAGACTGTGTTACTGGGTCTTATGAATGAGGTTCCTGCTGATATTCTCCAGCGAATGTGGTTCCAGCATGATGGCGCTCCAGTACATTTCGCAAATGATGTGCGTGGTTACCTGACCAGAAAATTTGGAGCTCAATGAATTGGTCGCAGTAGACCGGTTTTTTTGCCACCACGGTCACCGGATTTATCTCCAATCGACTTCTTTGTATAGGATGTGATGAAAAACATGGTGTACGAGACCCCTGTTTATGGACCTTGTAGCACGCATATCAATTGCCACCGCAAACATTCGGGAAATGCCGGGTATATTCCAGAAAGTCCAGTTGTCCATGCAACGTCATTGTGAGGCATATACTCTAGCAAATGGTCGGCAGTTCGAGCACTTCTTGTAAGTCTGTACAAACGATGCACAAATAAATGCTTTTTTTTCTTACAACTTTCTTGTTATGTTTTCTTTTCATCATTTAACCGGGCTCATGTTACTCTACTACATGATGTCTGCGCCCATGTTTTCCTATGTTGTTGTTGTTGAGACCCAGACCGTACGACCTACCAGAAAAGTGTAAGGTAACTGTTTGGACGGCCGGGAAGTGCCACCCAATTTAGACCGGAACCCAGTGGGGGAGGCATCCACAGGGACCGTACCCTCCTTCCCCTACCACCAACCTCTTGGAAGGACTTACGGACCCACATGTTTAACGTGATCGTACTCCGCGTGAACACGGCGGCAGTTTTGGCAGTGGCTGGAATCGAACCCAGGCCTACCGAGTGCAACTCCAGCGCGCTAACCAATGGGCTACTGCGCCAATGTTTTCCTATGTGAAATAATCTTCTTTTCCTATTCCATACCTCCCCACCAAATATTAATGATGAATTCAGATACACCCTGTATATATAATAAAAATATAATTTAAAAATCCAATGATTAAGCAGTTCTGAGAATAATAGGCATTTATGAATGAGTATTAATCATGCAATTTAGATATTTTTATTGCATTTTCCAGAATATATGGGATGTTCATTTATCCAAATCAACTCTGATCTCATTTAATCGAGATAAACAGAATTCTTCTATAAAATCAAATGCCTATGGATTAAATATAAATTTTAATGCAAATATGTACAAAATTATTAAATTAATTTAATACACTTAACTTACTTACCAGTGTTTTGATCATATATAAAGATCGCAGAAGGCATTTAAGTTGTTCACGTTTTCGATAACTAGCCAAAATGCCTAAACTTGCAGTTGTAAAATCCTGTTTTGTTTGTGCAAGCAAACTAAAAAATAAAAATATATAGGGTCAATTTATTTGTAAAGAAATCTAACAAGTAAACATCAAGTAAATTATAAATATTCAAAATTAATAAGTTTAAAAAATAATTATACTTTATCATAGCACTCCAATAAAAATAAATAAAACATTAACAAAAGTTTTATATAAAAAAAAATTAAGCTAAAACTTCTGCAACTGAAATAAAACTGCGTTAGTACATCAAATAATTCATTACAAGTTTCAAATGGATTTGGAAGCAAATAACAGCCACCCTTTCCAGGGTACAAGACAGAGTAGAATAGACTGAGTAACAGTTTTTATTTTTCAGTTTTAAAAGTTTTTTTCATAAAATCAAAAATAATTATGTGAAGATAAGAAAATGTACTTCTCTACCATTAAAGAACATTAAGAAGGATCTATTAAATTTCAGTTTAACACTGACAAACTCTGATATTATGAGTTAAACTTTTTTTTCTGATCTCTTTTATGTAAATACCTTTCTTTAAGAATAACAAAAATGTGCTTTAACTGAAGGTATATTTTAGAAGATTTATGAGATACCCCTTGACTAGTGAACATTAAGAAAATGGCATTGATGTTTAAAGCGGTGAATATACTTTCTCATAAAAAAAATTTCAAGCACTTTTCAAGGACTTTCAAATACTATGTAATTTTTATTCAAGGACGTCAATCAACCCTTCATTATGAAGTTGTATGTGTTTCTGAGAGGGAAAACAAATGGCAAACTAATGTTAATATTGAAGCCATTGAGGAAGTTTTTGAAAAAAAAGGAAAACTATGTTGTTTAGGAAATTTTTGTGAACAGAGGAACCGCTACAGAAATTTCCAGTGAAAGCAGAACTTCTTAGAAAAACACAATGCCAAAGATCTGTGGAACATTTTCCTCCCTGCCTTTTTCAAGCACTTTTAAGGACTTAACCAAGAAAATGGGAATTTTCAAGTACTTTCAAGACCTTGAAAATGGTCATTTAAAATCCAACTACTTTCCCACTTTTCAAGCACCCGTATGCACACTGGGTTAAAAATATTTCAAACCAATCCCCATCTTTTCAGAATATTCATAAATGAAATGCTTGGCCTGCTTCTTGTTAAAAAGGAGATATTGAAGCTTGGCTTGCTTTTGCTCAGATGTTAATATTTTGTTCAGATGCTCAGAATCACATAGTTCAAAGATCTTAATAGCAAGGAATAAAAACAGGTATTTCACACATTTTTGTATTATACATATTTAGAGTACTTGTTTTTATCAAAGAATATGCTGAAACTTCTCTCAATGTGTGAACTTCACCTATCCAGAGTCAGTGACTAGATTCCTGTACTCTACCCATGCTGAATTTCATCTTTATTTAATATGTGCACCCTCAAGTGCACCCTTTGCTGGTCCAGAGCCAAGTTTGGGTATCTCTGATGAGGTGATCAGAAGAACTGCTTACGGCATCTTCGGGAAGCTGTAGTGCAAGAACTGGCACGACATCAAGGGCAAAAGGCAGGTGAAAAATCTGAACTGAGAGTGTCCTAGTGTGTCGAAAACCCAGACCGCTCAAATCGCCCTAAGGCATGAGCAACAAATTAAGTGGCCAGGAATGTGTGACCAAGTGTGTGTCATAGGGAGCTATTTAAGCTCAATAGAAGTGGCATTAGAAGGGCTGTTGGGCTCCTTACTGGGCACTGCACCCTTAAAAGAAACCTAAGCATTATGGGTGTCACTAAGGACTACATCTGTAGAGGTTGTAAGTATAGCAAAGAAACTGCCTCACACATACTCTGAGTGTAAGGTGTTTTCTGTCCATAGGTTCGAGCACTTGGGTCGGCATGTGATCGAGCCCTAAGAGTTGCATGATATTCCTATCAAATGCCTGCTGATCTTTGCCTCGGCTATTGGTCTCTTCTTTTAGAGACTGTTTCAACTTTTGGGGACAGTAAAATGGACCTCTGGTCACGGTGCTAGGCTCTCTCTGAGCCACCCTCCTCTCAGCCATAAGTCATAATATGTGCAATATGGCCAGATTTCGTAGTTCTTGGAAATATTTTCTCTTTCTCCTTAAAGTAACCATTTACTTCTGCTTCTATGGGACAGTTACGAGTTACCAAAACAAGACTTCTGGCCTATTTATTTTGTCCTCAATTCAGTACTCTCTTCCTTAGAACTATAAAATAATGAATATGAGACTGAGGCCATGATTTTACTATCAAAATTAAAACTATTAAAATTCTGCTAATTTGGCAACAATATAACTGTAATGTCTGAGGCCTTTAGTGAGAAAATATCAGTAAATACTGCTATATTGAAAAAAACTCATTCTGTAAGCAAATATACACCAGTTAATTAGTGCAATGCAAGCATTTATATTAAACATAGTACAAAAATTTTAATAACAAGGAATAAAAACATGTATTTCACACATTTTTGTATTATACACATATTCAGAGTATTTGTTTTTATCAAAGAATATGCTAAAATCTCTCTCAATGTGTGAACTTAGATAAAAGTTATAATAGTTACAATAGTTAAGAGCACAGATAAAAGTAGGTAAATCATAGATATAACACACCTTCTACTTTGCAAGCAAATTCCTACAGCATCTTCTAAGGTCTTTTGCATTTCTGTAACATGTTGCAGTTCTTCAGCTAACGCTGACTGATTCTGGAGAATCAAATTTGAGAGTTTTTTGGAAACCTATAAGAAATCAAACATTTAAAGGTATACATTTACAGTCTTCTTGTTAATACATTCAACTCAGCTGTGACCTACTGGTAAGTACAGACACACATGAACATTGGAACATTGACCCACTGGTGAGTATATACTAATACAGAACATTGAAAAACACTGATTTAGAACTTTTTTTTTTTACTAAATAACTATTGTATTAAATATTAAATGTTGTAGTCTATTTCTGAAGTCTTATATATAGTTTATACTAAATTAAAAGAATCAGACACAAATTGACCAATGATTGGTGAAATTATCCTTGTCAGAAAAAAGGGAACAACAATAGCAGCATCAAAACTTACTGTATGCCATAAATTTGTGAAACTCTATAATCTGTACTAAGAAAGAAGCATATAATAAGTGTGAAACTGGTTTATAGATGCTATTATATGCAATGGAAGTGCAATCGTAACTTTACAAAAGCGTACACATGCTCGTATATAGTTTCATAAGCTAAATCTTTCAAGAAATTTGAAATCAGTTGCATGGTAGGACTGAATTTGTTAGTCCACACACTGGTTCTATCCATTGTTGCACATAGCAAGTTCTGTTGATACCATTACAAATATCATCTAGTATATGCTGATGAGCCACAAAATCAGTCTATGAATGCTATGATCTCAAATGGAAGCACAATCTGGATTTAAACTTTGTGGAAGCAATTTAAATTTATAAAGAACTGAAAATAAAACTTCCATAAAGTGAAATACTTCCAATTAAGTTTTCAGCTTTTAGTATAAATATTCATTATTCAAGACAATGATGATTTGATCTTCTATCATATTCAAACAATTCTTTAAATGTTTTTAAAATTAAATTATTAGATATGAATCAGGGGGGGGGGGGGGGGTGTAATACCAAACAATAAATATTAAATGACTCCTAAACATTAAAATTGTAATCAAATCCTTACCACTTGCAACTGATTTATTAGTTGTACCCTTTCGGAATCAATCTGACTAATATCAGGAACATCAGGGACTTTCTGAAAAGAGAAAAAGAAAATTATAACTCATAAATATTTCTTTTTTAAATTTAGAATAAAACTATTTACAAAAATATTTTATTCTAAAAACCCAGTTTTCATAAAAAGAAAAAGTTACCATAAAGATAAAATAATAATTATATATTAATACCTTGAGTTTATATTCACTAGCATCAAATGCTTCATCCGAAAAGAATATTTCTTCAATTGAGTCAAGTATCTCTTGCTCAACCTCAGGATCCTTTAGACTTTTGGAAGAAGATTCCTGCAATTAAAGTTGATTTATATTAAACTATTTGACAAATTCATTATATAATAAACAAAAATAAAATTTAATAATTTATGAAAGGGCAGAAATCAAAATGTTTTGAGAAAAGCAGAAACAAGGGAGAAAGGTTTTAGTATATTGTTATTCTTAGACCTTTACTCATATTTTAACATCTACATAAAATATTGTATTTTACACTTGTGTATGTGTACTTAATGTATAAACCAGAAAAGTCTGTGCACTTCATGTGCTACACCCATTCAAGTACACTATGATCATGCATAGAAAACTGGAAGTGACAGACTCCACTCCCACTGATACTCCTACCCCCTCCTAATATCCAGACACATGTGAGCTATACACCCCTTCCATTCAATATTAGAATTTCTTATCCAACTCCTTATCAAAACATACACATTGTTACGAACGTGTAATATTCTCTCACTGGCATTCCCCATCTTGTCTTTCTTCTTTATCGCAGACCAAGCAGTCCATCGGAGTGTTTTCTCCAGAAGACAGTGGTATGAGTATCCACGTCCCTGATGTCACTCTATGGTTGCTATAATTTTGAGTCAGAAGAAGAGTTTCCAGATTTGGTGATTTGGTGCCAATTTGGCAACATTTGGCAACTTCCAAAATGTTCCAAAAACTTCACGAAATAAAGATTAGTCTAGGAGATATTAGATAATTCTGGAAATTTCTACAGAGATTTCCAGAAGTTTCTATAAAGAGACTATAAAAAGGAGTCATCACTCCATTGGAGTTCAGTTGACAAGTTGACAATATACAAGCTACAATGGATTGTGACTTTTGTCAATGTTTTAAGAATAGTAGCTGCTGTTTTGTGAAAGTATCTTCGTCAGTATTTTGAGAATAATATAACTTATTCTGTGTAATGAGTGGAGCATTTAAATGCTGTTTGATTGTTTATTGTTCCTGTTTACTTTGTGCTTGTGAATAAACGTAAGTTATCCAGAAACTTGAACTTGTTCTTGTATCCTGAATATACACCCACGAATCTAGAGGATACGTTTCATATCAATATTATGCTAACCCTTAACATAACGTAATTAATTTATACTCCCCTAGACCCTCTAACAAACCATATTTATCAAGTTTAATACCTCAACCTTTTAATCTCAAGTTTTCAATTTCTGGCCATACCATAAAAGAAAAGGGACTCACTTTCACTAACTTTATGGGTCATACCATTTAGCTCCAACCAATTTATGTATATAAATGGAATTAGCATTAATTGCATTACTTAAAAGGTGAATTTGAAGATAAAGCAGGAAGCAAGTCTCTCCAACTCCATGGTTTTTAATATTCATATTCTGAATTTTTAAATTGGGATTATTAACTTTTCTATTCAGCTGAATCATAAAGGTTGTCTCATCTTTAACTCCATAAACTGAATACAGTTTTTCTTTTATTTATTCCGGCATTAAAGTCTCATGACCATGCAATTGCATTGTGGTGTGGCAACACCTTCAACTTGAGATTATAAACACAAAAATTGCAAAAAAAAGAGCTAAACTTTGAGAGTCTATTTCTCCAGATCCAAGGGTTAATTTGAAAAATGGATTTCAGATTTTGATTCAGCATGGTTGAATTAGTATACATGAGTTTTTTCAGCCCTCTGAGTTTTATTTGGTGTTCTGATATACTAACACTGTGCATTTAGAGAGGTGATCAAGTTATATTATAGGTACCACATGATTATTATTATTTGAATATATGCAAAAAAAAAAAAAACTTGCCCAGTTGAGGTTACCAGATGATGTCAACTAAAAAAAAGGAGTATGGTTGATTATAATTTGCTTTAGGTACTAAAATGATTAAATTAAAAGCAGACGTAAAATTTAACTAATATTTGGAACGGAAGGTAGATTCTAATAAATTTGTTGTTGTTGTGACCTAGAAAATGCTAGGTTTTCCAAAAGTCCAAAAAATTACGCCGCCTAGAAAGCAGAGTTATTCTTAATTGTACTAATAAATTTAATATTCTAAATTGTACTTTTCGATGCTTCTTACTGCTGACAACAAAGGATTATATCCTAAGCAATACTTGTAGAAATCATCACAAAATAAGTCTTAAAAATTAAATTGTACCATTAACAAACTTATACAGATTCAGAAAAAAGATGATTGCTTTCATCTGTCCACTGAGAACTAACTCATTAGACTGAATAAGCTTTCTGTGTTGAGATTTTGAGCTGGTATAGCTAAGAAAGAGTTACACATTTTCAGGAATTCAAACAATGTACACTCACTTCTTTCCTTATAATATCTCCCTCATTTTCCATCTGATAATAAATTTGAAAACTCAGATTCCTTCTCCATGCTAACTAAAAACATTTTAAATTTACACTCTGGTCGAAAAGTAAGGCTTCATCAATTTCTACTGCATTCTTCTTTAATGAATCTACCATTGTCTCGATGGCTCCCAAGATGGTTTGACTTTTAGGGTCATCAAAGAAAATACTTCTAATTCTTTAAAATTTAAGATTCTCATAAGACTTGCTTTCTGCTTTGCTTCCCTTTTCTAAATCCATGGTGACAGTAGACAAGTGACTTTATTCTTTTTCTACATTTTGTATCATTCTTTTTTATTTGTATCATTTTTGCATTCATTAAAGTTTTGTATATTTTATACATACTTCCTATGTATGTCTATGTGTTTTTTTTTCTAGTTAACACATAGACATACATAGAAAGTCTATGTACGTCTATGTGTTAACTATACATAGACTTTCAGTACATAGGCGGCGCCACAGGGGGTGCTTCAGCACCCCCATAACAAACTGTGTAAACACATCTTTTTACTTAACAACTGTCCCTTATTCCAACAATTTTCAGTTTCCCTTTCTCTCTTTTTTATAAGTCGTTATTTCATTTAATTCTTTAATGGATTGATAAATCTGAGATGAGATATTTTTAGGGTTTCTGGCTAGACCCAGTTCCAAATGACTCCACATGCGCAACGCTTCAATAAAGAAATCTGTCGTGAACTCTCGCCTATCACGGAAGGATACAGAGACGTTAGTTTCATATCGAGTTTGGCAGAAATAGTTAATATTCCATTGGCATCTGTGCTAGCGTGTTATAGTTTTCAAATTTTTTTTTATTTAGTATTTTTGAAGAATTAAGACCATCGCTATATCATACAGGAATTGGTGAACAAAATATAATGAATTAAAGTTTCATGAGTAAACTAATTGTTATTTTTAAACTATACATGCTTCGCATGAGCACTCCCAATTGTGAGTACCCCAATGCATAGTACCCCCAATTGTGAAAGCCTGGAGCCACCTATGTTTCTGATATATGGAAAGACTATGTATGGGCAAAACATGGAAGACATACATAGATGATGAGATGACCACCAAGCCAAAAACTCGTTAATGCAAAGTATTTTCTAATAGACCTATTTTGGAATTTTTTCTAATAGAACTATTTTGGAATTTTTCTAGTAAACTTATTTTACTTCAAATCCAGTAATAATACAAAAAATTATTTCAGCCTTATCTACCATGGACAAATTTTAATTGCTAAGAATTACAGTGCAGCAACTTCTATAATAGGGCATTGCATGAGTCATGAAACTGTGGTCCACAGATGATGAAGTGATGACCAGATGAATATTTTTTTAATGCTATTTAATGTTCTAGTATAGAGCTTCACTGAACATTGAAAATGTTATCGATAATGGGTGAAGCTAAAATTATGCCTTGAATAGTTGCTGGATTTAAAATAAAGTCTACCAAAACAATTCTATAATCTTTGTTTTAATGAGAATTTTGTTCTTAGCTCAATGGTCATCCAATCACCTGTCCCATGCTAACGAGTGGTAATGACCATAACATCATAGCATACAGGCAGTGAAAGGATGGTCAATTAAACAGTTTCTTTTAGTATGCAACACCCTGTCATAAGGTAGATATTGCTTCACTGTAATAGCATACAACTTAAAGGATTAACATTTTACAGTTAATGCTCATTTTTAAGAAAGATAAATGTTATAAAAAATATTAATATCAAATACATTATTGCATTAAATCCTATATAAAAAATCAGGTTATCTGAATTAACTAGCCAAATTAGTAAATTGAAAGTTCGTGGAATGTTAAACTCATCACAAGCTTTTATTTTAGTGAATCGATTTTATAAACAGATTAAGGTACTAAAAGTTTTATCACCTTTTCTTGTTTAATCAATAGTTCTTCAGATTCAAAAGTTTCACTTTCGGGAATATCTACTGATGAACGACTAAGCTAAAATGAGAATTATAAATATAGATACATAGAAATAAAATGTCAATAAACAGCTTTTGATTTATACACACACACACATATATATACATATGATACAGAAATTTTAAACTTCCCTAGTAGCATACCCTTTTCTTTCATAATTCTTATTACAAATTCCTATCTCATTTCATGCACTTATTGTAACCACATTAAATTCTATCCCACGCCATTAATATTACCAGAGAATACATCTCGACATTCCATGTTTGTGGGAGCCAAATGCACACCCTAAAATCTTGTTATATCAATCATTGAAAATGACATTTTAATTGAGCTATATTTCACCAAATTACTGAGTAAAAAAAACAATTAGTGGGTGTAAAATGTGAATTATGACAAATTTTTGAATAACTTCTGCTAACACTAAACCCTAGCTAAAGCAGGCTGATTGTATCTGCAGGATGAAAATTCATTTCGCTAAAGTTATGTCAGTTACACTATATTTGTTAAGTTTCTGTATATTTGGCAAATAAATGCATTTTTTGTTAATTGTAATATGATATAAATTAATACTGCTTCATTGAAGCAAAAAATTTTTAACAAAAATTTTTTTTCACTTATGTTTTAAAAATCTCACTCAAACTTTTTGCTAGGATAAGAAAAGCTCACTCAATTTTTAAAGTTAATGGAAACCCTAAAAGTTCCAGCCTATAAGAATCTTTAATTTTCGATGGCCTCCATACTGTATGGCAAGGTGCCGACCAGTAGGTACTCAGTTCGGAGACTGAACCAGTTAGAAATATATGGATGTTTTTCCAGCTTATGATAATCTCTACACTAATTGGATACTCTTGATACAGGTCTGCACGGACCAAAATTTCAGACTTACACCTGGTCTGTCCAGACAGTACTAGTGCTCCAACCCCACCCGAAAATCACTGAGTCTCAGTCCAGTCCTAAAAGATTTATATTCAAATATATTAAAAATATCAATTTGTGAAATTTTTGTACAAAAATTAATATAAATCTTGGTTTCTTTTAAACAATTATTTTTGCATAGCTGAAATCAACACATTAATTTCATGTATCTACCCCATAAAAATCCATTTAAAATTGTTTCAAAATTAAATATGTTCAACAAAACTTTCAAAAAACTAAACTCAAGCCCGGCCCAGCCTGAAAGAGTGTTAGAAAACTCAGGCCGGGCTTAACCATGGGTCAGGTCACTTGCTCTTGAATTAGGGCGGCCCTCAAACACAAAGGCCTATCGGGTACTGTCCGATAGGCCAGTCCAACCCTGACCTTGACACTTCTGTGCTATATTTGTTCTTAAATCTATTATTGGACTATATACTATTCTGCCCGTATTATTCTATTATGTTATTTAACACTAAAATCTCAGGAAAAGCGATTTCTGGCAGGAGCAAGTAAAACAACTTCTGCGATACTCACCAATTAATAACGCGGACTTTCGATTACTTTAGACCAAGCTTTCTTGGTCAGATTGTGTCTATTACAATCCATAAAATACCCAGTTTCATCCAAGATCATTATGAGCTATTGTCTTTTTGGTAAGGCATCTCCGACGGCAATGTGTTTTGGCAAGATGTCTCCGACGAAGTCCCAGCTGCATAAAACCGACAGGTTTTGCAAAGGTGCATTTCCAGAACATGCCCCTATGATCAAATTTTACGATCATTATGAGCTATAAATATCGGCATGGGCTCTTGAACTACTTAGAACATAGATCTTTACTCCCAAGGTCCGGGAGAATTGAAGCGACTAATACTGGTTCTTATTGAAGCCATTAGTTGCCGCATTTTCGTAAGCATATTCTGTTCAAAAGATGATTACGCATAATATGATTCGGAATTAATACTGTTACACAAATTTAAAACTTATTTAGAAATTTCAACAATAAAATAATAAATTATACAGATCAATACATAAAGTTAACATTAAATGTGATGCATACTAACTTGTTTTAAATTTACGAGTGACTTAATTTTTTTCGTAAATTCCATTATAAATGTTTCACAAAATTACATGCTTGTCAGTGTTAACACAACTCGGCTATGATCCTCAGTAACATGCATAAAATAAAATGTGGCAAGGTGAAAAAAATGTCATAGGGGTATTAATAAAATTTATAAATGTTTTAATATCTCATCAGTTCTGAAATCTGTTTACTAAATATCAGTCTTTAGAAATTCGTTGCCATCATTTAAAATAAAAAAGAATTAAATATACTCATTGACCTAAAACGTTGACAGTATCTTAGTTATCCTTACCCTAAGTATTGTATAATAAAAACACAGCAGTGCTATTGGTTATAGGAACCTGTTGCAAGAATCTGTTGAAATAACCATGGAACAACCAACGAACTTACCTGGAACCTGGATTGATGCCTGGCTTATCGAGTAGTTTTGTCTAGACATACTGGTAGAAAACTGGTAGCGAGAGTTATTTTCATATATAGTTGAACATTTTACATAATTTTTAATGGTGTTTGAATATTTTAACGATATTATAACTTATATTATATTATATTATAACATATATATGATATATTAAAACTTATATATGATATATTATAACTTATTACTTCAGATTGTGTTAATTCTTTATTAGGAATTAAAATAAACTGTGTGCAAAAAATTGTTTAATTTAACATAAATTTGTATTTGTCTAAAATAATTTCTAAAATTTTAGACTTAGTTAAACAATTATTATTTTTTTCTTTATCTTGTCCATAAAATGAATTTATTTTTTTTTCAAATTGATGAAATACATAACATTTTCATTTTATAAAACATTTCTTGACTGCTGTTTAAAACTTATCGGTTCCTATTGTAATACATATGACTTGAAATTTTAAATTAGCAGCTGGATGCCACATTAATTAAATGTTAGAAGTCCTAGTAATATGTTGTGCTGCTACATACAAGCCCCTTCTCATAGTCAGAATTTCAGAGATGGGAGTGATGATCGAATGAGAATTACAATGTAAAAATTCGTTTTACCAGTATGGATCCTATTTAGAATTATTACAGTTGGTTAGTTGATGGGCGTATGCGTCCGGAGAGCAGAGATTTTCTTATATATAAATATTCAACGAATTGTTACCCAAAATATATTTTGGAACAAACTAGATCAGTGCCGGCCCCAGGGTAGGGCGATCCGGGCGGCCGCCCGGAGCGCAATGGTCTAGGGGCGCCAAAATCATGTGGAAAATGAAAATAAACTGATAAAAAAATTAAGTTACAGGCTTTTATAAAATGCACTAAAAAGTAAAGAATATTTTTTTATCATTCTGATATCATATCAATAAATTATTTTTCATAATATTGCATTGTCATCGGACCCTTGTAAGTATACCAAATTTCATTGAAATCGGTTCACGGGAATTCTCTCAAAAACGCGTTGCAAGATTTGACTGATAGTTGACAAGATTGAGAGGCGGCAGGCGGAATTTATCATTTTTATTTCTAAGCACATAATTCAAATAATATAATATATTTAAACATTAAGGCAAAATCTAGTTGAATTCAATTCAACATGACAAAACCACTCAACCATCGCCTTTCAAGAATTGACAAGTTTTTCGGCCCGTGGCAACACGACTGTACAGGAAACAACAATTTTGAAACCAAGCGAAACAAGATCTAACAGCCCTTTTTAACTGCATATAAAAAGGAAGTAGACTTAAAACAATGCATTATTTGCCACTAGACTTCGGCTGGTGCGAAATAAAATAGTTTGTTTAAATTGTTAGTGCAAAAAAGCTTTAAAAAAGTGCTTGTGCAAATTGTCCAGTGCGTTTGGCTTCTGTGAAGGTAAGTGTTTTAATTTTTGTTTTCATTTTTAAAAACTAATAAAATCCATCAGACATAAGCCAAAAAAAGGGTGGGGGTAGATTTAAAAAATTAGAGTTTAGAGCAAAACATGGCTTGTGTGGCTTGATATCAGTATTATCTTTTATTTTAATTAATTTGTTCCAGAAACCAAAATGTCCGATGCTAAGAGAAAACCCTCTGGGAGCGAATTTAAAAAGCGGAGATTGAACAAGCAAACACAGCTTCAAAAACAGTCAGATGCGCTGCAGAACTTCTTGAAAGAAGGTAAAGGTAGTTTCAACGCTCCCACAACCGACCAACATTTGAACAACGCCCAGCACCTAGATACTGACTTTCCGGATATGGATCCCCCTTTGGACGCAACCGTCAGCATTACTGAGCTGGGTAAGTCATCTCAAACGAGTTTGGCGGTTCCGTGCAGTTCCAAAAATGAAAATTCGCAAGTTGTGCAGACCTCAGAGAAACATTTAGAAAAGGCTACCGTCCAAAGTATCTCTTCTGACCCAGGATTATGGCCCGAAATCATGCGTGCAGCAGATAGAGTTTTTTTTGTTAAACGTGGTCCAGCTGCACCTTTGCATAATTTTGATTTTCCTTTTGATGATCAGCATAGAAGATTCTCACCAAAACATTACAAGAAAAGGCTTAGAAATGGAGAAGAGATTTTAAGAGAATGGATGGTATATTCCGTATTTCAAAACGCTTTGTACTGTTTTCCATGTCGACTTTTTGCTGCACCATCTAGCTTGAGCGCTCTTGGCAATCGGGGATTTAAAGACTGGAAGCATTTAGGGGACTCTTTAGCACATCATGAAAATGCTAAAACTCATATAGATTGTTTGAAATCATGGCTTGAATTGAAGCAAAGATTGAAAATAGGTGAAACAATAGATGCAGTTTCTCAGAGACTCATTGATTCTGAGATAAATCACTGGTCTGAAGTTCTTTTACGCATTATATCAGTTGTTAAAATGCTAGGTGAGAGCTCTCTAGCTTTTCGAGGAACAAGCGATAAACTGTATGAACACAATAATGGAAACTTTTTGAAGTTAATTCAGTTATTGGCTGAGTTTGATCCAAAAATGGAGAAACACGTTCGCAGAGTCCTCAATAAAGAAGAAATCAAAGCTACATATCTAGGGAAAACTATACAAAATGAAATAATTGAATTATTGCATGACAACATAAAGCACCACATCATTGAGCAAGTTCAAAAGGCCAAGTATTATTCCGTGATTCTTGACTGTACTCCCGATGCAAGTAAAGTAGAACAGATGACATTTGTGGTAAGATTTGTCTCCATACAGGAATCAGAGTCTGAGGTTCAAGTTAATATCAACGAACATTTTTTGGGTTTTCTACCCATTGAGAGATTAACAGCTAAGGAATTGTCGGAGGTTTTACTAGAAGAGCTAGAGAAAAATAGGCTTAAAGTAGAAAACATGCGCGGTCAAGGGTATGACAATGGTTCCAATATGAGAGGAAAAAAATCGGGAGTACAAACAAGAATCAGAAATATAAACCCCAGAGCATTTTATGTTCCATGCAGCAGCCATTCGCTAAATTTGGTTGTAAACGATATGGCAAAATCCTCGTTTGAGGCAGCCAACTTCTTCAATATTGTTCAAAAGTTATATACATTTTTTTCTTCCTCTTCTTTTCGTTGGGCAATATTACTGAAATATATTGATACTTACACCCTAAAACCATTGAGTGATACGCGATGGGAAAGTCGAGTCGACTCATTAAAAGCTCTGCGGTTTCAAATTGGTCCAATTCACGATGCTTTGTACAGCATATATGAAGATTCAGAAATCGATAATATGATCAGAGACGAGGCTAGCGGATTATTAAATAATTTGAAGCAGTTCAGATTTATATGCTCTGTTGTAATCTGGTACAAAATTTTGAGTCATATTAACCCCATCAGCAAACTTTTGCAAACTGTAAATTTTAATATGTCACAAGCTATTGATATGCTTAGCAACTGCAAACTCTTCTTTGAAAACCTGAGATCAGATGAAGCTTTTGAAAGCATCATTTTAGAAGCAATCGAGCTTGCTTCAGAGATTGACGTGGAAGCTAATTTCGAAACCACCACACCACGTCATCGTGTCAGAAGCAAAACAAGAACGTTTTTGTATGAGGGACCGGATGAACCCGTTCAAGACCTCAAACAAAAATATAAAATAGATTTTTTTTTTCACACTATAGATCAAGCAATAAATGCCTTGGAAACCAGATATAATTTGCTAAATACTCACAGTAATTATTTCAGCTTTTTGTATAATATTTTTGGTCTAAAAGACATGCCCAGAAATGAGCTACTGGCTCATTGCAAAGATTTGGAAGTAGTTTTGCCCTGGAACTAGCCGATGAAATAAGCATTGTTTCGTCATTATTAACAAAAAACGAAAGCCCTGTTGAAGTTCTCAAGTTTATCGCTACACTTAAATTCGCACCAAACCTCAACATAGCATTAAGAATCCTACTTACATTGCCAGTCACTGTGGCTTCAGGGGAAAGAAGCTTTTCAAAACTAAAAATAATAAAAAATTATCTCAGAACGATGCAGACGCAAAATCGTCTCAATGGATTGGCAATGATAGCTATAGAACACCAAATTAGTGACAAATTAAACTTGAAATCACTGGTTCGTGAGTTTGCCGCAAGAAAAGTTAGAAAAAGGGCATTTTAATTACTTTGGTTAGTTAGAATTTATTTATAATATGGGATATTAGTTTAGTTAGCATTACTACATTTTAATTTTTGTTATTTTGCCTTAAGTGCTAAATTGCTTATCTTGTTATCTGATGATTGAGTTTTTAATAAAACGTTTTTTTTCAATGTTTTCTTGACTTTCTGATATGGTCGCATGAGATTTACTTAAAAAAAAGGGGGGGGCGCAAAAAAAAAGGCTTTGCCCGGAACGCCAAAATGTCTAGAGCCGGCCCTGACTAGATCCGCTGAATGGAACAAACTAGATCCGCTCGAATGATGTTAGCAAATTTATTGCACAATATTACTTCTGAAAAGTTAACATATTTCACGATAGTCAATACCTTTTTAATTTTGTGTGATTTTTTATAAATGTATTTGAAAAATGTGTAATATCCCGAGAACGGTTCATGCTAGCAGTCTAAAGTTTGTGTCATTCGTTTTCTAATAGCTAATTGTATTAGAAATGATCATTTACGTAACATTATGGAAGGATTAATGATTTTTTTCCAAATTTTATTTGAAAATTTGGAGTTCTTCCTGACATTTGATCGTGTTTTAAATCAATCTCGTCCGAATTGATTTAAAACAAAATCAAATGTCCAGTACTTATTAATTGTAACATTTGTACTAAATTTCATCGGAAACGTTCTATTCGTACATGAGGTATCTCACTCACGGGCACACATATATATTTTATGACCCCCCCCCCCCCTTTTCAAAAGATTTCTGTACAGTAAAGTTAAGAATGATTCGAAGAAGGCGAGACCCAATCACCTTAACCAAAACTCCAGGGTGTGCCTAAATACACTTATATTCGGAATTTTCAAGTTGCTCAATATGATTTGAATCTATGGATGAATTTCATACAGTTCACAAATGGTTACACCCAATTTCGTTACTATTCGGATGTGATGCAGAAAGGGAAATTACTCATAGATACAAATTTCTGCATCACACATTGGAAAATTATTTTCTCAACATTCTTAAAAGCCTTCATATTTTCCTTTATTATCATCAACTGAAATGTTTTTCTGATTCTTTTACTACACGGAAATTTTTTTTTAATAAATCAGGCCTACTAAATGGAAACCTATAAGAAAATTTTTGAATTATAACAAACTTTTAAGACTAAACAATCTAGTTCTAAAGAATGGTACCATGCCGCTTACATACATTACATTTATTTATTCAATAAAATGAATACTTACCGATGCAAAGTAACTTATGGCTTCAGATTTCGATGATTGCTACAGTCGTAAGAATCACACGACTGTACGATTTTTTCGTAAGAATCACACGACTGTACTATTTTTTCGTAAGAATCACACGACTGTACTATCTTTGTTAATAGTTCATAAAAAACGCATCAAATGCTATACACTGCTAGCTTTTCTGCCCGCATCTGGAGACAAAACCGGTTGATAAGCACGTACACAGTTTGTGGTCTAACAGCATTGAGGAAGTTGTTCTAGGTTAGAGTTCGATGGTATTTACCAAATATACTCTGTTTTAAAATAATATATGCACCCATAAGAAATTCAGCTACTGCTGCGAAACTCGGCATGTATGTATCGTTTGATGATATATGCAAATGTTTAGAATTTGGGAGCAAAAAACGTTTTATTAAGAAATGATGGCATCAAGATGGCATTTTAATAAGTGGTAAAGTAAATTCTCCCCTGGCAGCTAGAGAAGCCATTATTCGAAGCGGCATAGAGTCAATGTCCCTCTTATGTTGTGTATGTCCCTCTGCGGAAGATTCTGTCACAAATGTTTCAACCGGTCAGCTAATTTAGTGTTATTCTAAAAAGGCTGCAATTGCCGTCCCGGCCCCCATAATATTTGAGGGATTAGGGCCCCGAATGCCCATGCGTTAATCAGGCCCTGACTGCAAAACTTGAATAATTTAAGAATTCACAATCTTCGGAGTGTGCTTGTAGTAAGACCGTTGATTTTCAACGGGTATTCGGCTAGTTTTTCTTGCAAAAGCTCCCAAAATGAGTTTTTAAAAACGATATAATTGAAATATACTACTTAAATTAAAAGATACACATGTAGGTCCCATAAAATGTAATGAAAATAAAATCTGAAACGTATAATAAAAGATTTAAATATTTATTTATAGAAGTTATTGAAAATAAGAGATGGAAGGAAGGATCTGTAAATTGGGTTTGAACGTTCAGGTGTCGTCTGTATTTAGGAATTCCTCGTTAAAATTCTGCTGTTCCTGTTCATCGGGCACATTGGGACTCTTATGAGACTGAAAGCGTTTCCACATGTTGAGGAGCAACGCTGATCCACGCCGAAGGAAAGACTCCTCGCTATTGGACAGTTCGTGGTCCGCGCCTTCTCGTCCACCAGATTCATAAGAGTAGTCAGGATAAACAGAAGAAGATGCTGTGTCACGCTGGATTATTCTACAACAACAGTAGCAATAAGTGAAATAAGCAATAAAAGCATAATTTTCAATTACTTTTTTTTCTTGTACTACAGCATAGAAGAAGTATTGTTTCCACGATAATTTTCGAGTTTGATGGATAAACACTTTATAAGACATCTTGAACCCTTTCCTAGCACTGTTGAAAATATGTCCACCTTTGTATGTGTGTGTGTGGCAGTGTCGTAGCATCAGGAGAGACAGTGCCTACCCAAATTATTTACTATCAAGAATGATTATATACTATTCGAAATACATCTATATAAATAAAATTGAAAATTTGTCTGTATGAGCGTGTGTGTGTTTGTCTCATTATCACAAAAATACCGAATTTGATGAAACTTTGTGGGTAGCATTGACACTTCAAAGTTAGTTCATGTTTCGACTTTCTAGGACCAGGGAAAATATTAATAAAAAAAAGAACCTTCCATAAAGATAGCATTATACAGACGATATATTTTACGCAAACTTATTTGAAGAAAAATATATCATGTTACTTAGCAACGGAATTATATCCAATGCGTTTATACAGCAAACTATTATTATTATTATTATTTTCGATTTAGGCAAAAAAATAATGGCTATACAAACAAATTTCATAAATGAATGGTATTGCATTTTTGACTGGATTACGACCTTCGGGTTTTGACTGGATTACGACCTTCGGGATTACAGGAATCTATATATATAAAGAAGAAAAGTATGTATGTATGTATGTATGTATGTATGTATGTATGATTCACCACAACTGGAGAACGGCAGAACCGAATTTTATAAAATTTGATGGATAGTCTTGAAATGGTCCCCACTTAAAACATAGGCCATGTTTCGAGTTTCCACGACCAGTGGTTCTCGAGATATTAGTGAAAAACGACACTTTCGTTTGTCTCATCCTCACGGGAGAACGGCTGAACCGAATTTAATGAAATTTGGTGGGTAGCTTTGAAATAGCCCTCCATAAATTTAGTTTAAATTTTGAGTTTCTAAAATCTGGGGCTGTTGAGATATTGATGGAAAACGAAACTTTTTCCTAGGAGTTCTACTCTCTAACTCCATGATTTCCAACAAAAAAGATTGGAAATAGTTGGTTTAAAACGTGAAAATATTTAACAATATTGTAACAATTAATTACAATTGAAAATTTAAAACTTCATCGAAATAAAAACGAACTTGATTCAAATGAAGTCATCGAAATATAAATCGCCTGGTTCTCTGTGTAAAAGCAGTAAATATCTCATTCATACATTTTTATTTCATTCATCACAGTACTACAATAGTTTATTCTACTTAAAACCTTGAAGGCCAAAGTAATTTAACTCTACGCATAAAACTTCATCGAAGAAGTCTGCCAGTAAATCGTCTGCTTCTCTATGTAATATCAATGAATGTTTCATTCATACTATCTATATTGCAGATTCCTGAGCAAAATAATTTTGCGTTAAAGAAATTCAGCAATTCTTATACAACTCATCTTACAGCCTAATCAGTTTACATTCTCCATAAGTAAAAATTAGGTTTCGTTGTAGAAATAATCAAAGATTGATGATTATTTAAACTCAAATATATTGTAATTGCATTGTTTCAAAATACAGATGCACAGAAATTAAGCAAAAATAAAGCGGTTTTAGGACGGATACAACGCTAAATTTAAATTAAAAAGAACTTTAAAAATCACAATTTTGACTCAATATGGATGGTATTGATCATTTATACTCAAATATATTGTAATTGTGATGTTTCAGAATACAGATGCACAGAAATTAAGCCACAATAAAGAGGTTTTAGGACGGATGTGACACTAAATATGAATTAAAAATAACTTTAAAAATCACGATTTTGACACAAGATGGATGCCATATGTTATTTTGAAGTGGGTCACATGATCTCTTCATATAATGGTCACGTGATCTCTTCATATAAAGGGTTTAATTGTTATTTTAATTGTTATTTAAAAAAAAATATTGAATATATTTTGCTGAACATTTTTTATATATTTTTATAAATGGGATAATTTGAATATTTCTCAAAACTTTCGAAGCCATTTGTGAATTTTAAATTCGCTTAAAAATGTTTGAAAAATGAGGTCCCATAGGGTTCAATGTATTTCCCTTTTTCAACCCGGGTTCAAACAAATTGGGTGATATTATTCATTTACATTCCCATAGGTTCCACAGACTGAACAACATGCTAAAATTTCATTTTGATGAAGTCATTTGTACGGCAGTTTTCGTGCTAACGGACAGACAGACAGTCAGACAGAATTAACAAAGTCATAAACACTTTCCAACTATGTTGTAAAGTGTTAAAAATGGTTATTTAATTATCAGCATTTTATGAGGAAGATTCTTACTTATGCAGCTATGACTTATATAATGCAATGACTTTTTTTTCTTACATAATGCAATGAATTTACTTCTTTCACAGTGAAAAAATAATGTATAAGATTCACGGCCTTAGCTGTTCCGGTGTAAATTTGATCACAGTTCTGCATGGTAAATCCCGAGCAACGGTGGGTGATATCTGCTAGTTATTGATATTTTCAATTTATTACGTCATCTGTTTGATTTTAGCAAAGATTTTTCAAACTCATATTGATGCATATATTGTATTTAACCAATTGTTGAAACAGAATATAATTAGTATAATTAGTTGGTATATCTTCTAATACAATTTTAGCACTTTGATTTCGGTATTTTTTTATCCAATTTCATATATTTTTTGCAAATATGTTTACAAATGGAACCTGAACGCTTTATTTGCCTGTGAAGATAATTTTGTATAGAGAGTATCTAGTTCTAGATTTTTCGATATCATAAGGCCGAATAATGTTTCTTGAAATTCCATTACTATTTCTGGTGTACACAAGAAATCGACCACAGACATCACTCTAGAAATAGTCAAAACATGTTCAGGAGGAAAATTTTCATAAAAGCAATACTCCGTATGAGAAAGTAAAAACACCCATATTAAATTACTTCTATTATAAAGCGTCTATACCGCCCAGTCCCTGGAAGATCGTTATAAGCAGGTTTCACTGTATATTCATTATCAGCATCTACTTAAAACATTCGTGGAGTCGCAGGTCCCAACATTTTAGCAGTTTAATGATGGCGTTGATATATAATTATGTCTTATGACAGAATAGATTTGGGACAAATGTCTTTACCCAATCATCTGACCCGAATTGTTTCACCTTTAAAGAGTTTTTCAGTGGTGAAAACATCATAAGGTGCAAAATTTGTGGCTGTATCAAAAAGTTGTAAAGAACTCATGGCCTAACGGGGATTTGAACCATAGATCTTCGCGTAGCAATTGAAGTTCTGCCTATTGAGCTACTGGGACGATAGTATTCTTGCGAACGCGCAATATTCCCTTTGGCGCCTCCTCTTTCGTCTGGCTCGAAGACCAGGCGAAGAAAACACAACCTATGACGTGAGGCTGGTGTGAGCCCAGAGTTTACAGGATTTCCCAGTTGGAAGAAGGGTTGCCAGATTTAGCTATTTATCGCCAATTTGGCGATTGGTTTTT
The DNA here is from genome assembly GCA_951213105.1 of Amaurobius ferox. NCBI lineage: Eukaryota > Metazoa > Arthropoda > Arachnida > Araneae > Amaurobiidae > Amaurobius > Amaurobius ferox. Next base: position 7,311,626 of record OX578135.1, on the reverse strand, counting down.
TTTTATTCCTGAATGTTTTAGAAACTTCTCGATAAAACGATTATTCTTTGAGATATAGAGATTTCCAAAAATTTCCATGGAGAGATTATAAAAATCTCTCCGTTGGAGTTCAGTTGAGAGTTGACACTATACGAGCTACAGTAGACTGTGAGTTTTGTCAATGTTTTGAGAATAGTAGCCGTTGTTTCGTGAAATTATTTTTGCCAGTATTTTGATAATATTATAGCTTATTCTGTAAAATGAGTGGAGCACTTAAGTGCTGTTATATTGTATACTTTTCCTGTTCACTTTGTGCTTGTAAATAAACGTTAGTTATCCAGAAACATGGACTCGTTTTTGTATCCTGTGTATACACCCACGATTCTAGAGGATACGTTCGTAACAGTATTTTCTTGTATAGTTCTAGGGCGGCATCCACAGAGACCGTACCTTCCTTCCCCTACCACCAACCTCTCGGAAGGACTTACGGATCCACATATTTAATGTGGGCGTAATTCGCGTGAACACGGGGACAGTTTGGGCCGAGCCAGGAACTGAACTCGGGTCTTCCGAGAGCAACCCCCGCGCGCTAACCACTAGGCTGTCCTAGCTCTCTGGTATAGTTGAAGTTCACTCTACAGAGGTTCACCAAGAACCGGAACACGAACAGTCTCTCCAAAAGTATCAACAATAAGGTATGCAAATGTACCGGCAGATAAGTTCCATGCCCTATGCTCTGACAAGAGGCTGAGGCTTTAGATAAAAACAGGCTTTAAAATAGTACACTTTCAAACGTTCCGCACTATTAATAGGTTGATAATTACAGTCTCAGAAAGTACTTTGTTGTTTTGGCCCATTGGAATACTGAGGATTTCAGAACATATAAAATTATTGCATTTAATTTAAATGTGTAAACATTTTGCCAACTTGCATTCAATCAAGCAATGTAAATATTAGATCCCTAATTTTGAAATCATGGAGTATTCCATTTTTAATAAGTCCCTTTCAATTTAGCATTATATCAATTCTGACTTTAATGAAATCGAGGACTTGAACTGTCAGTTTGGAATCCTCAAAACATGTGGGTCTAAGCCCACATATCTTAAGTTCCTAAGTTCTTTGATAAATAGGATATTACATGTACTGAAATAGAATTTACTTACATGCGTTGAAATAGAATTTACTTACATACACTGAAATAGAATTTAAATCATGAATGCCATTTGAAAAAGTAAGCCATCAATGTTGCACGCTGCAGACTCAGCACCAAGGTTAATGGAACATTGTGCATACAGGGTGCTCCAAAAGGTCTTAGATAAACCTTAAGAGTTTGTCAGGCGTACAAAAACAAGTTCGTTTTGCATAGGAACATGTGGCCGCAAACTCCACCGTGGAGTACTACAGATGCAGGAAGAAACCAAAAACAAGGGCATGCAGATAATACAGCATAGGTTTATTAGACATAATAATTACAAGTATCAATTACAGTTGTTTATCATAGTATTAAATTAGGTGTTCAAATTTCTTACCATCGACAGTTGTACATGCTTCAGTCAGGAATTTGCAGGACTATCTCAATAGGACCTTTATTGTAAAATGGCGGGGAAAGACTCATCAGTTGACCACCACAGTCCCCCGAATTGTCCCCCATTGATTTCTTCCTGTGGGGTTACCTCCAAAGCCTTGTTTAGGAGACGCCTGTAATATCTAACGCTGACCTTGTCGCTAGAGTGCTTGAGTGCGAGCGTCCTGACATTTTTGAATGCATTCGCCAATCCATGCGTTGATGCTGCCAGAGCCCAGTCATGCATATTTGCAGATGGCAAGAACTTTGAACACCTACATTAATACTATGTAATTGATACTTGTAATTGTTATGTCTAATAAATCTGCGTTGCATCCCTTTCTTTTTTTTTTCTTCCTACATCTGCAGTTCCCCCACAGTAGCGTTTATGGCCACATGTTCCTATGCAGAATGGTCTTGTTTCTGTATGCCTGATCTACTCTTAAAGACCTTTTGGAGCACCCTGTATAAGCTATTCAGCGGACCATAACCCATCACCACCCTCCTAGGTAAATGGACTTACCTAATATTTGCTTGTTGCTTGTGTAGTGGAGCAACTTGACTCTTTGATGACTTTTGTGGATAACCTATGATTGTGCGCATTTTCAAAGGCGGTTCGGCATGCACATGAATATTCAGGTTATCACCGCTGTTGTCTTTGGGCCGGGACACCTCTAAGGGCCCACTCTCAACTTCTTTCTCCGTCACGGGGATTTCTTTGTTTTTACTTTTAGCCGCAACTTCAGTTCCGCCTTTCGTCGACGTGCTGACTGCAGGTGACTCTTTTAAAGCCCTCTCTTCCCCGCTAAAATAGAAAACAAATTTCAATTTAATCTAGATTTAGATGATGTGGATTCTAAATTTAGATAATGGAATCTAGATTCTGTAGCAGGTGATTTTTTTTAAAGGACTCTCTTCCCTGCTAAAATTACAATTTAATAAATATAATAATATGCGTTTTTGTGCATTGAGTGATTAAAAAAAGATTGGCCAAACTTAACGACGTGATAGTACACACCCAACCAAACATTTTCGTCATAGTTTACCGGGTCGGAAATGAAACGTAAAGGCGTTACAGGGCGCTTACTCGTTGGGAAGTAACCGCTCCGCAAACTTAAAAGTGTCATCCTGATTGAAGAAAAAAAACCCGTATGCAAATTTCATCTGGGGAAGAAAAAGAATCCTTATTCACATTTCTGGGTGAGAGATAAGGAACTGTCTGGACGTCATTTTTCCGGGCCGATGGATTGGATGATGTGGTCCCATAGCTTGGCCTCCACGACCGCCCGATCTGTAGAGTCTTGACTTCCTTTTGTGGGGATATCTCAAGAGTATCGTCTACGACACTACTCTTGAATCTGAAAAGGAACGCGTCGCCAGAATTTCGACCTCTGCTGACAAAGTGCGCGACATGCCTGGTCTGTTCGAGAGAGTTCGCCAATCCCTCCATCACAGCTGTGAGACGTGCATTCAGGTGGGCGGTCGCTCTTTTGAGCCATTACTTGAAAACCCAGACCGTGGCATCCGCCACGAATGGCATCGGGTTACTAAAAGCCCACGGCCGATTTGAGTACATTACTGTAATTATTGTTTATTAAATGTCATTTTATAACTTGTAAGTCATTCTTGTATTTTCGCCTTACCTCATCGGTTTCACCATTAAGAGTCCACTGGCGCTTTTACGTTTAATTTCCGACCCGGTAAACGAGAACAAAAAATGCTTGGTTAGGTGTGTACTACCACCTCGTAAAGTTTGGCCCATCTTTTTTAATCATCCTGTATAAATATTGAAATATTGCCTTTTATATTTTGCCTATTACATTTGGAAAGAAGTGAGAGGAGAAATCAGAAATTGTTATAGGACTAAGTTATAGGACTATTTATAGGACTAAGGGATTATTTTTCAATATCATGCTAGACTGTTTTAAAACCATTGTGTGAAAATACGAATTTTGTTAGACAAAGAGCAGAAATGGCCATACTGTTTAGAGATAATTTGTATTTAAGAGTAATTAACTATTACACAATAACACATCTTAGGCAGCATCGGGCGCGGTTAGTACTTGGGTGGGTGACCACCTGGGCACACCGCGTGCTGTTGGCACATTTCGGGCGCGGTAGGCCGGTGGTTTGTGCGCTGGATTTGAACGCTACCACAACTGCCGCCGTGTTTATGCGGAGTACGATCACGTTAAAGATGTGGGTCCGTAAGTCCTTCCGAGAGGTTGGTGGTAGGGGAAGAAGGGTACGGTCCCTTTGGATGCCTCCCCCACTGGGTTCCGGTCTAAATTGGGTGGCACTTCCCGACCGTCCAAACAGTTACCTTACACCTTTCTGGTAGATCGGACGGTCTGGGTCTCAACAACAATAGCACATCTGTTAAAACATGCCTCCTCCTAATCACAGATATTTTTATTTAAATCCAGTAGAAATATATATATATATAATTTACACGTAAATCCTCTTTGTTTGTTTTTTTAAGGATTCTCTCAGACAAAGATGAGACAGCGATTTCAACGCATAATCGATATTAACGTCAAATCTCCGCAGATATTTCTCAGGAAGCCAATGCATTAATTGATTTTGTTCTACAGATCAGTGAGTATGTGACAATCTATATAAAGACAACATTCTCGGATTAAGAGTGTTGTAAGAAGACGTTGTCATTATGGAAGCGTCAGAGAGTACCTAATTCAAAAGTTGAAAAAATTTCAATACTAATTATAGTAATAGTTGTAAGTTGTTAAAAATATTCAAATATTTCCTTTCAAGTGCATTATGAAGGGCATTATCCTTCGAACTATTATTTACCTCCGGTTCTTGAACTGACACCAATGCAATTGTTCAGAAAAGTATATAGAAGATCAAACTGATTAGATTGACTGATAGAAGAGGAAACATTAGATATTAGAACAGGGAGTCAAAGAAACTTGGTACCATTGAAAAAGAACGGATATATTTTTTAACATGTTTATTTATTCATTACTTTCCTTATATACATAATGTATAAGGAAAGTATTGTGACAGGGTCGAAAATTCGAATTTGAGTTTTCGACGGGAGAGCACGTTTCAAGCATCCCTGATCACGAATCAAACATTTTTGAAGTGATGACTGTGTGTGTGTGTGTATGTGTGTGTGTGTGTGTGTGAAAGTATGTTTATGTGTGTGTCAGTGAGACTGTGGAGACGATAACTGACGAACGAATGGACCGATTCGAACCAAATTTGGTACAAAAATCACAATCCGCAAACACTGGAAGCCTATTGTTTTTATACGCAATCGAATGTTCAGAATCCCCCTAAATTTTCGAATGAAATTTTGAAAAAATTGTCAAAAAATCAAAACCGCTCATAAAGTTACGCAAATAGACATTTTTAATGTCATTTTTCATTAGAAAACGATTGACATAAATTTTAGAACGCTAACTTGAACCGTTCTCGAGATACTGCACATTTTAAAAAAAATATATCAAAAAGTTATATAAAATAAAAAAAAATATTTCCTATTGAGAAACATGTTGACTTTTCATATGTAATACCATGCGATAAATTGGGTGACATCATTCTCGTGGATTTAGCTCGTTCCATTCATGAAAAAAGATACTTTAAGTAATACTTTTGTATTTGAACATCAATAGTCATTTATCTGCTGTAAGAATAACTTATTGCTTCGTCCATAACGCTTGGCGTGATTTTGGCGACGAATTTGGCGGAATGCCGCCAACTTGGCGACTTTTTGAAATGTTGCCAAATTAACGAAAATCTCGCCCAATGGATAAAAATGACGCTCAATCCATGAAAATGACGACTCATTGTCGAAAATACAATATCTTGGAAAGAATATTAGTATCTACTATAAGAAAAACCTCTTTTTTTACTGTAAAAGTAGTAAAAGTTCATGACATTATATAAGGAAAATCATATGCTGCCCACATCAGATTTTTTACTTATGTTTTTAACAAAAACCTAGATATTTATTCACTATTTGTTATAAAGAATCGAAAAAACAGCTTCACTAACAAATGCTCATTCAATAAGGGATGTTCAATTATGATGTAAATAAAAAAACACCTTTTGTTCTCAATGAGGTTTCAGGGCTTGATGAACGCACGGGAACGCGGTCCTGGGCGCCTCCTAAATTTTGTATATGATAAAAAAATGTAAGCAGAAATACTTTTCTAATTAATTCAAAACTAGTAATATTCATTTTCATTTTAAATTCTAAAATGTGTTAATAGTTTTAAATATTACACATTGTTTAAAGTTTCATTATATTTCTTTGAAATAAAAAGTTTGGAAGTTTTCTACATGTACAAAAGGGCCTTCGGGATTATGATCTTGAGACACCAAATTTGTTATGTGCTGATGTTCTGTATGTGCTTGGTATTCTGTGAATGTATGGGGTCCCGAATGAACACCAGGCGCTGGGGCCCACTTTGGCTTGATCAGGCCCTGTCAGTGCAAGAGTACTAGGGAAGTATTTTTTAATACAGAGAGCTGACAGGTACTTTCATACTATAAGGTAAGTATTGGTTCTTATGTTAGTTTAACTAAATGAAGCCTATAGGGAAAGATGCCTAGGTAGATATGAACTTGAGTTCAGTGCTCTATCTCAGTAAAAATATTGTGTAGATATATTAAATATAAAATGCAAAACATTAGAATGTTTGATAATTCTCCTGATTATAATTCAAATCATTCAACTTTTACGATTTTCATAGCATTATTTCCCATAGAACACAGTGATAAATCCAGATGGTGGTATATAGTAAGGGGGGGGGGGATTCATAATTTAGAGCTACGCCATGGAAGTGATTGGTATGAAAATAGTTTATATTAACACGGATAAACCAAATGCATCCAATTTTACGTCAATGATGACATGATGAAAATATTTTATAAAAATATTTTCATCATGTTATCAGGAACATACTGTATAAGAATGACTTGTGTACGAAATTGAAAAAAAGATTTTTTTTTTCATTATTATAATAATTATGATACAAGCAGAACTAAACAGCATGGAATATTAATGTATGAAAAAAATCCTGTGGAGACTCACTCCAGATATTTTCCTACATGGTATATTTTTATGAGCGTCTTACCTCATTAAATATTGTAATTCGTCTTCGTGAACTTTCAGCATCTTTCCGAATTCTTCATAAAGACTCTTCATTCGATCAAACGTTTTCATGGCCGCCTTACTTTTTCCATTGCCAAAGAATTTCCTTCTCGTTCCGCTTTCCTTCGGGGGAGAGACTTTCGGTATCACCCTTATGACAGCATACTGGGTCGCCGTTTGCCCGTCCTCTACGTAGGTATTCGTGGCATCGCCTGAATTTGCGGAATCCAAAATATTATCAAAATAGCTCTGCGTCTGAGACAAAAGCCTCATCTGAAACAGATTTCCATCCAAAGAGAAGTGCACGACGGGATGTTTGGTGGCATCAGACACCTGTCTCGGCTTCCTGGCTGGTTTGCTATGGCACCCGGTGAGCAAGAACATCAGAATAAAGATTAGAAAGGTCTGATCCATCCAATTTAATCTAAAAATTTGGATGTACAAAAGTAAATGTTTGTAACAGATTTATAAATAAAAATTTTATTATAAATAGACACAGATATAAGAGGCCATCTTGTGAACTTTGGACCGATGACGTCATCTTGTAAACTTTGGACCGATAACGTCATCTTATATTAGATTTTAGACAAGAATTGATAAGCTCTCATTTTAGTATATTGTAATTAGTGCGTATATCATTCATTTCTAGTTTGGATATCGGCTGATGAAGACCTCATTCTATAAGTTATTTTCATGCTTTTGTTAACTATTCTTGTATATTTCGCGCGATATGGTAAATATATCCCGTAAAGTTATAAAAATATACAAAATTTTCCCTATGTATTTAATGTTAGTGTGATTTAAAATTAGGAACTTTAACTAAGTTTGATAAAAATATAAATCATAAAGGTACATATTTTTACTTTATGATTTCGAAGATGAATAAAATAATGTAGAAATTCTTCCATGTAGATAAAAATTGCATTTAGCACAATCCAATATTGTACGATTCATTGAAAATTACAAGTTCTAACCACTTCATATCTTATCTTATGTAATCTGTTTGCACACGACACTCGATTTAGGTCACGTGATCATACTTATGACGTGACCCGATAAGACATTTCAACCTTGGGCGTTGCGTGGATAGGTTCGGTTCGTTCATAGCTGTGACAAATTTATAATGTTTTAAGATCTTAATGTTTTAAAAATAAATCTTATACTGTAAATGTGGTACTTGGATGTTACTATCTACAAATAATATCTAAAATTCCAAGTATGCCATCACTCGAACAGTTAATTTCTCATGGAAATAGTGTGAAGTTGTCGGCTCCTGCTCTAGATGAAACAAAATCTGTGGATATTGTCTCAGATGTGATTAATTCACCCTCACCAAAGTTTGTGGTGGATTGGTTAGACACCTATCTTATGTCTTCCATAGCCCCAGCAGAAACATCTACCACTGCCAATTCACAAGTCCTCACCGATGTCGAAAACTCAACTCAAGATCTGCTTTCTTGTGCTCTAACACACAGCGGAGTTTTATCCTCTACTACAGAAGCTGTTTCGGCTGAATCTACTTCTTCAGATTCTGTGCAAGATGAGCTCCGTCGTTGGCATTTAGGTTCTGGTGTCTATGTATATTTGAAACTTCACCATGGGAAGCTAAAAGTGTATATATGGAAATATCTCTCTAACGAACGAAATGAACTACTGCCTACACGTGAACGCATTACATTGTCACCTGCTAGTTGGAGTGAATTTTCTCAAAAATTGTGGTCGTTCAATATTCTATATGCGAATACCTCTTTCTTCAGTCGCAATGAATTGATCTGTTTCAATGATAATGGAAAACTGTATTTACAGAAGATAATTCAATTATATGATTCAAAATTTTGTCTAACACAGTGCCATATTACCTTAGATAAAAATCAAATAACATGTTTAAAGAATTGTGTTAACAACATTAGTATGAAACTTCGAGAAAGTATAATTATAGAGTGGCTTCCTGCTCAAATATTAAAAATAAAGGACACTATAACTTTTCTACCATCAGCTATTTGTGAGAAAAAAATTTGCATACGAACATTTAATCTCTTGTATTCATGACAATATGATGTATTATGTAAGAAAACTTTTCAAATGTGTTGGTTTTGTTGCTGAAATTGAAGATCAAAGTTACCATGAATGTCTTTACAGCACTCCATTAGAAATGCACAACAGAGTGCATGAACAAGTACTTCTAAATCTTGACATTAATAACATATCAAAGAAAGTTTTGTTGCGTGGTGAAGAAATTTTTACTGGTATAATCGAAATTTTTCAAGTCATTCAAATCAGAGGACTATGAATGCGCGACAAGAAAATTATTTTAACTTATTTGTTTAAATATACAACAAATAATGGTTAAAATGTATTTTATGAAGAATAGATTCATTAAACGGTTTTTTCTCTTTCAAACTGAACTCCTTATTTACGTTCATCAACTCATTTTTAACATGTTCTATTTAAAAATGTTATGTGCTGGTGGGTTATGTATTTATACATTCAAGTGTAATGGGTTTACTAATCTCACTTTTTAAAATAAAATATAAAAACAAAATTAAAAATAGATTTATTCGAATCATATCAAATGTCTACAGTGTGAATCTCGTAATGAAAGATATTTACACTTTAGAGAGTTTAAATCATAAAATTTATATTCAGTATTAAAATTCTGAAATTATACCCCCTTTTTTCATTAAAAATAAATGCAAAGATATGTTCCATTCTCTAAAAGTATGAAGATTCATAAAGAATGTAGTGTTCGAAACTTCAATAATCACTGAAAATTCGACTCCAGTTTACTAAAAATCTACGAAGTTGGGATTTATTCTGTAAGAAGTGTAAAATTTTGTCGCAGATCTCCGTTTCGCCCTGTGATTTTCCACACTTTGTTTAAATATGCACATTCAAATGTGATCATTCATTAAGAATTGAATGGTTTTATGGTACACCTACGGCCGCGAAATCGTGACAATCATATGTGTATGTCAATAATGCCTCGTATTGACATATCAAAATTCATTACACGTTTCTTTTAAAGTGCTAATTGCGTATCTTTCGTATTTTAATGTTATTACAATGTAGTGCACTTATCCCAAAGGGTCACTCTTTCATTTAAATTCAACGTTAACAATCACATATCCTTAAAAAAAAAAAAAAACTAAGTGTTATTCCATTTTCCTTCATAACAGTTTAAAAAAATATAGCGATTTAAGGGCCTTAGACGTTGCTGCAACATTAAAAACATAGCTCTTAATCGGTAATCATCCACTAAGTATTATGCAATTTTTGCAAATTTCATTAAAATATCATAATTTTAAGCGATAAAGGAGTCTTAGGGCTTATATAACATTACCCCAAAGGATCACTCATTCATTTAAATTCAATGTTAACGATCGTATATCCTTTAAAAAATCGCTAAGTGTTATTCAATTCCTCTAAAATTCGAGACAGTTTTAAAAATGTACCGATTTAAGGCCCTGAGATGTACGTACCTACAACCTTAAAAACAGCCTCTTATTCGATAGTCATCCTCTAAGTATTGTTAAATATTTTGCTAAATTTCGCTCAAATATCATAATTTAAAAAAAAATATTCTAATTCCCTATGTGTGTTCTTAATTCCTAGGCATAAGGAGAAAAAATGTTTATTGAAAGCCACAATAGTTAATAATTTACATGTTTAGTGATAATTAAGTAAGAAACACTGCTTACTAAGCTAATTACATTATTCAACGTGCGCGTGATTCCTTTTTACGCAAAGTCGTTTGTGACATAGCGATTCAGGGCGATAAGATAGTGTATTCATTCAAAGGTGATAACACACTTCTAACATTAAAAATCGTACATTGTAAGGTTGAGGGAAAAATAAAGTCTCTTAGGTTCAATATTATTTAATTATTCGTTCATATGGTTTGGGTAAACATAGCATATGCATTCATATACATATCTAAAAACGTATTTTTTTCAGAGCAGATTTTTCAAAATAAGACCCACACATTTCAGTGGTGTCTATGGAAATATGAGGTTTCAATCGAACCCATACGCGGAAAGTAAACGTTACAACACTTTAAAAATAAAATTAAAACATAGTTTTTTTTCCTTTTCGAAATGAGTGCACATTTGCAATTATATATTAATCCCATTATAACTTTAACTTGTTTATTTAGTATTCATGCTAGTTAAAAAAAAATTAAACTACTTTGTTAAATACAACAAAGTCTTGTATTCTCCATTTCCCATATATTTGCAAAGAAATCACTACCAACATTTTTCTAAGCTAAAAAAAAAAATAGTCGAAATGGGTTCAGCAGGTTCTGAAACGTGGCATTAAAATATCGCATGGCACACACAATCATTCTGAAAATAGTCGAATCGTATTCGAGAAGTGCTAATCCGTAATGTAAAAAAAATTCCCATGGTATACACAATCACTTTAAAAATAGTCGAATCGTATTTGCCATGAACAGATTGAGTGGGGTACGCAGTGGTTAGCTTGAAAGGGTTTCGATACTAAACATTTTCCCATTTTAAAATATCCACCAAGTATTACATTCTTTGGTAAGGACAGATTAAACGGACCACAGTAGTGGGTATCTTATAGGGGTGTCGGCAGTTCGCATTTTAAAATTATCTACCAAGTATTGTATTCTTTGGTGATTCAATGCACCTATTCATTTTAACTACGTTAAATATAGCGAAGTCTTGTATTCTCCATTTCCCATATATTTTAAAAGAAATCACTATCAACACATTTCTTGGCTAAAAAAAAAATAGTCGAAACGGGTTTAGCAGGTTCTGAAACGTGACATTAAAAAAATGCATGGCACACCCGCAATCATTCTGAAAATAGTCGAATCCTATTCGCTAGATACATAGAAAGCGTTGTTAAAATCCCGTAAACCCTCTTATCACACACATAGAATTTTTGTGTTCTCTGATTGTTCATAAGAATAATTCTCATTTTTATGAGTAGATTTATTAAACCAATTATCGTGCCAAAATTAATTAACATCATTAACACGGTCTAATCATGTACACATGTTTGCATGAGTACACGTCGAAATTAAAATCTCGTAAACTCATTCACACACACAAGTCTTGTATCCCCTGAACATACGTCCATTAAACTCGTTAGTATAGATAAAAAAATTAACTATTAAAATTAATAACTATTCGCGCACACACGCTTGTGCACAACGAAAATTCGTTAAGAATCCAATTAACTCACAGAATTCGCAAGCTGCGAGTTTTGTTAGTAGATTCATTTTAAACATAAAATTAAAATCATTTCGTTATTAAGTTATAAAAAAATAAAACCAAATCATTTCGTTATTAAGTTATCATAGAAAAAATAAAACCATATCGTTATACAACACCCTGAAAAATTGCTAGCATGATGTGTTCATATACACTCGAATGTATTAGTACACGTCGAAAAATCATTATGAATCCAAGAATTAACTCTGTATTCACTCACATCTATTCAAAACACCCTTTTTATAAAATACATATAATTTTTATAAAAATATAGTTCCTTTTAATAACTCTTTTTCATAACTCCATTCAAATTTCTTAAGACATTGAATCAATCACCCATTCGCTTCTTCCTTCTCATTCACAGAAAATATTTTACTCATAAGCACACATCGAGCAAGTCTCAATAGCATAACGGTCAGAGCGCCGAGCTACCAATTTCCGGGCCTTGGGTTCGATTCCCGAGCTCCCCAAGATAAAACATATCCTTTTACATTCAGAAATTTAAAAAAAATGCAGATAGATGGCTACACTCTTTTGTTACCACCAAAACTTCCGCCAGGGGGCGACACCTCACTTCAAGTACGTCACCACGATGAAGAGATGCCCGTTCAGTACGTCATCAGCCGCCGAGGAAGAAGGTCGTCGTGCACAGCGCTCCTGTTATCTGCTGCCTCATTACGCAACTCCCTCCCCCAGATTATCAGATAGATCAACTATTCAAATATTGCGACATCGCCCCAATTTAGCAATGTTCAAATATTTCACTCCTTTGCGACATCCATTCAAGGTCATTACCTCCTCTGAACCAGGGTCGAGTTGGCTTTCCAGACTGATAACATCTCCCCTTCACAAAACTACCTCCGATAAGCACACTCATCGGCTGCACCACCTCCTCAAATTGCAGGGGGAAGCCCCTTTCTTAACTACTGATGTATTTGTTCTCAATATAAGGATTTCATTGCAATGTCTGCTTACTACGGAATTATTTTTTTTTATCCTATGCCAGAAAACGGAGGGTATGTGAGTTTAGTCTTTTTGGCGGGAAAGAAGATGAATCTTAGCAATAGCAGAAAGAAAAAATATTATTTACAGCACAGACATTCTAGAATTAAATTATTAGGATGCGTGATCCATTAAAATTACCCGAATTTTTATTTTTACTACTGTGCTCTGTATTATGCTGAATATGTAGGTTTCTCTGGAATCCCACGTCTATCAGGCACGTAGTCGGACTAAAGCTTTGGAGGGTGATAACAAAATGTTATGTATTGAAAGAAATCACATTCTAATATTTATCGTCAACCATTTCCGCGAAAATCTTACGGTAGCACTCTTTAAACCTTATCTACGGGTTCAGTTCATTCAGCTGGTGGAACTTGCTATCTTTACAATTATGGCTGTTGCTTTTCCCCAAATTTGAAAAACAGCGTTGTTTCTTTTAGAGAGATTTTGAAAGGAAACCTTATGTTTCGGTGTGACAAAACCTGGAAACAGTTTTTATATCTGGAATCAAGCTCGAATGCAAAAATAACTTTCCGGTCCCGTTTTATGGAACAATTTCCAGTGGAGTTGGCGTTATTCGATGAGCATCAAGTCCCAAGACCAAACGTTCGATAAAGTTGGGTTGAAGTTGAACATAAACAAATGCTTCTCCCATGACCTATTGTAGATCCCAGTTTTACAAAGCCCAAGCAACAAAAAGCAGGGACTCTGCTGGTTTTAATAAATTTTGATGTGTAGTGAAGATAAATGTTTGTTAGTGAACGTCTTCGGAATAAAATTGCGAGTTAAAAAAGCCTTCAATACAGCTATAAATGAACCGACGATAAAAATAACCGATTAAGATGAAAATTTCGGGTGATGTTTAGCTTAATGGTTGTACATATGGCATTCTTTGATGAAAGAAGTAGAATTGAAATTGCGTTAACTGTACAGCAGAAAACATTTCGAAATGTCAGAATTTCTCCTCAAAAATAGAACACAATTTTGTGTCATTTGCAGATGTGATATATTTAAATGTTTATGGACGCGAAAGAACAGAGTGACCCAGATTATAATTTTTGCCATTTAATGTCCGATGATAGCTCATCTTAAACACAAACAATTTTTTCTGATATAGGGTGTAAACAAAACTCGCACTATTGACGCATTTCACAGATATTGCAAGAGACACTGTTACACTATTTCTACAATAATTTCGAGTTGCATTTCGTTATTATTTATTTGAATTCCATGAAATGGGATTTATTTTATTTCACAAAATTAAAACATCCCTCCCTTCATATTGAGTCATACGAGTACCTATAGTATGCCACATGCGATGTGTTCCTTTCGACGCCATTTTAGAACGGTACGTCACTGCTGATTAAATGGGTAAACCTTGGAAACAACCCAATTATTCCAATCTTTTTATTCCAATAATGGCATAAGTCAAAATATTTAAACGAGGCATTTGTGTGTACGAAGATTTTATGTCCTTAATTCATCAAATGATCTTATAAGAAACTCACCCATTCCATTAAAGCATTTTATACCGCTATTTGATAGAACATTTTATAATGTGAAGTAAATGCGTTGCAAATATATTATGACGAGAAATTGTAAACAAGTGTTTTTGAATGATTACAATAATTGAAGCCACCGGAAACAATTCAGTATTGTTGAGTCAATCAATCAAATAATTGTAAGCCCAGTTTAAAGAACCAGCTTAGTACACAAAGCAAACAACAATGGGGTTTTATTTATATTAAAATTCGAAAAGTTTATTTATGACTTCCGTAGGATGCCGCTGATAGTGTATCCTCTAGAATCGTGGGATACAAGAATGAGACCCAATTTTTAGATAACTAACATGTTTACTTAAAAGTACTCATAAGCGTAACCAGGAGCAATATATAGCTCAAGAACTATCTCACAACATCACTAAACAACTCTTCGATCTTTGTGGTTACAGAGCATGGGCACCACCGTAAATAAACAACCTGCGTAATAGAATGCACAGAAACGTAAAGGCATTATTATTCGTGGTTATTCTACTTTATTATTACCATAGCGTGTTACGGTAAACGGACGATGATGGCCCATAAAAATTGAAACTGAGCCCATTAAACATCGAAATTTATCCTTGGAATGAAATATAGAATACTTGAATAACAACATATATTTAAAGATTTCATTGGCTAAAGTGCCCTTTAAGTCATTTTAAGTCAATGTACATGACAACTCATTTTTACCGTAATCGCTGACTAGCGTTCTAAAGATGCATACATTGACTAGCCAATTCTGCAATGCGAGCGAGATGGGAAAGATATAGGACGATTTTTCTTTAAAAAAAAAACTCGTGTATATATTTTAATGAAAGTGGCTATTTTATTTTTCGTTTAATTAAAAATATCCGTCCAAGACGATACATTGAGATATATCCTACTAAAATGAGAGGTTAAACGATTTTAAGTTTTTAAAGAAACAGTTTTTAATACAAAAATAATGAAAATGTCCACACTGCCAAGCAAACGAGTATTTTGTTTTGGAAGCGTCCGTGTGACGTCACGTGCCTATGCTCTATTGCTATTGATAATGCTGAAAGTTTAGCTGTATAAAATGTCCATGTAAGTTTGCAAGTAAAATTACCATGTTTTTTTTTATGAAACACAACTTGACATATTAAGAGGGCAAAAGAGTCATTGTATCCCAAAAATTTCTCATTATAAAATATAAAAAACATCGGGAAAATGCCTTTTACGGTTATTCATTACGGTTTTTTGGGAAGGGAATTTTGAAAGTTTCCAAAAAGTGGGAATTTTCAGACATTGTATTTTGCATTGTAAAAGAAAGTATAGGACGCAAAACTAATATTTATTTTTTTGCATTCGGAATTGTAAATTGCTGAAGCATGGAAAATTACAAGAGATTTGTCAAATGCAAGAAACATATTTAAATTATGTGACTTTCTTATTATATATATACAGGGTGCCCACTTATATTCGTTACACCCCCTTAACTTCTAAACGGTGACAGCTTGGGCCACAAAGTTGGTGTCTAAGTATAGTAAAAAGGCTATACGCTGCTCGATGAGACAACTTACAACGCCATCTATCGGCAAATTTTGGAATGAGCGGTCCTATCTCGTAAAAGGTCAAAGATACGTGAAAAAAGTCAATTAGAAAGTTGTAGATCACTCTCGATTTAGTACGAAAAGATACCTTGCGCACATTAATACTCAAAACAGAATGCAAAAAATGAACATTTGTTTGACCACGATTTCGAAAATTGTCATGTCATAAAGAGTGGAAGAAAGAAACTGAGACACTTCCCTGTGTTCAGGATCAGTTATTTACAATAGTTTATTGCTCAAAATACTCTCCGTTAGCCACTATACACATTTGCACTCTGGACTGGATTTCTCGCTGCACATTGTGCAACATGGCAGGTGTTACGGACGCACAAGCATCAGTAATGCGTCGTCGAAGATCCTGCAATGTTGGCGGAGGGGTCGCATATACCTGTCCTTTTATGTGTCTCCATAAGAAGAAGTCCAATGGGGTCAAGTCAGGTGAGCGCGGGGGCCACTCGACGGAACCACCATACCCGATGACTTGATTCTGGAATGTCTCTATTAGGTACTGCTGAACGTTTGAAATCTTATGCGGAGGTGCGCCGTCATGTTGGAACCATACATTTAGGAATTGGTGCAACGGTAGATTCTCAACAAAGTCGGTTATTACATCCTGCAGAAGCTGCACGTACCGTTGTCCCGTTAACGTGCCCTCGTAAGATACTGGTCCAATGAGCCTGTCATTAAAAATTTTGCACCAAACATTAATCGACCAGCGTTGTTGATGTCGAACTTCGACGGCATATTTCGGATTTTCCAGCGACCAGGTATGAACGTTCTGTATATTAAACATTCCGTTCCTCGAAAAACATGCCTCATCCGTCCATATTATGTCTGCCAGGAATGTTGGCTGGACCTCTAAGTTATTCATCACAAAGTTGCACCACGTGTAACGTGTCTCAGCATCTCTTGGCAGCAATCCCTGCACAGGTGTGGATCGGTATGAATGAGCACCTGATTCATTCAGGATTTTCCAGACGCGGCTTTTTGAGAGGCCACAATTTTCACTGATCATTCTTGTGCTGCTCTGAGGATGGGCGAGAGCGTATGCTAGCACATCTTCAGGTTGCATTTTGCGTCCTACATTACGAGGTGTACGAATTCAAGGTCGGCTGGTCACGCAGCCCGTCTCCCTTAAACGTTTTACAACTTTTTAGATGGTCTGCCGTGTAGGATGCGGGCCTTAAGGGAAACGTTCACGATACAGCCTTGCAGCTGATTTTGCCTTACGCCCATATTCACCGTAAATTAACAACATCTCGCAATACTCGTTACTGTTAAATTTTGCCATAACTCTCCGCTGTAACGTATAACCCAGCAGAAACATCATTTTTATAGTAGTAGTCTCTGGTGAATAGGTATGACGTTCCATCCTCATTTGCATAATACATGAGATCTATGTGATTTTTATACCAGCATGGTTGAGTTGAGCTGTGTATTTGGAGAGACGATTTTGCAAGATCAGAAAGTTTTCATGGTTTGTAGAGACATTCAGTAAAATACGCAATAGATGGGGACAGAACCATGGTCCTCATGAATGCGAATCACGTGCGTTTCCCCTGCGCCACAACACAAGCTCGTATTTAGTCTGTAAGGTGATCTTTTCTCGCTTCGCTTCAAAATCAAACAAATGTTCATTTTTTGCATTCTGTTTTGAGTATTAATGTACGCAAGGTATCTTTTCGTACTAAATCGAGAGTGCTCTACAACTTTCTAATTGACTTTTTTCACGTATCTTTCACCGTTTACGAGATAGGACCGCTAATTCCAAAATTTGCAGATAGATGGCGTTGTAAGTTTTCTCATCGAATAGCGTATAGCCTTTTTACTATACCTAGACACCAACTTTACGGCCTAAGTTGTCACTGTTTAAAAGTTAAGGGGGGTGTAACGGATATAAGTGGGCACCCTGTATATATATATATATATATATATATATATATATGAAAATAAATTCAACTACTAAATTGTAATTTAATTTGTATATATTTTAAACGTAAGAACACTCAAAACGAAAAAATACTTATTACAAAGAGATTAATTCTTTCATGTTCATTTAATATTGAACGATCATAAGAAATCTATATGAGTCCCAATAACATGTTAATTATTTCGTGACAAATATAATTTGCCTATTTTCAACAAAATTTTCGTAATTTCAAATATTCAAAAATTTTATTTCAATAGACTTTACTTTTAAACAAAGATTTAGTAAATTTATCTAAATGGCAACCTGTCATTAAGATTTAAACTGCGTAGCGTGGCGGATTAGCCAGAGCATATACAAAACGGGTAAATCCATTTCTTTCTATCCAAAATTCCCGCTCCTCAAAATTCCCGGGTTTTTTGCAACTCTAATTTTAGCCAGGGCCGTAGCGAGGGAGGAGGCTGAGCCCCCGTGATAAAAATATTTAAATTTTAGCAGTGGTATGAAATATCATACAATATGTCATCCAAAGTTTACACGAAAAACTGCTTTTTTGTGTAAATTACTTCGTTTTGTATAGTACAGAAATAAAAATTTTCATGTGGCTGAATTTCTGGTTATATGGATGATAATAAATTTATTTGCATATTTCAGTTTAAAATACTCAATAAATTAAAAAAAATTAGAGTTTCTAGATTTATGTATTATCAACTGATAACGTATTACTCTAGAATGTATAATTTTAGAACACAGCTGTATATCGTCATGCTAAACCGATAAGAAGTTACAGATATTATTATGTGATATACTGTATTTAGTTATAATTAAAATACTTTTTTAATACAACGATTTATTTAAAGACTAAAATTTATTATTTTAGTGCATTTCCCTCTACCCTCTCCGCCCCCCTCGCAAAATGTTTTTAGCGTGAGCCCCTCTTTCAGTGCTGTTAACCCCCCCCCCCCCCCCCTTGTAATTCATTCCAGCCCCTCTTGGATTTCGTTTCTTGCTATGGCCCCGACTTTAGCTCAGGTCTATTTCTGCTAGAGACCTGACCGTAGCTGCTCAACGACTAGTCTTTTTCTGATGGAGCGACAACAATCGTGTTCGATCAGTGGTGATACAAGAATCTATGCTCCAAGGAAGAGGCTGTTTTACTTTATTTTATTTTCTCGCAAATAGAGTGTTTATTGTCAGAGTCATCTGGTCACGCATGGGGGGCCCATAGGAGGCACTTGCTCTTTTCTGGACATGCAAGATTGCAAAGGTGGGTAACAAGCATGTTGTACATCTTATCCTTCAGTTTGCCTCACTGACGTCAGTGATTTGTTACCTCCTGAGAAAAGTTACATGGGCGCCCATGCATCTGGAGAGTCTTTTTAAAAGTTAATAGTAAATTTGATACATTGCTAAATTATTGGAGTTTTGATATTTTTAGCAGAGTTAAAAACTCGACGCATGGAATTGATATTTTTCAAAAACATGAGCTATTCTCTTTGAATATCCAGATGTTTTAATATAGCCGATTTCACCTTACTTTCTTTGATTTTCATTGAGTATTTGCTTCAATTTATATATATATATATATATATATATATATATATATATATATATATATATATATATATATATATATATATATATATATAAAATTAATAGTTTGAAAGTCCAATGAAATATATATATGTGTGTGTGTGTATTTATATTTATATATCTCTAAAAGTTTCTTTGGACTTTTATAAACTGTTTTTATACTTTATTTTTCTTGCATAGCAAGTAATTAGGCTAATATGTTATATTTTATATAAAACAGTTATGTTTCATAAAAAATAGTTTGTCTAAATTATTAACGTATTTTTGAAATAGCTGTTTGTTGCATTCTATCTTAATGTGTCCGTCATTAACATTGCTTCATTATTGCTATGAATTGCTATCCTCTGGAATCGTGAGTGTACACTCAGGATACAAGAACGAGTCCAAGTTCCTGGATAACTGACGTTTATTCACATGCCCAAAGGAAACAAGAACAGCATACAATCAAACAGCACTCATTTCACATAATAAGCGATATTATTCACAGAATGTTGACGAAAGACATTTCACAAAACAACAGCTACTATTCTCAAAACATTGACAAAAATCACAGTCCAATGTAGATCGGGCCACGTCCATTCGTCAACTCTACTATAAAGGAGGGGCGGTAAGCTCTTTTGATAGTCTCTCCACAGAAACTTCTGGAAATCTCTCCTAGACTAACCGTTATTTCGTGAAGTTTCTGGAATATTCCGGGAGTTACCAAATGGGCGAATCGCCCAATCTGGAAACCCTGTGCTCACGTCATCCACTGTATTTTCTTCGCCTGGCCACCGAGGAGGCGCTAAACGGAAGAATGCGCGTTCGCAACATTATTGCTTTCGATTTGGACAAGTGTTTTCATTTTTGGATGGAATATGAAAGTATAAGGAGGTCGTATGGGGCCTCTCCATCTAAATAATTTTATTCATAAAAACAATGATTAAATCTGCCGCCTATTTCCTCACTTTGAGAGCTTTAACGAACAAGAATCATACTCCCATCCAACTCGTTTTAATTATTATTCATCGATCGATTGGATGAAAACTTGTAAGAAGTAACTTCCGCATTCAGGATCGATAATTTATCGGTAAAACTAAATTTATCCAGAGCTCAGAACACGACAAAGGAAGGAAAAAAAAATCTGATTTTTCTCCTCACGATATAGCCTACATTAGAAACGAATGTATTTGGAAATAGGTTGCTATGACTATAGGGTCCTTGGAAGTGGTTGCTTTTTGAAACATAAAAGAATGACTTTGTGGAAATGGATTTACAACGAATGCTTACATATTTTCAAGAAACGTCACCAACATGATGACAAATAACGTATCGACATTTCATTTCTCTCGTATTACTTTTCCTATATACAGGGTGATTCAAAACAGATGGGCCAAACTTTTCGAGGTGGCAGTACACACCAAACCAAGCATTTATCGTCCTAGTTTACCGGCACGGAAATGAAACGTAAAAGGCGATACAGGGCGCTTAATGGTGAAACCGATGAGGTGAGGCAAAAACGCAAGAATAACTTAGAAGTTATAAAATAACATTTAATAAACAATAATTACAATAGTGGCTCAAAAGAGCGACCGCCCACCTAAATGCACGTCTCACAGCGGCGATGGAGGGATTGGCGAACTGTCTCGAACGGACCAAGCAAGTCGCGCACTTTGGCAGAAGCGGCCGAAATTATGGCGACGAGTTCCTCTTCAGATTCAAGGGGAGTGTCATAGACGAGACTCTTGAGATATCCCTACAAAAATAAGTCAAGACACGACAGATCCATCGCCCTGTAACGCCTTTACATTTCATTTCCGATCCGATAAACTATATCAAAAAATGCTTAGTGTGTACTACCACCTCGCAAAGCTTGGTCCATCTGCTTTTAATTACCCTGTATATGTTACCGGCAAAGTGTGAAAAGTAGGCAGTGCATTGTATAGAATGCGTGACGTTTTTAGGCAAATGTCTCTTTTATTTTAATATTTTACATACTTTCACGCATTGTATAGAATGCCTAGGCATGTGAAAATGTAAGAAGTACAAAATGCAAGATACGGGATTTTTTTACAGAAAGAAAAAAAGACCAGTGCTGAAGTAATTCTTGCTACAAAGTAGACTGGAATGGGAACTGTAGTATAATCCATTTTTCATTTTGGGCGATTTTAGGTACGATTCTGGCAATCCCTGCTATGATTTGGAGAACATTCCATCCTGGCAATCTTTTCAGTGTCTTTTGTCACCAAGGAAAAAATCGCAACATCCTATTTTGTCAACGTTTTCCGCGTCTTTTGTCGCCAAAGTAAAAGTCAGAAAATTTTCTGATTTTCATGCTGTGCTCTATGAGCCACAGAACACCTGCTGCACAAATAGCTATTGCTAAGCGCGACCTTCGACAGCCAGCGGGACCGGATTCTGTGATGTTTTTATCGGGTGTAGGCCCATGTTCGAATTGCTACAGATCAACTGTTGCACAAACGACGAAAAAAAGACGACAGAAGATCAACAAAAACGCGGGAAAAGTTGCCAGAATGGAATGCTGCGATTTTCACTTTGGAGACAAAAGACGCGGAAAGAATTGCTAGAATGAATGTAATGTTCTCCAAATCATAGCAGGGATTGCCAGAATCTCACCTAAAATCGCCCAAAATGAATTAGGGTTTCTACTACATCTGTTCCCATTCCAGTCTACCTTGTAGCAACAAGTAGTTCAGCACTGGTCTTTTTCTCTTTCTGTAGAAAAATTTCTTATCTTACATTTTGTACTCCTTACTTTTTCACATGCATCTTTTTAATAAAAACACTTTGCCGGAATAGTATTTGTTATTCTATATAATGCCTAGGTATTCCATATAATTAAGGTGACCAATCGTCCTCCTTTAGGGAGGACAGTCCTTCTTTTGTAGGTTCTGTCCTTCCTGGAAAAGTGTCCTCCTTTTCGATATTTTAAAACTAATCTGTTAATCTCTGTATTCAGAGATGCCGCGCCATGTGACGGTACAGTTCGGACAGACGCGATATGAAACGCATGCGCAGTGCATAGAAGAACTTCACGTGCCTCGCACCATTGCGCACTTCACTTTGTTTACTTTAACTCTATATTATACTTCGTGTAATCAAGATTGAATGTTGATACTCTAGCTACAGCACTTACAGTAAAATTCAATATGAAGGATATTTCTTGCTCCGAAATTTCCAATATATTGTTACTGTTAGAAAATAATATATTGACAAAAAATATTCATTCAATGGAAAAATACTCGTTTAAGTAAATAATTAAAAGGGATGTAAGCATAATTAGTGTATTTTTGTTTGAATTAATAAAATGTTTCATTTATTCACGTTGTACTTTTTCCTTAAGTTTTTTCGTCCTCCTTTTCATTGTAAAAAAAATGGTCACCTTAATATAATGCCTAGGGAAAGTATGTAAAACATTAAAATAAAACAAACATTTCATGCTTTGTCTAAAAATGTCGAGCATTCTATAACTACTATAAGAATAACCTATTTTTTACTGTAAAAGTAGTAAATTCATTGCATTATATAAGAAAAGTCATGTGCTGCCCACATCAGATTTTTTGTGTTGCTTCCGTCCTAAAACCGCTTTATTTTTGCGTATTTTCTGTGCATCTCTATTCTGCGCCAATGCAATGACACTATTTGTGAATTTAAGTGAATGCTATCGCTAGATACAGACTTAGAGTGAAACCTATAGGATTGGACCATCAGGTCTGTGCAATAAATGCGAATAGGGAGATCACCAAGACAATTGCCATACTAAGAACTAGACACCTAGGTGGTATGCAAATTAATGCGGATGGCACCAGAACCTACAAATACTGTAGAAACTGCCCAGATGAAGAGCTTACACTGGAACACATATTTGACTGTCCAGCAATACTTGCGGCTTTGCAATGCATTGGCGAATTCCCTTTCCAGGGAAATCTTTATAATGAGAAGATTGTGGATCTCGCTAAGGCAGCAATATCTGCACATGGTTCAATCTGACCTCTTATGCACACGACACCAACCAACCAACCAAATGATCATCCAACTTTGATTATTTCTACGTAACAATTTCTACGAATAAAAGTGTATTAATGAAATATTCGCAGTTTTTACATAAAGAGCCAGACGATATATATTTCGATGACGTCATTTGAATAAAGTTCATTTTTTTTTCGATGATGTTTTAAGTTTTCCAGTAAAATAAATGATTGTAGTTTTACGATAATTAAAAAAATATCACCGCTGAATGTATCGCATTTTATAAATGGTGCATTTGAGTTGGAAAGTGTTTCACAATCAATGCTTTATACATGATTGATCTTTCTTATCTTATCTTGAGTTGGAACACATTCCTCACTCGAGCGCGCAGCTTTTCTTAATACGTTTACATCCACTTGATACTACTGCTGTACCCATCCGACTATTATATGCGGTGTTACAATCTTTCAAAATCTCACCCTTTTTCGTCCAACCCGATTTGCCGACATGACTCTCATGCCCGATGCCGACAAAGGCACTATTCAAAGTCAAAACCTTACTGCCTTTTAACGAAAAACCGCCGTTTCACGTGTGGCAAACATTTGCCATACTATTGTTTTTAGAAAATTTTTGTCCTGAAGCATCTAATACACTGGACTTGCTATTATAGATGGAGTTGAGTTGATGACTGATATTGTTTCAGCAACAAATTCTGGATGATTAAGGGTTTATTACGGGTTTCCACTTTCGGTTTTTTCCCCCCATTTCCTATTCGAAATATTTCAATTTTTCATTTTACTTGAAACATCTATTTCTCAAGATTAGCTATACATAGAGCTTAAATGATAACTGATATTGACTCCATCAAATTCAAAAAGAGGTTAGGTAGTTTACTAAGGATTTTTACTTCCTGTTTAAAAACATTTACTTGATGCATCTATCTCTTAGGATTGGTTAGAGATAGAACTTAAATAATGGCTGATATGGATTTAGTATCAAATTCTAGAGGGGTAGGGCAGTTCACTGAGGATTTTCACTTCTGGTTAAAAAAAATTACTTGATGCATTTATCTCTCAGGATTGCTCATAGATAGAATGGTCTGAATTCAGCATTAAATTCTGGAGAGAGTTAAGAGACTCACTAAGGATTTTTTCTTCCAATGGCACTTTCTATTCAAAAATTTACATTTTCCTTGAAACAGTGATATATTGGAATCTGTTACAAATATAGTTTAGATGATGACTAATATGGATTCAGCATCAAATACTAGAAGGGGAGGGGGGGGGGGGGGGGGTACTACGAATTTCCACTTCTAATTCCCTTTTTCCACTTCTGGCTAAAAAAAATTCTTGAAAAGTCTATTTTTGAAGATTCGCTTTTGCTAGAGCTTGGGTGATTGATGCCTGGTGTAAATGCAGCAGTAAATTCCGGAGGAGGTTGGGGTGTCACAAATCCTCACCACTTCCAACTCAAAAATGTAAAACATCTATTTCTCGGGATTTGCCATAGATATAGAGCTTAGATTATTACTGATATGGAGTTTTTAGAAGGGGCAGAGTGAGTTCACTAAGCAATTCCATTTCTAGACATGACACAACCCAGCATTTACAAAAATGTGTATGACCGTATGACATAAATATACAAAAGACAATAAAAATACTTGCATCAAAAATGCATCAAAAATGAAGTGCACACACCATTTGCACCCTATGAAGGCTCCTTCATACATTTCTTGTTTCATATATTTCAAAGAAAATCATAATATGAAAAACAGTCGAACATCCAAAAGTCAAAGTCGAATGATGGAAAAGATAAAAATTTCAGACGAGGAGTTGATACTCAGAATTGTGTAAAGGCTTTGGTCTGAGGCAAGAACGTAAGAGTGAACAACGCAACACAGGAAAGATGCTCAATAGACACATGGAAAGGTTTCAGAGTTCAGATGTACTAAAACCAAAAAGGTCGTTTTGAAAGGAAAAAGATTTCATATATATACTTTTTCTCATTTACAACAAAAGATAAAGAACAAACAATAAAAATTTCATATTTATCAAAAAACTTCCATGAAATGATGTGCCAAATTAAGTCTCAAGTAATGAAAAATTACATTTAGGTTTCATTCAACAAAACGACAGACGCTGAAGGACACTATATGGCTAATAACAACATGTCACTTTTGTGATTTTGTGATATAAAAAAGTACTACATGGAAGTTGTTCATGTTTTTGGTATGCAGAAAATTATGGATAAAAGCTGAGGAAAGCTTACATTTTCTCAATAACTTGTTTGACCCATGGACTATATATTACATAGGGTAGCAGAGACAATAAAGAATCGTGACTACTGCAATTAATTAATTAATAGCAAATGTGAAAAGTATATTAGCAAATTAAAAGCAAATGAAAAGAAATTATTTTTGAAAACACCAGCAAGGGTAACAGTCTTTATTCTAATCTAATTAATTCTAATCTAAAGCTGCCTCCAGCACCAATTGCTACTAGATGAGGCACTGGGTTGAAGGCAAAATATATTTTGCAGAAAATTAAATGAATGCATAAAAATTATTACAAAATTATATTGTCTGGGAAATCTAAGTATTGTATGGCCATGAAATTTGGTACACTAATACTTTAGGATCCAAGACAATACTCCTCAACAAATTTTTTTTTAAATTTGAATTAGTTTTTAGTTATTTTATACTTTAGCACGATTTTAAGCCATTTTTAAAAAAAAATAGGTCCCTTAGTGACCGAAAATATTATCACAGATTTTATCTTGACACCATCAAAAAGATTGAAGAACATTCTTTCCAAAGTTGTGTGAACTGAATTCATAGGATAATTCCTTCGTATTTATTTATTTTTAAAATACATCAAAATTTGCATTTTTTAGATTATCTGATACTTATTTCAACATATCAAGAAACGAAGATAAGCACAATTCTATAGTTTAGCAAAAAGTTGTTGTTGAGACCCAGACCGTCCGACCTAGCAGAAAGGTGTACGGTAACCATTTGGACAGCCAGGAAGTGCCATCCAATTTAGACCAGAACCCAGTGGGGGAGGCATCCACAGGGACAGTACCTTCCTTCCCCTACCACCAATCTCTCGGAAGGACTTACGGACCCACATGTTTAACGTAGCAAAAATTTGTATATATCTTTGCATTCTAACAAAAATAATTTTTTCGAATTAATACATTATTTTATTTTTCATGATTTATCAAAGAAATGCATACAATGTTAAATGTACCTACCGTAAATGAAGTCCGGTTCATATCAATTGCACAGTGGGATTTAAGCCACACCTTCTCTCCTATAGAAAAAATAGTTTCTTCTTTTTTTTACTTTCCATGGTTGCAAAACACATAGGAAATTGAGGCAGTTTGAAGAGGCGATTCTGTAAATGTATTATATATGTATAAAAGTAGCAGGCAATTATTTAGGGTCCCGGACAGTGCCGGGCATTTTGTTCTAGTGATAAAATAAACATAAGTGCAATTTAGCATAAAACCATAGCAATTTAGTTACAGGATTTAAACATTTAGAAATCCCAAAGCTTCATGTAGATGGGTATCTAGATATAATAAAATACAAGAATCAAAATGGTTCTAATGTAATGAAACTTCAGCATCAAAAATGCTGAAAAGTGTTACATAAAAATCCGGGTTAGAAAGCGATCTACAACATCAGCACTGTTCTAAGGGGGGAAGCAAGAGATAAACTATGCCCATCTATGGAGTTCTGTCCATGCACATCTGTAGATGTTGAACGAGTATTCTCAAAATTTAAGTTTATCTTTGAAGATAACAAAAGGAGCTTTACTTCAAAAAATCTGAATTAAGTCCTAGTGGCCAATTGTTTTCTTAACTCCCAAACAGAGTTTATTTTATATGCAACAAAATTTGTAGTGTTAATTATTAAAATTGTTTGTAAGTTTTTTTATTCTCTTTTGTACTTTCACTGTTCTTTAGCCATTTTATATTTTTAGTATTTTATTTAACAAAAGATATCAAACTAGATTAGACTAGATAAACTCAAAGATAACAATCATATTTAACAAAGGAAATCAAAACAGTAATAGTAAAATTTGTATATTTCCAGTTTGCTCTTATTTTAGTTATTTATTTATTATTATTATTATTATTATTTTGCATTGACATGTGAATTCATTCACTGGTTAAAAAATATTTTTAAAACCCTCCATAACCTGTGAATGAAATCATATTTTAAATGTTTTTAATGCATTGTATATTACATACTTTGGAGATTTTTAGTGCATAAAAATTTGCTCCCTACTTATAAAATTCGTATGCAAATTTTTTTTTTCATCACTAAACAAATGTTAGTTTTTAGAAAACGGCATAAATGACATAAAACACAGTCCTACATTTTATGTTCCATACCTGAATGGATACTTAAAGGGAACTGACATCTGCCAAGATCATTTTAATTGCTTATTTGTGATAATCTTTTAAGAGCAGTAGTGCCAACTGACTAATAATTTGATATAAAATTTATCACCATACAATATCCAATAGTCTTAAATCTCAGGTTAAGTCAAAGTATATAATCATTATAATAGTTTTGATCATAAAATCACGAGAAAAAATGAAGTCACAAAAATGGAATATGGTATTTTTTGTTCACATTTTCACAAATTTCCATAATTAAATCAATGTTTGAAATTTTTATCAGTTAATGTTTAAAAGACAGAAAGGTCAAATAAATCATACATATAAGGCTGAATATTTGATAACTGTCAATTTTGTGTCCCTTGAGTTTTAAAAAAAATAATATTAAATGAAATAGATATTTTTGCAGCATTTATTTAAAATACCATCTGTTTTACATATTTTTCAATAATGTTAATATAAATTTCAATAATGTTAATATGGAAATAAATCAGTGACACTTAAAAAAATTTTAACAATATTATTTTGCAAAATTGCTTATACACAATTATTTTTGATAGGGGCATATTTAAGAGGGGGGGGGGGGAGGGGAGTTTCAAAATACTTTCCTAAACACACGTGATAAAAAAAAAAGATCAACTCAATCGCCATTTAGTTTGTCATTCTAAAGTCTTTGAACTAGAAAAACAACCTGTTTTTACTTCCAATAAATAAAAAAAAAGAATAAGTAAGGAGCTTTTAGAAAACTAAGAATTCAAAAAGAAGTGCTCCAGTTCTGCATTATTGCAATAGGGGGGGGGGGATTCCTCTACTGCAGTAGAACCCGAAGTCTCCAAATTTGGAAAAATCCCAGTACCTGAAGACGGCAGAAGAAAGGAAAGAAGCTAAGATCAAGAGCTAGTTATGTAGAGACAGGAGGTCTGCATGGATCTAATTTAAAAATTTTTATCTGGCCCGAAAATATTAAGATTTGACTCGGCCAAAGCCCAAGAATATTTTTAAATAATTCACCCCAGCCTGATTTGTTTCAAAAGCACTCAAAGCCAGCCCCAACACGGCTCGTCATGAATTTTTTTACATTACATTGAAGCCTCCTATGATGATCAAAATTTGTCATTTAAGGAATTAAACACAAGTTATATTACATATAATAATAAATCAAAGAACCCAAATTTGAAAAATCTGTACAAATTAAGAATAAGCATTACTGTAAAGTGAGCTTTATTTATCATTTTGGTTGAATAATCAGGGATGAAATGAGAAAACTGCTCTTCACTGAGATTATGTTTTTAAACAATGCTTTTGTCACTCATTTAAGTTATCAGTAAACAATGCTATTCCCCTCTTGTTAGACCTCATCAGCACCAAATATTTTTGATTGCAGTGGTAACAAAACAAACATGTCATATGTCACAATTGTTAGTTTTTTTAAAATATTTCAATGGGATTAAACTTTCTATGTAAGTATACAAAGATATTATTTTCTTTGTTTTAATGATATAGTTTACATTTAATAATTTTAAAGTAAAAGTGTAAGATATTTTTAATACAAATCTAAATAAATTCTAGAACAATAATTCATATTATCCATATATTAATTTCAAATTATAACAGTTTGCTCAAATAAATTTTCATTCAATATTTCTTATCGGAAAAAAATCGACGGAACTGTTTTAATTTAAGAATAGAATGTATTTAATTTGATAATTTAGAAACATTTGTAATTTAAAAATTGGAATTAAAATCACAGAAGAAATTGAAAATAATATATCACTATATTAAATTTTAAAGTAAACTAACTATTGGATTTCATATTTTCACCACTAGTCAAGCAATAACAGAACAAAAGCAATTAAACTTTTTTGTGATAAATTAAAAAGTATAACAAAATGAAACATGCACTTGATCGATGATAATAATCGAATAATCATTTCCTCAAGAATTAAATTTGAAATTTATTTCTTCCCTATTAAATTTATAGATCACATAATTTTACGAAACAGGCACATAGGTGTAGTATATATTTATTTTGCTACATCCAGGCCAGAACACATTTTTTTGGCCTCTTACTGTAGTTTCAAACAACTTGAATGTTGCAAAGAGCAATGTTTTATTTAGACTTCGGAATGTCGATGAATAAATAAGTCTTCAAATTTTTATCTAAAATTATAATTTTTCTGTATCCAGCTCTAATGTACCCATCTACGTTCTCCGTACACAGCAAACTTTTATTACTTAATATGGGACAAGGATATATTCCCTAATTGAGAATTTTGTTTCATATGTAATTTCAAATTTTTCTGTTTCAATTTTGATCTATTTTTGGCTTTATTTATTTTGACCCGGCTAAACCTAAACCTGATATGAGCTTGGCAGCCAGATCAGACCTATGGCTACGGGCCAGGCCCAAGCCTGTACAGACCTCTAATTTAGACCCCTTGAGATTGATATAAACTTTATTTAAAACTGACACCCCCCCCTCCCCTTCAAATTGAATTTCAAAATATGTCACTGATCCCTGAGAATTAATGGCATTATGTCATTGTCTGAAAAATCATTTTGTTTATCCCCAAATAATGACAGCACACAGCTGTGATTTTAAGTCAGCTGAAGAACACTAGTTAGAGTTTTGTTCCACACCTGTTTGAAGTTTTGGAACTTTGATATTAACAGGTAAGTGAAAAACAATTTTATTACTTGAATTTTTATTATAATTGTAATTTTAGGAAGAGTATATAATTTTATCTATCATCTCTAACATGCATTCAGTTATTGATACAAATAAAAATTTAAAAATACTGTGTCTCTTATCATTTCATATAAGTGAATGATACATATAATGCATACTTAATTCCCAAAGTTAGCTTCAATTTCCATGCGAAACACACACACACAGTCATTTCTGACATAGAAATATAATGAATATGCATTCCTTTAATCATGGATCCATTAGACATTTTCAAGAAATTACTCCAAGACAAAATTTTCTAATAACTAGAAAGTTAAAGAAGTTCTTTTGGAATCTGAAAATTGACAATTATAAGATATTCAGACATAGAAAAGAAATTAAGTAAACTGTAATAAATGAAAGTATTGTTATTTTAGCCATTAAAAAGGTGTTACAGAAATTAAAGATGAGTAGTTTTCCAGAGTTGGGGAAATAACTATTTCACAGCATGAATTTCCATGATATTTTTTTAAAAACTTAGGATTTTTCTGAAGTTTTATGAATTTCTGATGCTTTCCCCTATTATTGTTAAATGTTTATTATAATTACAATTTTAGGATTATTGTTTTGTGTAAAATTTCCAAAAATTTTTTTAATTTCACAAATTTTAAATCATGTCCTTGAACTTTTTAGTCGATGAAGGAGATTTGTTTGTTTTCAGCCACATTCCTACGTTCGAAGAAGAGGACCCACTAAAATGTGAATTTCCTTCTAAAGCAAATGTAAAAGAATTTCATGTCAGCAAAAGTTTGATAGATTTCTGAAATATAAAAAGATGGTCATTTTCCTAGCTATATAAAGTCACCATCTATTGTCTGTCAATATCCACAAAGAGTATTGATGCCGAATGAGCCTTTTCTAAATGCAAAATATTACAGGACAACAGATACTGCATTAAAGAAGAACTATGCATGTACAATATAATGTGTCAAAACACCATCAACTTAAATAAAAATCTTGACCTCATGTAACAGTGTTAATTACATTGCCAGAATTTGAATGGTTTATAAATGATAAACTTAAGTATTAATTGAGTTATGTAGTATAGTAATTTATATAACTGCTTCGTAACTGGGAAACTTCTTCGTAAATGTTAGTGTAAGACCTTAGCCACAAATTTTGCTTTTTTTTCCCCACCAAAAAAAATTACTGCCTTACTCATAAAATATTAATTTAAAATTAGACTGAAGGCCTTATGTTTAAATATTAGTATTTTTATATAAAATACTTTATAAAACTATTATAACATAAATAATCTTCTAAATTTGAAGCATATCAAACATTTAAAGGATTAAATCATTTAATGATAGATACCAATATACATATTTTTTATACTTATAAAAAGAAATAATTTATAGTTTCAAAACATGCTCAATTTTTCAAAAGAACTGAAGATCATCAATATAATCAGAATGTGAATTCTTAAGTTACAGATTGAAATCAAGCATTCGGTCTCGAACAGCCCACCTTAATTTATCATGTGTTTTTTCACCAGGGGGCTTAAAATTATCCCAAAATTTTCTATAATAGCCATACATGGCCACTGGATCACTTTTCTTTTTCCTTGAATTTGGTACTCGTAATGATGTTGAACGAGAAGATAATAATGAGAGTGTAGATGGAGATGATTTCATAGATGACTCAGGGCTTAAAGCAGTAACACTTCCAGTAGAACTATTTGTTTTGCAGGATAAATCATCACTTGAAAAAGACTTACTCGTGAAACTTTCACTTTCAGGATAAGATGTGTCAAAAATACTAGGTACCTCAAGTATCTCTTCTGTTATGATAGATCGTCCATTTCTTCGTCTGAGAATTTTTCTTTTGATAGTTTTTTTTATATTGGTATTAGTTGAACTTTGAGAGACATCCCGAATATAATCAGAATTTTTATTGCTGAGGTGCAAAGACTCATTTAAATCGGGGCTTCTCTCAAATTTAAATGATTGCAAAGCATGTTCAACATTTTCCAAGGAAGTATCACTTTCAAAAGAAGTTTTTTGAACACTATCATATGTGCTAGAAATGTCATGAGTTTTTGCAAAATTACCCATAAATTCATTATTTTGAGAAAGATTAGTTCTATATTTAGCTCCTGACATGTCAGAGTTTGTTAACATGCCATTGCTGGAAGAATAACCTAACTCATAACTATACTCTTTGGAAAAGCCTTTTAATTTATTGTCAAACTTAGTATTCCTATTGGCATCAATCTTTGCATTTTGTAATTCATTAAAATTATCGTTTGTTTTAAAATTACTTAATGTTTTTTTATTCTTACGTGATGAAATTTTAGTCTCTGAAGACGTATTGTCAGTATGAGCTTTCACATTTTCAAGTCTACTCTCTGCATACACTGAAGAATCAGAGAATTTATCAATATCACGTTTTGTAGAAAAACGTGAAGATACACTTTTTGTTTTATTAGTTTTTCGAACAATAGAAGAATCTAATTTCTTGGCATTTCCAACAGCATGATGTTCAGACCTGATATCTGAGGACGTAGACAGTAACTTAGACGATATAGAAGGTACATCATCAGAATCATACACTGAAAAAGGTTCTCCATTATGTTCCTTTTCAGCTAATTCAACAAGATCATCTTTCATCATATCGAAAACTTCCTGAGACACATCATCATATCCTAATTTTCTCAACTCCTCTAATAATTCTTCATCGCTACATAACGCAGCGCTGTATTGTGACATATTATAAAGAGAGGACAGCAATGAGAATGAAATTAACAAATCGCCATTTAAATCGTTGCAAATCACAAGCTATAATCATAAGTGAACTAAGAATATAAACAATATATATATATATTGTAGATCAAGGTTATTATATCTATAGACAGTCTGCTAGGAAGTTTACATTTGAATTGATGAATTATTTTTTTAATGTAATATGAGATATCTGTTAGAAAGTAGTATGGTCGGCATGGTCGCTATTCATTTCAGAAAAGACACTTATGTGTAACCCATGGAGTTGAAGCTACGTTCGCTACTCAGCCATGTTGTAGTTTATGATTTCGGCTATCGGCTATTTTCCATCCATGCATAGGACATTCTCTTGAAAATAACCACGCAATAATGAGGGCTCAAATCTTTCTGCAGTTTGCAGGGGGTGATAGAATGGAATATGAAGCATCTTTTGGCAGAGGAAAATACGAGGAAGATTAATAAAATAATAAACTATCAATTAAAAACTGAAACAAACTAAGTAATTTGTAGTTTTTCAATTCTTCAATAAATGGCGCACCAGTTCCGTCTCATAGCTATCAGGATGCTTTGCTAACTGTTTACTGGTTTCCTAAGCTAGCTATTTAGAATTTTCCTCTGCCAAAAGATTTATCCTTCACACAAAACTTTTTGAAATTTTACACCTTAATTAACTCTCACATATGTTCATTCGATTTACAATAGCCGGCCATTATTGCAGCCAATGCTTGTCAAAATTGGCTTAAAACCAATAGAACGGCAACCCTAGCTCAGAAAGTAAACACGAACGTTTTACCCTCACAAAGCTTTTCTACATAAGGATAAGAGTAATTATTATATTTGATATATTTTCTAGCACAACTCCATTTTTCAATTTGTGTCTTTTCAATCTTTATAAGATTTGTGTCTTATAAAGATTGAAAATTTTTAAACCTTACAGTTAGTAATTTTTATAGAAGTGAAACCTTGTACTATTATTTTAAATTTATGTTCTGTTACATGAAAGTAAAGATCGATGTCAGACCAATCTTTCGGAATCAATAAAATGCCATAAAACTAATGATCGTACGATAACGAGATCTTTTATTAAAATTTCTCTGTAACGGTAATTTATATGAACAAGTTCATTATACTAAATGAATAGTTATTTTTGCATGATCTCAATCGTTGGTCTGCAAACTCTATAAATATGGTAGCTACTAATATTTAAATTACATATACATTGTACGCCTCCTACGCAAAACATTTTTTATCATTTAAAATATTGGTTTGTTTTAATATATTGTTTTATTTTTAGTTTATAAACTAAAAAGAAATTAGAGCATTTTAATTCAAGTTAATAACACAATGTACTTAATAACAATAATACATAGAGTTGATTGTTGTTGAAACCCAGACCGTCCGACCTACCAGAAAGGTGTAAGGTAACTGTTTGGACGGTCGGGAAGTGCCACCCAATTTAGACCGGAACCCAGTGGGGGAGGCATCCACAGGGACCTTACCCTCCTTCCCCTACCACCAACCTCTCGGAAGGACTTTCGGAGCCACATGTTTAACGTAGCAAAAATTTGATCGTGATCGTACTCCGCATGAACACGGCGGCAGTTTTGGCAGTGGCACAATAAACATAAAAGTATTTTGTAATTGTAGAAAATTATGCATGTTCTAAATAAATTACAGAAATAAAGTAACTTGCAATAAATTTAGTAAGAAGAATTACATTCCTTTTATTTGGAAAATGTGACAAATCCTACCTTTTTCTGTACCTTTTGCAAAATTTAACAAGTATTTTAATTGTGTTTTGAACGTTTGATCGCTTAATTGGGTTTCAGTAATCACTGATTGTACTCCACTGACTGATGCCTGAGTCTTGACGCGGTGGTGGAGCTTGTGTGTTCCGAGGTTCCTAAGAGCTATGCCGACGGTAGCTTTTGCTACTAGTAGGATCTCCCTCGTCACCTTCGAGATCTAAGAGTTATTGACGATGGTGACGGTCTCCCTTGCCGGACAGGTCGAAGGTGAGGTTCCTGACAAAATGAGGCATCCTGGTCCTCCAGGTTGGGGGTTGGAAGTGAGGCACTCAGCTCCACTCTGTAAAATCCTCAGGAATCCATTTCTTTTGTGGATACGGGTGTTGAAATGCCGAGGTACCCGAGCGATCTTTTTCTTCTAGCTGCAGATTGCATCAATACTGAACCCCTAGTAAACATCACTTCTGCTCTATGGGCCTTAGTACCACCCTTCGGCCTCTGCCGTAAGGTATGCCGTTTTGGACTCTGGAACGGGACTATGTGGTTGTGTTGTGAAAAGGGTGAAGCGGCGTGCATCTGCAGTATTGCTTTTAAAAAACGTTTGTAGTAAACGGTTGCAGAGGTTGAGTCCCTTGGTTGCGTTGGTTGGATGGTGGGGAGCGTTTCATATCGAGAAATCCCCCTTGGATCTTTGTTGACCCTTGGGCCCTGTGCACCTGGTGCACGTTATGGTCCACTCTTCATCATCTAGATTTGCGAATAAACTCCGGCTGTTACACTTTTCACGTTAGAAAAGTGTGGGGAGACGGAGTTTAGCAGGGGCTCTGATCGAACTGGAAGTAATCCGTGGTTTTTTTTCTAAGAGTGGTTACAGCATGGAGAAATCAGATGTTCCATTCCCTGGTTCTTCATGCTGCCGCAGAGAAAGTGTTGAAGGACTGGGCACACCCTCGGGTGAATCCCAGTCAGCCATTGAGACAACCCCTTTGGGGTTGAATCTTGGCAAAAAGGAGGAAACCAGCAGTCTGGCTGTGGAAGGAAGTGGAGTCGCGAACCTTGGTGACTGACACACTGAAACCATGGCTGTGATGCAGGATATAATCACAATACCACAGAGGCGCATGCCAAGGCAGCTGGATCAGAAGCTTGCAAAAGCTGGTGCTGTCAAAGAGAAGGTCGGAGGCACCAAACGACTTAGGTCGGAAGGAGCCACACCTTCTCCAAGAGACCAGGAAAGATCAAGGACTGACATTCAATCTGGATCATATGCTCAGGCAGTCCAGGTTATTAAGATTGCAATCATCAAGGATTCTTTCCCTTCAAGTATGCTGAGCAAGAATGAGGTTGAGATCATTCAGGTGGAGATTCTCGATAAAATAGATGAGATCCCCACTGGTGAGCAACTTCCGAAGATTCATGGCTCTGGTCTATACGCTGGAGCCTTGGTTCTCCAGTGCAATGATGCAAATACTATGGAATGGGTTAAAAAAACCTTCCACAATAACAGACAGGTCCTGGGTGAGGTACTCAAAGTTTTGAGTGCCAATGATCTACCCAAACCCCGTCAAGGTGGCCTTTAAGACCAGAGATGTATACACTAAGGAGCCGAGCGTTATGGCTGAACCGTTTCAACCCGGAGTTGAGGTCTGAGGAGTGACGTGTTCTGCAAAATTTTGTGGAACCCCTCTCCGTAAGATGGATCTTCGAGGTGGACTCGGAGGCTGCGGATGCGATTCGTAAAGCTGACTTTGGTGCTTACACCGGTTTGGACCGCGGAGTCTTCAAGATTCTTCGGGACCTAAACGAAAGGCCCAAAGGGGAGTTGGAGATAAAGATACAGTCAGGAGATCAGGCAACCTCCTCTCAGGTAAGTATCACTAGTTTTGATACTATGATACCTAAACTTGACGATTTGGAAATTGCTTCTGGTTCTGATAACACACTACATGCTAACCCTCTGATTTCTGATGATGAGCTGGAGAAACGCATGCAGGATTTTGATAATGACATTGTGCCTGACACTGATCATTGTCATGCAACTAGGAGAGCCACTCTCTCCTAGGTTTTCTCTGCCCTTTTTTGACTTTGGTCATGGGTTGTCTTAACGTCGTGCAAATGAATCTGCATCACAGTCGATCTGCCTCTGCTATTCTTAGCAAAAGGCTGATAAATGGTAGAGCTGATATTGCTCTTATCCAGGAACCCTGAACCTGAACAAATTTTGGGTCTTGGGATCAAGGGCTTCAAGGTCTTTTATGATACATCTTGTATCAGACCTAGAGCCTGTATTGCTGTCAGCAACAGGTTCAATGCTGTTCATCTTGTAAAATTCCTTGATGGTGATAATGTTGCCATCAGTGTGAATCTTAATAACAATGAGCATAACATAAAATACATCTTTGCTTCGGCCTATCTTCCTTACGATGATATGGAAACCTTTTCAAATGTCATTGCCAGTTTAATTGAGTTCTGTAATGGAAAAAAAAATGATTATTGGTTGTGATGCGAATGCCCATAACACTGTTTGGGGCAGTAGTGATTGCAACCGTAGGGGTGATGACCTTTTAGAACAGATCATACTTTATAACCTTTTTATTCTCAAACCTTCGTAACAGTTAATCGTCGTGAAGTGATAGATATCAGCATAAGCAATAGCACTGCTTATGATAATGTGTTTAATTGGAAGGTTTTAGATGATATATCCCTGTCTGACCACCAACTAATCTCTTTTTCTGTTAAAGGTCCTGTAAAACCAATAACAGCTAAAGGTAGGAACTCAAGAACCAATTGGTGTTCCTACAAAGAAGATCTTCTGGCCAGTTTGGCTAGCCATAATAGTGTGTATTCTTCTATACTGAACCTGGATTTGGCTGTTGACTTTGTGCAACACACCATAATCCAATCCTTCTACAATAATTGCAAGACCACAAATGCTGACTCCCCAAAGATTTTTCCCTGGTGTTCGAATGAGCTCAGCCGTTTGCGTGGGAAATGCAGGAAGCTTTTTAATAAAGCTAAAAAGAGTGGAGAATGGCAGGTTTATAAATCGGCTCTTACCTCCTATAATAAGGTAGTCAGAGATTCCAAGAGAAACTCTTGGAGAGCTTACTATGAAGGCATTAATGATGCCTCTGCTACGGCGAAACTTGTTAAGCTGATGGCAAGAGACAGGAATTGTAATTTGAACATGGTCAAGAAGTCAAATGGTGACTTTTATGTTACTGGAGAAGAAACCCTGGCTGAGCTGCTCAGGGTCCATTTTCCAGTTTCTGATCCGTATGTTCATAGTTGTTGAGACCCAGACCGTCCGACCTACCAGAAAGGTGTAAGGTAACTGTATGGACGGCCGGGAAGTGCCACCCAATTTAGACCGGAACCCAGTGGGGGAGGCATCCACAGGGACCGTACCCTCCTTCCCATACCACCAACCTCTCGGAAGGACTTACGGACCCACATGTTTAACGTGATCGTACTCCGCATGAACACGGCGGCATTTTGTGGTAGCGTGCAAATCTAGCGCGCAAACCACGGGGATACCGCACCCGAGATGGCCAACAGCACGCGGTGTTCCGAGGTGTTCACCCACCAAGTACTAACCGCGCCCGATGCTGCTTGACTTCGGTGATCTAACGAGAACCGGTGCATTGCTAGAAGTGTGGTTACACTGGACAGGGTTGAATGGACAATTGATTCCCATAAACCCTATAAAACTCCAGGGACTGATGGCATCATTCCAATTCTTCTCCAGGAGGGAATTGAGGTGCTAGCTCCCATTCTCTGCAGTATCTACAAAGTATGTATTGTCTTGGGTCATGTACCTTCTGCCTGGAGGCATACTAAGGTAATCTTTATTCCAAAGATTGGAAAGGATAATTATTACGAGGCCAAATCTTTCAGACCTATTAGCCTTACATATTTTCTTTTAAAGACTATTGAGAAACTTATAGACAGGTATTTAAGAAAAGTGATTCTGGCTGTTAAGCTCTCAGCATGCCTATCAACCGGGTAAATCCACGGACACTGCCCTTTATAGTCTCTCCTTTATATTAGAGAGAAACTTATTGCCAAGAAAGTTGCTCTTGCCACCTTTCTCGACATTGAAGGCACCTTTGATAAGGTACCCATCGATACCATCCTTTATGCTCGATAGGAAAGGTGTTGATATCACGATCTCTTATTGGATCAAGAACCTTTTATCCAATAGGTATATATGTGCATCTTTACTTGGTGATAGTATGACGGTGCATGCACTTGTGGGCTGTCCGCAAGGAGGTGTGCTTTCGTCAATTCTTTGGTGTATAGTTGTGAACTCTCTTTTGGAGAGCATCAACGTTTCTGGTGTTTCATGCATTGGTTACGCAGATGATGTTGTTATCGTTGCCAGGGGCAAATTTGGCAACACTGTCTCTGACATGATGTCTACCGCTCTTAGGAGGGTTGAGACATGGTGTAAAAATGCAGGTCTTTCTGTTAACCTGCAGAAGACTGCTATGGTTGAGTTTACTAGAAAACGCATTCTTAATCTTGGAGACATTCGCCTCTTTGGTCAGAAGCTTACCTGCTCCAAGGAGGTTAAATTCTTAGGAATTTATTTTGACAAGGGGCTCAACTGGAAGAGACACTTGGATTACTGCACGACTAAAGCCAGAAGAATCTTCTGGTCTTATAGGAATGCTATTGGGAAAACCTGGGGTTTAAATCCCAAGGCTATCCATTGGATTTACTCGATGGTAATCTGACCTATCATTTCCTATGGCTCCATTGTTTGCTGGTCCAGA
Organism: Amaurobius ferox; assembly: GCA_951213105.1. Taxonomy (NCBI): domain Eukaryota; kingdom Metazoa; phylum Arthropoda; class Arachnida; order Araneae; family Amaurobiidae; genus Amaurobius; species Amaurobius ferox. The sequence goes on along the minus strand of OX578135.1, from coordinate 7,271,728 downwards.
ATAAGATGTGAAACTGCTAAATTAGAATTAATTAAGCTTCAAAGGATAGTGTGTATTGCAATCTCTGGATGCATGAAAACTACTCCCACTGCAACTCTTGAACTTTTACTTGGATTGCACCAGCTTTATATGCATATTGAAGCAGAGGCACTCATTTGCATGAACAGACTTAAATATCTGAAACACTGGAAAGATTACTCAAGGTATTTATCTTGGAGTGATCTTAACAGTAATGTTGCTAGTCATCCTTATTTCTGTATGCCACTTCATGGCATTCATGTCAAATATACGTTTGACAAGCCTTACAAAATTCAGGTCCCCTCGCGGGATGACTGGAAGAGGACTCCCACCTACAATAAACAGACTTGTATGGTATATGGATGGCTCGAAGATTGGTACAGGTACTGGTGCGTGCTGTTGGCACAGAGCTGTCTTATCCGCTTGGCAGTTATGCTACCGTCTTTCAGGCCGAGGTCTTTGCCATGCCGCTTTGATGTGTTGTAAAATTTGCTATGACAGAAAGTATAAGAGCAACCAAATACTTATCTGTTCTGACAGTCTGGCTGCTCTCATGGCTTTTGGGAAGTCTACCATGACATCTTCCCTTGTCTGGGAGTGCTATAATGCACTTTGTGAAAGTGCTAGCAATAATGAAGTCATTCTTTACTGGGTGCCTGGACATTCGGACATTCCAGGTAATGAGTTGGCTGATGAATTAGCTAGAAAAGGCTCAAGTACTCCTTTTGTTGGCTCTGAGCCGGCCTTGGGTATTCCCAATGATCTTACCAGAAGAATTGTTTATGGCATCTTCAGGAAGCTTCAATGTAAGAACTGGGGTAATATTAAGGGTCAAAGGCAAGCGAAAATTCTCAACTGCTCTTGCCACATGTGATTGAACTCTGAGAGCTGAATGACATCCCCGTCAAGTGCCTGTTCATTTTTGCATCAGCTACTGGCCTCTTTTCATAGAAATTTGTTCTGTCTGGGGTAGTACAATAGACTTCTGGTCGATGTGATGGGCTCTTTTTGAGCCACTCGTCTCTCATTTCATTTCAATCACTGATTGTAACCAAATTATGTTCGAAATCTTTCGTTTGTGAGATATTGCATCTACAGAATCATACACACAGAGAGAGAGACATCACCTCAAAAATGTTTTCTACGAGTTCAAGGATGCTTAAAATGCACTCTTCCATTGAAAGGTAGTTCTGAATCATTTTATGATCATTATTTTTGAATATTTTTATTCAGCAGTTTAGATTTTTAGACACAAATTTATTTTTATTAAAAGTAATTTGAGGAAAAACATATTCAACTTCAGTTTTGTATCATATGCACTCATATTCGATTCAGTTTGTATTTATATGTTTTATGATGCTATATATCACCCAAATAAAATTCATTCAATTCTATTGAAGTTGTTGAAAAATCAGTGTTTTGTGTATGTAAAGATAATTGTGTACACCAGTGTGTGTGTGTGTGTGTGTGTGTATATATATATATATATATATATATATATATATATATATATATATACAGGGTGTCCCAAAAACATTGATCTTAAGACATATATAATAAATTACAAAGTTGCATAAAAAAGGTACAGAATTTTATGAAATCGATAAAAATTTTTAGGGGATTAAATTTGAAGAAATACAAAATTTAAATTTTTATACAGCCCCCGTACAAAAACATTTCCAATGAGTAAAATGTGCCTCATACACTAATAAGGTGATGCACAAAATTTCAGCACTTTATCATAAGTCCCAGAGATATGTTTAAACAAAGTTGGTGAGGGATTAATCACAAATTAAAATGTAAATGTTTACAGCAAGAGCGCAAATGATGCAACAAAGAAATGCATCAGAGGCAAATAATATTTGCCTCTTTTCTTTAATGGATCTTTGGCCATGGATTGAAAACATTTTAAAAAATCTTTGTAATCTTTGTGTAAAATTATTTCTACACAGTGTAGATACTTTTGTACCAATAAATAGCAAAATTATTTTTTATTTAATCATTTTATGTAATCATTGTTTTTTTTCGTAATTTGTGTATGATCCCTGAAACACAATACATATGACGGCATGATTTTTCCTCACTGATAACAAATGTTGATGCATCGAAAAGTGGTTCAAGTCAGCATTTTTGTCTTTTCATATCTCTGGGACTTTTTGTACATCACCTTATTAGTGCATGGGGCACATTTTACTCATTGGAAATGTTTTTGTAAGGGGGTCATATAAAAAGTTACATATTTGTATTTCTTAAAATTTAATTCCTTTGAAAATTTTAATAAATTTCATAAAATTCTGTACTTTTTTTATGTAACTTTGTAATTTATTATATATGTATATATTGTATTTTATTATATATTGTATCACAATGAAATAGTCACCTATTGAAATTATTTTTGCTTCAAACTCTGTAGTTTGATGATCTGAAAAAAATGCTATAATGAAAAATTTTTCTAACTTATTTTAATAATGTGAATTTTTTTTTTAACAAATTTTTTTTACAAAATTGAAATTAACATATTTTTAAATTTCTAAATATAACATTTTGTTGAATTTGAGATGCATGATTTTGAAATATTGATTTTAAAACTTTCAAAAATTCAACTTTTTTTAGTCATATATGGTAACAAATACACTATTTCAGACACTTGTTAGATGTGTATACTCGTACATGCATAGTCTTAAAAGAAAAAGCTATGACAAGTTTCATCCATCCACACAATTATACATAGGATGTTTATTTTAGCCGATTTGGAAGATTCGCCTAGTTCTAATGCTACGTGGGCAGATTGTTAGATCCATAGGTCTGTATTCATTCCACAGTGTACTACCAATGCTTAAACAATGTACAATGCTTAAAGATTATCAAAGCCATGGGTTTGTATTCGTTCCACAGTGTACAACCAATGCTCAAACAATGTACAATGCTCAAAGATTGTCAAAGCCATGAGTCTGTATTCATTTCACAGTGTACTACTAATGCTCAAACTTTTCATACTCCATGTGGATGAACTAATTTGCTTTTAGTTCTCAGACACTTGCTCCATGTAGCAATTTATAAATTGTAATTTTGATTTCCCTACATACAGGATGTTCAGGGAAAATATTGTAATGAGGTCAAAAATTCGAATTCAAGTTTTCAACTTTTTAAAAATTGAAGCAAGCAAGCAGTTTTCTAGGGGTTGAACAAATTTACAAGGAAGGCTAAGCCCCCTGGCCCCAGCCTAGTTACAGCCCTGCACACAACCCCTCAGCTTGAGTTTCAGTTTAGATTTTTTCTTTTAGAACAGTGTTGTCTCTGACATTTGTAATACTAATTTGTTTGATCATTTATAAATGTCACTATCTAAATGATAAATACAGCTTTGAAAAAGTTCTTCTCCGTGAAGTCTCTGTTCCGATTTGTAATATCAGAAAAACACAAATGTGAAGAATTCAAACAAATCTTGTAACTTCCAAGTGAATTGCAGATAGCTGATAATATTTTTCCTTACATAGAAGTTGACGGTCATTTTCACTTTTATCTCCAAAATCACCAGAAACACTTTAGCTTAGTAAAGCTCAATTAATTTGTCACCTGAATCATGATTTATAAAAATATTCTGATATTTCTTTATCAGAAAGACCTGCACGATTTGTACCGAAGCTCACAGCTTCGACCTAATAAATGAATGGGGGAGGGCAATGCTCCACAACAATGTTCCAAGATTGCGCATAAATACACAATCATATGACACATGGTAGACTTCTTAAATCTAAATGTACATTAATACCAAAGGGTTAAATGAGGGAAAATATTTACAAAGAATTCACATTTTGACTGGGCGATAGACCAATTACCCAACACCTTAACCTGTCCCAACACAATCAAAATTTTATATTTTTGGCGTGAGAAAAGAAGCGAGTCAAACTTATACTGGTTTCAATGTAGAGCAAGCTTGAAACAAACAATGGTTCATCAACTTGGAATACCGACAGTATTTTTGACATTAGGTGCTGCTGATCTTTGGTGGCCAGACTTTGCACGCTTCATAGGTACTTATTTCACATCAGAACAGGCACTGGCTGAATCCCAAATTGAAAAATTACATTAACTATTGAATACCCAAAACATTTTTATAACTTTGACTAAGTGTTAAAATTGAACAATAAATATATCTTCTATGGTTTTGACATCGTAAATAGTTATATGCACTTTTAGTTTAATATGATTGAGATAATAGACATTAAAAATCACTTGGGATTTATTAGTTCTGACTGTAAATGTTTCACTTGTTGACAATCTTAAATTCTGCATTTACTGTAAAGTATAAAATATTTCTTTGGATAAAAGTTACAGCATAAATGCGTGGTGCCAGTAGTAAATTTTACTGGAGTTCACTATTAATGAGAAAAAGAAAATCCCAATTGTGTCAGTTTTAATTTAAAAACCTTTAGAGTGAGGGCATGTCAAAATTATGCAAATTATTGTAGTATAAGATAACTCAAACATATGCACAATATAAATATAAATCAATTTAATAATCAAATGTTTTAAAATATTTACAAAATGTTTAACACCAAGTTTAAAAAGAATTACGAAACAAAATTGCTCAAGAGCAAGCTTTAAAGAAAGTCATTGATGAAAATTTCAAAATCTTCAGGTAAACAAACATTTTAATAAAGTACCAGGGAATTAGTTTTCATATTGGATTATGAAATATTAACACTTTCCAAAAATTTTAAATGAGATAACAGCAAAATAAAAATGAATGTTCTAATAATCAAATATTTCAGCAGCTCTTGATTCATGTATGCTAAGCTGAACTAGAAACTGCTAATTTTTTCAAATGCTCCATAAAAACTTGAAGACTAACATCATCTGTTAAAACAGGGGCGCCAGCACCATCCTGAGAGAGAGAAAAAAAAATAAATGAAAAAGCAGTTATATTAGATTTCAATTTATCATTAAAAAATCACAGGAAAAACATAACATTGAGTTATTTCAGAAATTTTTTTCAAATAAGATTTGGAATTATGTATATTTTATTACATTAAAATGGCTGATAACATATTACAATATGTATCACAAGCTTAGGAATGCTTGCTTAAGTATTATCATTTTACTAATAAAATGAATAGTGAACAACAACTAGGAATATAAATTATGATAAATTGAGAAATTATTATAAAAATTAGAAATTATTAAATTAGAAATTATTTATAAATTGAGTATTACTAGCAATTATTTTTCAGTTTTTTTATGTAAAAAAACTTTGCAAAAATTAAACACTTTTCCACTAATCCAAGCTTCTTGAAAACCAACAAGTCTTTGTTTCACTGAAATATGTGTACCAAATTTAATTTATTTTGCATAATCTGTTCAAGAGATAATGCTCAGACTTGAAGAGACAAACATCATTATAAAATCGCTTCATTCATATGAAGGGCTACTGAAAACATGAAGTTTGAAGCACAATACTGTTCCTTTACATATACTTAGCATTATAAGGAAAGTACAAAGTAAATCAACATTTTAGTTGATCCCACACCATCATTTCAATGGTTTTATTGAAGTGTTTATTTAAATAGTGTTGTTGCATGCCTAGTCACATAAAAATAAATGTAATTTAATAAAAGGCTAACTAGGTAGGCTAACAAGCATTTCACCTACTAGTTAAAAAATAACCGAAAAGCACAAAAATAATAGCCTCCAAATAGCATATATTTAAAATAATACATGCAATATTTTGAGGACACAATGAAAGCTTAATTTGCAGGTGCGTTTAATACCATGCCACATGCTAGAAACCCACTTGAATCTTGGATTAGTAAAAGATGGCAATTATCACAGTTTACAGGGCAGTCAATCTAGTTTGGACAAATATATGTATAATATATTTGGACAAATATATATAACACATTTTACAGGGCAGTCAATCTAATTTGGACATATATAATATAGAATGTTTATCAATACTATTAACAGCTGTCAGTGTATGTAATGTATCTATCTGTTGGTATATACAGAGGAATTCTGTGTCAATACTATATTTTAATTCAATTTTGGTATATTTGAAAGTTTGGAGAGCACTGCTTAGAAGGTAGTTATCAGGAAAAGACATTGGGGATCATACTGCAGTCGTGTTGTACCAATTACAGATAATATACTACATTACAAATATTGCAGAGTTCATATTCAAAATGAAATTCACAAAGTTTTTGAGAAGAATTTTTGAAAACTTTCAGCCTGAATCATGACACTTTCTAGCATATAATTGTTTTATTTAGTTAAATTAATCCAGATTCAGTAACTGGTCAAAACATTTAACAGGAAAAATTAGCCCATTTGATGGTAAAACTATGATTTTATTGTTGTTTTTCAAAATCAAGATTATTGTAAGAAATATTCTCATAAGAATTTGAATTTTTACAGATGACATAAGGTTATTTTTCTAATTTTAACTGAATTTTTCAGGCTTTTGTTCAGAAAATATCATTTTCAATGAGTTTCCCTAAGATTTTGATCCAAGAATTTCAGGCTTACAACCTTATTTTCCCTGAGGCAAGTGGACCCCCATCTGACAAATCCATAAATATAATTTAGGCTTGATATTTAATATGAAATTACTAGTAAATGGAAATAGTCATGCATATTTAATTTACCAGTTATTTGAATATATGCAGATAAGGGGTGAGTCATATGGCACTATAACCTCAGGGTCCAGGGGTCTCATAGAGGATTTGTGCACTTAAATTACATACATTTTTTACTAGTTTAAACATTTCAATGTAAAAATAAGCCCGACAGATTCACACAACACATATGCCCTAGAGCCTAAAATGGCTTAACACGCCAGCTAGAATTCATTAGTATCATACCAATATATTTGTTAAATCAAGAATAAGCAAACCCAACACTACAGTGCTCAAACTGGACTCAATTGATACTCAAGTCAAGTTCAGGATCATATACAGGGTTGTAGCCAAGTAGGAACCAAGCTTGTAGGCCTCCCCCCCAAAAGAGATATACTCAGGCCTTTTAAAATTTTAAGTAGTAATATGAAATTTAAAATAAAATGTCATTCAAATTCTGCATAAAAAATTTCTTTGATATTTTTTTATAAATTATTTTGTTTTAAAGATTTTTTAATTTAGCTGAATGTGTGATTATACTAATGATCCATTTATTTGCATATTTAATTTAAAAATGATGACAATAGTATTCAGGATTTTTTTGTATTATTGTGTATCACTGTTATATATTGTAGAGTCAAAATCAACGGATAAGTAGGTAAGAGTTAATATTAAGCATTAACTTGTATTAACTTTCAGAATATTTCTACACATTATTAACAGCTTTATTACTAGTTAATGCTTACATCAAAATTGTAATTATATATTAATATTGATATATAGTAGCTATATGGATATTAATAATCAGCTCTTAGCTTGCAAATATAAATATGCAATTATTTGTTAATAATTTATATGTACTGAAATATATAATTATAGCTGTTATGGTTTATAAATGTTAATAATTCACTGTGTTTTTGGTGAGCCCCCCTTGAATTTTCCTCCAGCCTCTCTTCAATTTCATCTCTGGCTACGGCTCTGAGCATATATAGATTAATGTTTAAAGAGAAAATATTATTTAGATGTAAATACTTTTCATAGGAATACAAATAAATCATAACCAAACACAACTTTATGGAGCTTACATGGCTCAAGTAGGGGGGTGGGAGACTATTTAATTTAAGGCAACTTTTGTTGTTTTACAAAACTACTTTAAAGTAATTTTTCTCAACCACTATTCCTTGATGCAGTACCTATTCTTTTAAGACTTTTACTGGCAAACAACACAAATTTTAGAACACTTATTCTAGAGAACCCCTTTTCTACACTTATTCACACTAGCTATAACTATTATTAACACTGTACATTTCCCAATTAAACAAATTTCACTTCTCTTGCTGAAGGGAAGCATAGTTTTTGACGGAAAAAAAAGAATGCTTTTACCTGATGGTCAGTCAGTCTGTTGCCAAATCGAGATAACCCTGTTATCTCCAAAACTAGTCAATCAAATGAAATCAAATTTTAAACATAGAGTTCTACTCAAACTAGGTAACATCATCATGATGTAACAACAACAAAAAAAAAAATTATGAGAGTTATATCCAATATGCATAAATGTCATGACATTTCAATATACCCTAAACTACTAAACCTACTAAAACCAAATTTTGTACAAATGTAGTCTGTGATATGCTTATAAAAGCATCAAGATTTTTTTTAATATTGTGCTGTGCCATGTGCAAGCACATTTTATTTACTAAATTACTTAACTGACAAACTAAATTTTGTACAAATGTAGCTTGTCATATGCTTATAAAAGCATTAAGATTTTTTTCTAATAGTGTGCTGTACCATGCATGAGTACATTTCCACGACAAAATTTAGTAACTGAATTTTTCTCAAATGACTCCATTAACTGAAACCAAATTATGTAGAATAGTAGACTGCTATATACTATTTTCTATGTATCGTGCACTGTCATGCAGAACACATAAGGGGATTTTTCATTTTATTATAATATTTCCTAAACTACTCAACTAAATGATACCAAATTTGTTATTCAAAACAGCTATAACATAAATGTGATTGCTTCAGTAATGTCATGAAAAATAGTTAAGATATGGAAGGAAATCTGAGTATGGAGAGTTAATCTTTTTAAATGCCATAAATATAGCTAGGGCTTCCTGCATAAAGCTGACAAGAAAACAAATTGTGCACTATCTACAAAAGATCTTTTAGGAAGGTGCATTTCTTTGTAATATCAGGTATGTAGAATACAAACATGTATAATACATATATATATATATATATATATATAGCTTTGTTTTCATAAGGAAGAAAGTTTTTTTTTTGTACAGTAGAACATTTAAAAAAGTGCCTTGAGACTGTTTTTATTTACTTATTTATTTTGTGAAATTATGTACATAGATTAAAATTGGCTATTTTTATTTGGAAAATGTTTTTGATTAGAAACTGACTTTTTTGCCCAACTATGCTAAAACTTATTTTCAAGATCTCCTGAGAGATTGCATATCTTTACAAGATCATATATATTGATCAAAATTATGTACTTATTTTTGAAATTTGTTTTACTTGTTTATGACTGAAAAACTTTGACTCCCTAGTTTGAGTCTTTTTTTCCAATTCACACCAAATTAAGAATATTAAAATATTTTGATATGAGCTATTCAGCAAAGGACTTAGTGTAATACTAATATGTCAAACTGTACATTTAAAACTACAATTTTTTTTTCACACAGATGTTAACACGCAAGAAAAATCAGGGGAAGAGCAAGGTGCCATATGCACATTTGTTTTAATAAATGAAGATTTATGACATGATTTCATCAATGTGTTAAATAAAGATTAAACCATGCTTATAAAATGATTAAAATACTACTTCAGCTAAAGTTTCAGAAGATGGACAAAATATAACAAGCAGTAAAAAAAAAAGTTTTTTTTTTTTTTTAATTTTTAAATAAAAAAAAATATGAGCTATTAAATATAAAAAGGCCTTAAGACCTATGGAAATCCTGTTACATAAAATGAATATTTGTATTTAATTATGTCACAAGTTAACTATAAAATAAGGATTTAGAGCCCCTTTGAGAGCAGATAAAATGCAGTTTGGTAGCAGGTTCATAAACTTTGGGAGCAACTCATTTAGAAAATTTTAACTTACATTCTGCTTCCTATCTCTCATTTATTCAGTTTTCACCAATATAAAATATACAAATTAAAAAAATAAATAAATTAAGCAATCAAAGTCTTAAAAAAAAACAGAAATTACATTTTCTAATGAATTTATAACCTAGGCCTATTAAAACACTTCAATACTTACTGTATTTCAAAAATAAGTTTAAAATAAAAATGTCCCTGATAACTATGGATGTGAAATTTTATGTTTCAAAGCATGATGGGAGCAAATTACATAAAAAGTCCTGTTTGAAAGCAGAATTAACATCATTGTATTCATTTATATTTTCTTTAAAACATTTCATTCAAATTATAAATTAAAAATACAATACATCATATATTAACCATCGCAAAATACATTAAACATTTTTAACACTTAAAAATAGGCAGGAAATAGAAAGCACTAAAAATTAAAGATGAAAAATAAATTTTAGTTTTATTAGAAATTTTATTAAAAAATATTCAATTATAACATTAAGTGCAGTCAAAATCCTCCACCACCCATATGAAAAAAGAAAAAATACCGTAGTATTTGATGGCATCTGATGTCAGGTAGTGATATTGAGAAAAAAAAAGAAAAAAAAATTTTAGTGTACATGCAATAAATATATTTACAAAATAAAGTAAAGCATATTAATGGCAGCATTATTGATTGTATGCTACACAAAATACAGTTTTAAAAGCTGAAACGAATATTAGCATCAAGGGGATATCATTATACCAGTATATTATTTTCCAAACTAAATTTATAAACAATGTTTAAATCTCTACCAGATTAGTCTTTAGAATTTTTGTTTACTGCTTTTTGAAAGATAAATGTTGATGACAGGAGAAAAAAAAAGATATTTTCTGTTTTTACTACAATTGTATAATTGCAACATTATGAATATTAAAATATTTATATAAATAATAAAAATACTTCTTACAAATTTATTGATTTTACTCAAAAGCCAAAATTTCAGCATCCATATCATTTTAGAAGGACCAAAATAAGTAAAGAATATGACATTGTGCACAATAAATAATTGGATCACAACTAAAGATAAGTGACAGGGTGGTCTCAAAAAAATTATTTTGAAATTCCCTGAAACGTTCCCCCTCGAAGGATGTTTATCGAGGTTACGTCGCTTGTTGATGAAAACTCTCCCTCAGAAGTATATTTAAAGGAAATGAGTGATGGGTCTTGCGACGCGAGATGAAAAATGTGACATCATGGAATGAATAAGCATAGTTCATTCAGCTAAAAAACCCTTTAAGGTCAGAAAATGAAAAAGAAATCGCAGAAATTTGCAGTTTTCCCCAACTTTCAATGGAATTCCCCGATTTCTTCCTGATATTTCCAGAAGCATAAAATTCCATGATAATTCCTGGTTTTCCAGGTCTGTGGTTATCCTGAAGTGAGCATACATATATTTCAGAAATTATTGGATTTTTTTTACTTTAGTGCAACAAGCCTGTACCAGAATACCCGTTTTCAACATTCTGGTCCAGGCTTATTACACTGAAGAAAGAAATTGAATGATTTCCGAAATGTACGTATGCTTACTTATCTGCATTTGTGCTCTAATTAACATTGTGATCCAGTTATTAGCATATTAAAATGCCAAAACTAATCAATCTAGACTTCTAAAGCTTTTTTTTCACAGGGAAAACTGAATTGTAATAGGGTAAAATGGTATCCCTTTAAGATTAAAAAGTAGGCAATTTCATTTAAGAATACTGTAAAACTATATTACATAATATACTTGTAATATATAACTATATTATACAATTAAAAAAAAATACTTGCACCCAAAGAATATCATGCATTAATTAGTATTTCTGCAAACTTATGACACAATTGCAAGATGATTTTTAGCTCAAATTATTACAACTATTTTTATAACTTAATATTCACATCTCTATTTGACTAACTAAACAAATTTCCTATCGAGTTTGTTGGGATTTTCAGAATTAACATAAACATGCACAATTATTGGATATTTCTTGCATAATTTCTGTACAATGTATAAGTAAATGTATGTAGTAAGAGTATAATGTATTAGTAAGAGTTTGTATTAGTGAATGTAAGCAGTAAGAGCACAATGTATTAGCAAGAGTTTGTATTAGTAAATGTATGTAGTAAGAGTTTGTAATAGTAAATGTATGTAGTAAGAGTACAATGTATTAGTAAGAGTTTGATCCTCCATTCAGATATTATTAATGTTATGAGTGTTAAGTTTTCATGATTTTCATAGCATGTGATACAAATCTAAGTTTTTTTTTTCAGAAAGCTTATATTTGTATCACATGAAAGCTTACATTTGTATCACCTTGAGTTGCAACTTAAAGTTACTATATTCTCTAAAGGCTACAGGATCTCAGATGAAAAATCCCCTGATATTTCCCTGATTTCCAGATAATATCTTTAAAAATTCCCTGGTATGCATCACTCTTTTACTGAATATCAGTTTAACAAGCAAAAAAAGTTAATAAATTTGAAAGTAATAATTAAGAATAAATAATTAAAATTAATTACTTTCAGCATTGAAAAGTATAATAATCAAAGTATAGTATTTATGCAAGAGTTATATAATAACAGTATTATTACAAATATTAATCATTCAAGCAATAAAATTCTAGATAGCTATAAAACTCAGCTATAAACTGAGAAGTTCTGTAAAATCCAGTCAAGAATTCATATAGTTAAATATAACTTATTGCAATAAATTTATGTATAAGCAGAAACAGTATTTTTTTAATCTGCTTTTCCTCTCATATGAAATATCTTGACAACTTTCAAAACAATTTAGATAAGAGGGATCACTGAGAAATGTTGAAATTCTAAAACTCTTTTCTTTTTTTATTTAGGTGTCCAATAGGCTGTCTCAGCTCTCATGAAATACAAAAACGGAATTCTATATATGTATAGTGTCATGAATTGGGAAAAAAGATGCGATTACTGAAAAAATTCCAATTTCCCTGATTTTCCCAGAATGTTGAAATTCCCTGATTTACAGGTTCTGTAGCCATCCGATCTATCTCATTAAGATTTTAGAAAAGCATTTGTATTATTAACATTTTATAGCTGCCCCAGTAGCCAAGAAGTCAAAGACAAGTGTTTCTTCATGCACACCACCACATCCATGCTCGCAAGTGGAGCCTGCAACCACCGGTTGCAGGCTCCACTTGTGAGCATGGATGTGGTGGTGTCTGTAAAGGGTGTAATGTGCTCCGCTCCTGTGGTGCATTAGGGCAACATCATGTGACAGTAAAATGGTTCACATTTCAGCTGATGTTTGGGCGAATGATGAGTTAATCACAAGATTCAAACTCTTTAGCAAGAACCCATTTCCAGGATGGTTCGAGCATTTTTCCAGTTTTTCTAAACATTAAAAGCCAGGGTAAGTACACTTTCTTTAAAAACATTTTTAAGCACTTTTCAAGGATGTACCATTTTATTATTTTTTAAGGACATCATTTCTTCCATATTATGAAATTGTATGCATTTCTGGGAGGAAAAATCATAGCAAATTAACATTGTTTTTCAATGTTGAAGTCCTTGAGGAAATTTTTAGGAAAAAACAATGTTGTTTAGGAAAATTTCAGTGACAGCTTAACTGCTAGGGAAATTTCCAGAGAAAGCAGAACTTTTCAGAAAAAACACAATGCTAAGATTCAGCAGAACACTTTCAACGGGGCCCTTTTCAAGCACTTTCAAGGACTTAACCAAGAAAATGGGAATTTTCAACTACTTTTATCAAGGCCTTGAAATTGTTAATCTAAAATTCAAGTACTTTCCCAATTTTCAAGCACCCATATGCACCCTGAAAAGCAGAAGTGAAACCACGATTCTACAGATACTTCTCTTACAGCCACACCTCTCGGTTTTGTACCAACTATACCACTCCGGATTTTCCTACACCACTACAAAGTCCTTTGAATTGCATTATAATGGACCAGTAAAGGGGAAAGTTTGCCAATTTTCACTCCATAACTTATTAAATATCAGCAATGGAACAGGGTTTATTAACAAATTTATTCGTAACCAAGTCTTTTATAATTTTTCAATGGGTCCTTGGGGAAGTGGGGAGGAGGTATAACCTTCAAATCTTCCTCCCTTGGCGACGTCACTGCTCACACATGAACTTTTGGTCGATCCAACTATATAGAAGCATATGTCGAAATATAATATTTGTATTTTTTCAAGATTTATATGAATAATGGCTACTTAGTGCCCATAACATTTCAGCTTTTAAGTGATCGCTGGTTGTCAGGGAAATGTCTAATGAAAAATTTTTTTAAACTTTCTAGTTCAAGAAGCCTTTTGAAATTTAATTTGATGGCAAAACCCTGAAACGAGAAAAAGTTCCAAAAAAAAAAAACTTTTTAAAGAAAGTTTACACAAAACTATCATGTCATGGAACATCAGGATTCCGAGGAACACATTTCTCTTAAAAATACCAATCTAAAGTTTCTGGAGCTTTTCGTACTTTTGATTTGCTTATTAAATTTAGAGAGGTACTGCTTTCCATCTAGTGATGGAAGTTTAAAAACAGTTTTTCAACAAAAATTTTTTTTTCTGTTAAAACTTTCAAACTCTGACATTTCTTTCCTTTTATATGGTCCTTTAACGCTGCTTCTCCCATGTTGGAAGCATCAATACTTTTCCCTTGACAAACAACAATCAGTTTTACTCCATATAGTTTTCAGTAACCATTCTCTGTACTTATCCATTTTCACCCAATTATCATGAAGGCACATTTTCCAGGAGTAACAATACAAGTATGAAAAAAGGAAGTTTTTACAGCTTCAATAAAAAAAAAAAAACATAAATAACGCTTTCGTCTATATTTTAGTGGCACCACCTATTGCATGTATTCGGAAATAAAAGACCATGATGTAATGACTGCCTATTTCCAACATCAGCATTTGGTGTCGTTATTTTAGTGGTGCCACCAATTAAAAAAATAAATGATCGCAATGTCGATTTTCAGGAGTTTATGGCTAAAAAAAAAAAAAAAAAGAAGAAGAAGGAGTTTTTAAAGATTTTCAGGAGGTGTACGAACCTTGTATCAAATGCCTGGTCATTAATAATATTTTATACTACAGTCTTTGCCATTACTTCACATTCTCACTTCAATCATTAGAAATGCTTCCAATTAGGCCATATTTTTACTTTTTCTATTATATAGCATATGTTCAGGGAAATTATGTAAATATCAGAATGAAGTTATGTAACTTAATAATAAACAGCAGCAAGTTCAGTCAAAATTTTTAATTTAAGGAATTTTAAAATATTCCAGAAAATCTGGAGATTTTCAATAAAATTCAGGAAACTAGGAGAAATCGTAGAGTTGGTAATTATGTGTAGGTACACGATGTCATACTTCCAGACAGTGGTCATATGCCGCAATTATGGATCTGGTACAATCTTGTTTTAGATGACAATGCATGTTTCCTGCTTTTGTGGTATACTTGATGCCCAAGACACCTCAGTTTGGTATAAACCAGCTTTAATCCTACCGATCGTTGTCTGTTGTTCCCATTCATTGTTTAAAACATTATGAAATTAACAGGATGTACATTAAACAGGTACAGGAGGTAAAAAAAAATTTTAAACTCTTATTAAATTTATGATTGGCATATTAAGTGCCTTAAGTTATAGACAGCTGTCTTCAATGATACATTTGCATTCTCACAAACTTTCTTTACATGCATCAAATGTTATGAGTAAATTATCCTTTAATGTTGAACACAAGTGTAGTATGAAAAGGTAAAATATTCTTGTCTACTGACTCACCTGTCCCCAGTTATACATATTGTTGTGGGTGATAGAAGGATTAACCTTGGATAGCAAGAATCTTGCCTATAAAGAAAACATAGGAACTACAATTACAACAAAAGTAGTAATATATATAGTAGTGAGTAATTTATGCACATTATTCTCATTTGCACGAAGGAATAAAACTACAATGACAATAAAATTAGTAATATATATAGTAGTGAGTAATTTATGCATATTATTCTCATTTGCATGAGGGAATTGAAATAAAACTACAATTACAACAAAAGAAGTAATATATATAGTAATGAGTAATTTTTGCCCATTATTCTCATTTGTATGAAGGAATTCGAATAAAACTACAATTACAACAAAAGTAGTAATATATATATAGTAGTGAGTAATTTATGTCCATTATTCTCATTTGTACGAGGGAATTGGAATAAGACTACAATTACAACAAAATTAGTAATATATATATATATATATATATATAGTAGTGAGTAATTTATGCATATTATTCTTGTTTGCTGAATGGTAACAAGCATATGCACATGCTCAATGATTTGGGTTTGTTTACTGCATTCACTTTTAATAAAGTAAGAAGTTATGTTATTTTAAAACACCTTTTTGCGACAATAGCACTATACACAATATTAGTGTCTTATTTTATAACTTTCATATGAATAATTAAATCTTAAACCAGAGTAAAAGTTCTGTATGTTCACCGAAGAATCTCTGTAAAGCATAACATAACATACTATATATAAGGCCTAACCGACACTTATCTGCCATTATTCTCCAGTCACTTGAGGAAGAGAATACAAAAAAGTTTAAATAAGTTAATTTGGAGTTGTTTTACTATAAATAATATTATATAAATTTTATATTAAAAACATTCTTTTTGAAGATACATTTGACAAAAAAATAAAATTTAATGTTCCTTTACATTGATTAACTTTCAGTGAATAAAATTTTCCCATGATTTTTCATGGGTACTCGCAAGTTAAAATATAAAATACATTTAGTGTTTCAGTAATACTCAATAAGTTAACTATGAAATAGTAGTTGAGTCATTTTTCTAGGATCTCCATTTCTAGTTTATATAATAAAAGAATATTTAATTTTGTCAAAGATGGTTAAAAAGCTTCACTGTAGATGCGATCCCATACCCAGCATTAGTAGACTATTCATGCCTTAAAAGAAATTAGAGGATAGTCCATAATAAAAAAATATGTTTGTATGTGAATGTGTCTGTGTAGTCTGTGATGAGAAATTTAAGCATCGTATGGCCATGAAATTTGATACACAGGTATTTTAGGACCCAGGAAGGTTCACAGTGTTATTATTTTTTTTAAATTTAATTTAGTTTTTCAGTTAATCTTTTAGACGGATTTTCAAATAAATCAGTTTCTTAGCGAACAAAAATATTATCACAGAGTTTCCATCTTGACACCACCAGAAAGATAAAAAAATTCACATGATTATTAGATGAATTTTCATGTATTTAAAAAGAAAAAAGCTATTAACAGTATTGCCCTAGAATACATGACTCACATAAATGCTTAAATCATAGAATTGTCCACAATCGTATAATATTTTCCTACCTTTGATGCAATTACATGATGTTAATCTTTAAAATTATTTTATAATAATTTATAATCGAGTTTAAATATCACTCAGTATAGTCAACAGCAATATTACACCAAGAATTTTTCTTTCATTGAAAATGGATTTGTAACACTCATAAATTAGATGGCAGATGGAAAGCAAATATTTTTATGCACCGGATGGGGATTTTGCTTTGCATTAAAGATGTAAAAATCATTATTTTCCCTACTGTTTAGCCATTAGAGAATAATGTAGTACTGAAGTTAAATTCTTAACTTTTCTACTAATCATTCAAATTACTAGAAAATTTAATTTCTAGGGATCTCGTTATAATGAAATCAAAATGTAAAATTCTATCCTAATACATGCATTTATAGAGTTAAATGTTCATACTATAAATGAACATAATCAGGGCATAACTCCAAAATTTGCAGAAACAAGTTCAGTCTCTTAAAATGTGTAAGTCAAATTTTAAAATTTTGAGGGTTTATACTACATTTAACATAAGTAAGATTGATAACTAATATTACTTTAAAAAGTTGAAAATGCAATTTTTAATTACAATAATAGTACAAATAATAAATAGATACAAAAATTCCAATAAAATTGGAAATTTATGAGAAAAACTATATTTGTGTAAATGTTATAAAGTTACTGTCTTCCTCGGCTCTTTCTGATTACCTTATTCTAAGGATGAGTATTTTTATGTTGCGGGATTACAGATCCATAGTTATCTCTGTTCCCAAAGTGACTAACTCAAACTTAAATTCTTTGATATTCAGACCTTTCGGTCCAAGGGCAATAACACAGGACTGCACTGAGTCAATCAAACTAAAAGTATTGTGCACTTCACTGAAATACTGTTTAAAGCAAATGATGATATAAGCAGTAATTAGTATTGCACCAGCCCAGAATACATTACAAATATACAAGATACTACCATTAACTGGCCTGGTGATCATTCTTAAATGGAGATGATTCTAAAGCTTCTATGCTCACCACTGGTCTTCCTTTATTTCGCCTTGTATTGCGACCAAACCCAGAATACTAGACCTTTTCTAGTCATTTTTGTATTCACTGGGTTTTCCTTCCACTCCCTTACTTGAATTCTTCATCATTTCAAGAACACTCTACTCAAATAGCCACTCGTCAAGAAGTCCTTTTTCCTTCCCAGCACTCACTCAAGACACGCACGACCTGAATTCTCCCGATCCAAAACTTATTCCTATTTTCCCGTAGGAATGCAGACAATGCTGATTGGGTCGGTGATTCGTCTAACAACTGAACCAGTTAGGATTGTTCGTTTAAGTAAACAAATTATAATGAAAACTGAGGGAAATAATAATCGAAAGGTTATTTAGACCCCACAATGTCCCCACTGGAAATTAAAAAATTTTGATAAAATATTCATAATTATATACTTGGGAGCCTCCTTGATCACAATCGATGTAGCGAGGCATGGGAAATCTAGTTTGAAGAATTTCTTGAGCATCATCCACAGGGGCTTGCAGTAACTGTCTGAAGTTCTCATGTTCTGGTGAATTTTGAAATCCAGCTTTACGCCACTGAGCTATGGTCTAAAGAGAAAATGTATTTCATATTTGGTTAATCAATTAAAATTATTTACTAGATACTGAACAAAATATCAAACACGGTCTTTAATTAAGAAGGCAAACATGCAACTCAACGAGTTTGAAAAAGTACACATTCTATTAGCTACACTTGAAGCAAAATTTATATTTAGAAAAGCACATCAATTATAGATGATGTTAAAATGTAGCTAGAGGGATTTTAGACCAGTATTTCACCATTACAATGAACTTTGTTTTAAGATGATTTCCCATAACTGCAGTTAAAACTCAAAAGAGTCTACTTTGGAGGGCTATGTTTTTTTAATTTTCAAGGTTAATTAAACTAACAGATTTAAGAAATGAAACCGAATAGCTAAATGTTTTATTTTATACTGCCCCACAGGTAGCCAAGAGGTCTAAGGCAAGCACTTCCTTATGATTGACTGCCAGAGTTGTGGGTTTGAATCCCACTTGTGGGGGTGGATGTTGATGTAGTGCTTGTAAAGGGCATAATTTTTCTGACCTCCCCTCTATGTTGCGCAGGGACAACTTTCATCTGATAGCAAAATGGTTCATAGTCTGGCCGATGCATGGGCAAATGATTACTTAATCAAGTGTTTGGTCATTAAAAAAAATATATTTATTGCTTTAAAATCAAAGACAATCAAAAAATAGGTTTAAAAGTCTTTTATTAAAATCCTTTTAAAGACTTTTAAACCTATTTTGTGGTTGTCTTAGATTTTAAAGTTTTAATTAGTTGATGTGTTTCCATACTATTTTATATATATTGTACTTGTCCAGAGACAAGTAAATTGTTTGCAGATTACACAATTTATCCAAAGTCTGTAAAATAAGTTCAAAAGTGAAAATATTTATTATAAAGCTAAAGTATTTAAATTCTCTGACCTTTCCAGGTTTTTGACTTGAATTTTCTGACTTTTTTCACAATTTACTATGTTTCAAACAACCCTGAACTTGAATCAAACGTTTTTGAGATGATGTCTGTGTGTATTAGTGTGTGTGCGTGGATACAGCATCTCACGAATGTAATTTTGTACGATTATTATAACCTGGGAATACTGGAACCCTATTGATTTTAAACATTTGGAAGACCCCCAAATTTTCAAATGAATTTTTGAAAAAATCATATAAACTGCTAGATAATCATTTTCTATGCATTTTTTAAAATTCTAAAATAAATCAAAGTTTAAAACACTAGCTTGAACTGTTTTTGAGATATTGCACATTTTACAAATAAATGTATTTAAAAGAATCAGTGGTGACTCTAGTCTAATGGAGCCTAAATGGTTTTGTGTGAATAATTTTTGTAAAACAAAGCTTTTGTAATATTGGGGGGAGGGGGGGGGGGACTAACACTCATAGGGGTTTCAAAGAGCTACAAATTCTTGCTACAAATTCTGCTTGTTTATAAGTTTTATGATATAAGCATTACAAACTTGAAAAATGTAAAGTTTTCATACTCCTTCAGCTTGATAAGACAATTACTCAAAAACTGTAAGAATAAAAAAACATATAGATTTAGAAACTAAATTTCTCATATATTTTTGTTGTTTATTATTTATATCTATCTTTGTAGTTTCGAAAATATTTTGAGTGAAAGTATGAAAATGAAAAAAAAAAAACTTAACCAGACAGATACCTTTTTTGCTTTTCCCATTTCGTTTTTGACACTTAAACTTTGTTTGCAAACCTATTTTAGAACTACGGCGTTCCAAATTAATTCCCACTTTTTGGCAAATGTAACTTTAATTATTTCTAACCATGAATGTACATGCACCATTTTTACCAGATCGCTGGCTATACAAATCTTTTAAAGCTTTATTTAAATTTTAGCCATTTTTAAACAATTATGGGTCAATAGGACTTTTTTTTTTTAATTTCTATACTTTACTCATGTATTGTCACCAGAGTTTTGTCATTTAACTACTTTTGTTGACAAATTGTATCAAGTTTTTTTTTTTGTATTATTGATATTTTGTATTTTGTATTATTGTATTTTTTGTATTGTTTGTTAAATGAAAAATCTTTGTCTCTGTCTTCATTTAAACCCTCTTCCAATGTTTACACATTTATAAGCTTTATTTCAGAATGACACAATGCAATTGATGAAGTCAAGTTTTTTTTCTCTGTATTTTATGGTAAGGTATTTTTTATTGAGGTTAAGCCTAGTACCTGTTTTAAAACTGTTCAAGTTAAGCTTGTTTATGCTAAACTGTTATGCTAAACTGTTAGGCTAAACTGTTAGGGATTTTATACACTTACCTCACCATGAAAAATAACAATATGGAAGAACGTATCCATAAGCAAGATGCGGTCTGCTTGTATACTACTGGTATCCAACAAAACAGGCTAAAAATAAGATTAAAATATCAATAAAGATACATAATAATTAAAAATCAAACCATTAAGAAATTATTGTTATATTAACCTCTGGAGGGCCATTGAAAGAATATGCATACACAATGGGCTGAATCATTATCAGAGAGTTGGTTAAATCTTCCCGTATTAACATATGCCTACAAGAAAAGAATAATTTTCATTAAAGTGCAACAAGAAGAGCAGATTATTCCTGTTATAATCAGAATTTAGTACAATACATTCTCTATCAATTTTTGAGAGGAAAGAACTTTAAAAACTGTTAAATGTAGTATATAATAAAATGCCAGAAAAGCATACAAAAAAATAGGAATTTTCTTTCACTATTACAAAAACATAATATTGTAAAAACTGGCAAAAAATATAAAGTGTTATTTCTGTAGCTTTGTTAAATGGATGAGATAATCAATAGAAAACTACAGATAATACATAGCAATTAGCAACACACCTATTGAACTTGCAATGAATTTCTTAGAGCAATTATAGAAAATAAAACATTCTAAACTGTAAAACATTTTTTAAAGAAATTTTATTTTACAAAAGTACCTATAATAAGAGGTTTCATCTGGACTATTGTTGAACACTTGTAAGAACTGTGATCTTCGTAAATGAAACATAAATTGAGGGTAGAGGGAAAAGTTTTCGGAAAATCTAAATGAAGCAGGATCATCTTTGTTGAATTCTCCAAACTTCTGGCACTAAAATGGATAGTTCAATTCATCAATAATTTTGAAAATGAATCATGATATTCTTAAAACAAAAGTAATAATATATTTAGACTATTTTTTAAAAATGAAAGTTAATATTTTAATAACTTTATTTTATACAACAGTTAAGAAAAAGTGAATGATAGAAAAACAATTGACAAAACTGAAATGTGCAACATTAAAACATTCTCAGAATGGGCTAAAAATATGTCCATACTTCTCACTTCAATTTTGGCTTCACCAGAAAAATAATTCCAAAGAAATACTAGTACTTTTAACAATGTACATAGGTATATAGCATGGATTGGTAAAATCTGTAATATTAATAAAATATCAATAGACAAATATTGATGTAATATTGTATACCAATATTAGCAAACACACACTGGGTTCCGGTCTAAATTGGGTGGTACTTTCCGGCAGTCCAAACAGTTACCTTACACTTTTGGCTAGGTCGGACGGTCTGGGTCTCAACAACAACAACATAAAACACTAAAGTTTTGTATAATTGACAAAAAAAAAAGAAGGTAAAAGCAATAATAAATATTTTTAGCCGTAGTTATGTTTGGAGAATTTTCCAGTTTCAAACTTGAAGGAAAAGTTAAATTTAAAAGATAGTTACAAGCCGAATCAATGTTCGATCCAGCCATCTAAGAACATCTGCTCCATCATCCCCTTCAGCTCTAAAGCAGGCCAATCGAGCCATCAAGACAGCAGCAGCTTCTTGGTCAAAACCTGCAGATATGTGGTGAATATTTGTAGAAGCATCAGCCCAGCTGAAAACATTAAAACCATTTTAGAATAACGATAAAAACATGAAGTGAAAGCATTTTAACATTTGTTGCAATTGCATAAAGCATGAAAAAAAAAAAATAGATTAGATAGTATAGATATTTCTGTTATATTAAATTTAACAAATAAATGAAAAATAACTTTAAATTTCTTACATGGTTTAATATGAAATTAGATCTAACAAAACCTTTCTCACACTAACAAAAAAATTGGGCGAGATTTTAAAAACTTGAGTGATAATTCAGAATATGTTGCTTCAATGACACAATTTTAATTTACAAACAGTTGCGTAAATGTTACAATTAACACAAAAATGCATTTATTCATACAATGTAGAAAAATATAACAAATATAGTGTAAAATAAAACTTTAGCTAAATAAAGTTGCATTCAATGTACACTGGAAGTCTGTTATTCAAGGGTTTAGTATTTGCAAAATTCAATCAGAAGTTAGTCTTAAATCACACTTTAATTTTTTTTTTCTGCTGAATAAAATTTTGATGTTTGCTAACAAGATTTCAGCAAATGAATTTGTCTCCTACAGACACTGCAATTGTAATCTTTTTTCTGGACATCTGGGCAAAGGATAGCTTAAATAAATTTGGGGGATCAATTTAAATATACTATTTTTACTTTCCCTGCAATACATGGTAATGTATAGGGAAGTACTGGAATCATACAGAAAATCACAACTTTGGATCACAACTCTTTAAGTTTTTGATAGATCTACACATTTTGGGACCTCTAGAATACGAAAAAACTATTTTTAGTGTGGTGTCTGTCTGTATTCACTATAACTCAAAAACTAACGGACCAAACTTCATAAAATTTGGTAGGTAAGTCACTTGTGGGTGACCCTGGTGCTGATCAAGGTTAATAGAATATTAACAGGTTGTCTCGTTCATTATTCCCCCCATGGTAACATTTCTGGGCGAGCTGTGACGTCACTGTTAGACCTTCTGTTCTGTTGACCAGCGGCGCAAATAGAGTAATTTAAGTGATCATTTCCAAGTGTCCGTAAATATTAATGAATTATTTTTTACAATATATATACGAGGAATATTATACAATATATTTACAGAGGAAATATTAGTTTCCTTGGTAAAATTTATTCATTTTTTTTTGTCTCTTCTTGAAGAGACATGGAGGAACCAATTCTAAAAATAAATTATAATTTAAATTCCACGAACCTATTTTAAGCATTTTCTAAACCTGTTTATGATTGAATTCAGTACAGCTTACATCCTTTTAAAATTGTACATGGTAAGAAATGGCTATGCAAAGGAACTTACTTTCTGGCTATGGTAGTAACTCTAATTTTCCTCTGGCCACTTGAATGTTGATACTGAGTTATAAACTGAATACATCCCCTTCCGCCTTGTGGTATGGGGGCATTATGCTGAAAGAGTAAAATATAATATGAAATATTTATTATTAAATAAGTGTAAGAAATGTAATAGAACCTACTTTTAGCAAGAGGCTCGTGACCAAAATATTAAATCTAAGTATTCAATGCAACTGTTCAGTGAGTGATTATTACAAATACATGATTATCGCAGCAATAGATGATGCAGCAAATGTATGATTATCGCAGCAATAGAGATTTGTAAGGCAGTTGTGAAATTAATTTTTCATCAAAGTACCAATATTATTACCATCCTTAGAAGAGTGTCTGGTTTATGTCCCACTGAATTTAAAATTATGCACAAAACTTATTTTAGTATTTATGTAATTTTCTGTCGTTGTAAAGAATTTTATTTTTATTTATAACTTTTACTAGCAGCATACACACTCTTCATATACTAAATGACATTTTTAATCAAACTATTCTATTAAAATATTTAATTTAATGCTCCTAAAAAGAAGTTTAAGAATCTCTTCTCGCTATACAAAATTATCTTCATGGGCAGATCTGAAGAATAAAACATTCTGGCTCCTTTTGTAAGCAAATTTACATACATACGGAATTGAATCAATATATGCAAAATAAAAGCATTAAAATTGTATGGGATCAGTACTACTTATATACACGGATATTAGAAAATATAACTTGTATTAGTAGATTACGTGTATAAATTGAAAATATCAATAAACCCGTAATCTTTAAACCTGAAGGCAGTAATTGATTCTAATATAAACCAAAATGAAAGTGCTAAAATTATATGGGAAGTTATACCGTACTACTTATAATGTCGTAGATTAGAAGATATGTCCGGGCTTTAGAAGATTACCTATATTACAATATGAGTCTCAAATATCTTTGCCAAAATAAAACAGATGACGTAATAAATTGAAAATATCAATAATCCCCTTAATCTTCATACCAGAAGGTCGTATTTGATTCCAATATATGACAATATATGTCAAACTATATGCCAACATACTTCATAGATTAGAAGATATACCTCTGCATGCCTAGAAGAATACTTATACAATGTACAATATGTGAGTTTCAACAAGTTTGCCGCAATAAAACAATGAAATAATAACTTGAAAATATTGATAATCTCCGAATCAATAATCCCCGAAAATATCAATAATAATAATAATGTTTAAACCTGAAGACCATAATTGATATTATCCAGTCAAAAATGCAATGGCAATGAAATTTATTTTAGATACATATCTTTATTATTCAAATTGGAAAAGATTTAATAAAAATCATCTGCCATTTGGCAGACACATGGGATTTAAATCCGTTGCTAAGCGACATGATATCATTTGCTTCAAATAAATTGGTGGAAAAAATATATCAGCTGAATAATGCTATCTCTATGGAAGGTTTGGCAACATTTTCATCAATTTAGCGACGTTTTAAAAATCGCCAAATTTATCGCCAAGTGGGACTGTAGAACTGACAGTCGCACTTGGCAACAAATTGATGAAATATCATCACAATACTATTACTTAACAAAACACAATTCATTTCATTTATTTAGTGTAATTTTATGAATTTCAAGATATTTTTATGGATTTACAAACATTTTTATCAATTTGGTGACATTTTAAAAATTCGCTAAATGTCTTACTAAGTAGGACGGTTGGTCTGACAGATAAATGCTAACGAAACATCATTTCAGTACTCTTTTCTAACAAAACAAAATAAATTTCATTGATTTCCATCGGTTTTATCAATTTGGCAAAATTTAAGAAAAGTAGCCAAATTAGCAATATCCCGCCAAACTCGTAGCTCTGAATTTGCAGATCTGAATGAAACATAAGCTTCCAGTCCAATCTCAGAGAGGAGTTAAAATCAAAAAATCTTGTTGAAATGGAAAATGTGGAATTCAAATGGAATGCATTCAAAAGTGCAGTCATACATACGGCTAATAGCATACTGGGTAACACTGAAAAAACTAAATCGAAAGATTGATTTGACCAGGAATGCATGTTGGCATCACAAACTAAAGTAGTGGCATATAAAAATATGCTACAAAAGTGTCATTCAAGAACCTCAGTAGAGGAATATAGGAAAACTAGAAAACATGAAAAGAAAATTCATCGGCTTAAAAAAAGACTTTTTCACAAAGATCGGTTTAGAGATGTTGAACATCTGAGGAGATCTTATGAAAGTAGAGCTTTCTTTCGTGAAATAAATCTCTGTCGAAAAGATTTTAGACCTAGAGTAACTGCATGTAGAAGCAAAGATAATGTAATTTTGAATGACAGGAGGAAAGTTCTTCATCGATAGAGTGAATATTTTGATGATTTGTTGAATGGTAACACACAGGATGAAGACTTGTCAACCCAATTCCTGTTTTAAATAACGAGACTGTCCCACAACCATCCTTAATAGAAGTTAAAGAAGGGATTGACAAACTTAAAAATAACAAGTCACCAGGTCCTGACTCCATTCCCTTAGAACTCATAAAAAATGCAACACATCAAAATGTTGAGGAAATTCACTATCTTATCGATTTCATTTGGGACCATGAAGTTCTACCTGAAGAATGGAAATTGAACACCATATGTCTCATACATAAAAAAGGAGACATCTTGGAGAGCTCAAATTATAGAGGTATTAGTCTGCTCTGCACCTTCTATAAATTATTTTCCAACATACTTTTTAACAGATTAGTTGTTTTTACTGACAGAATTATTGGTGATTACCAATGCGGTTTCCGCAGGGGAGGATCAACAACAGAACAGAACCTGAGACAAATCATGGAAAAGACAAGGGAGTTCGATATTAAAGCCCATTATTTTTTATAGATTTTAGAACAGCTTATGACACAGTAAACAGGAAATTACTGTTAGAATCAATCAATGAGAGAATTTAACATACCTGAAAAGCTGATCAAGCTGGCCACTATTACTTTAACAGGAACTAAGCTAAGTGTTAAAATCCAGAACAACCTGTCAGAACCTATTGTTTTTTTAAATGGCCTCAGACAGGGAGATGCACTGGCTTGCCTTCTCTTCAACCCCTTGCCTGTGCCACCCGAATCCAGTTCGGGCAACCCCTCTGCGCCAAATTTGGAATGCCCGAACTGACTTCGGGCAAACGAAAAATCAGTGTTTCTATTCCGTTGATCTTCCGAATTGAGTCCGTTTTGCCTTACCAAATGTTCTACAATATAATGCGTTGTTTTTCCAATAGATGGCGATACTTGTCCACATTTTTTTTGGAAGTAGGCGGGATCAGCTAGCTTGATTAGGCGGGATATAAACAGAGTTTATTGTAAAGAGTGTGATGTCGGCTTGTGTGCCGTGTCATACTTTTCGTATATATCATACTATAAAAGATTTGTGAAATTCTGAAAAATGATTCTGTGAAATGATTTATGAAATTCAAAAGATTATTTGATTTATTTTGCTATAATTAAACAATTTTGAGTAAAATATGAATATAATCCATTAATTTTCCACATGTATGTCAAAATATTAAATATAGTAGTTATTTCATATAAAAATTTATATTTTTACAAAATAAAATTTTTCTAACCTTTTTAAATGTTATAATAGACAAAACTGAAGCATAAAATTTTTTTTCCATTTTTGACCCACTTTTCTGAAATATATTCCACAGGCAAGGGGTTAATCTTGCCCTTCAAAGGATTGTAAGAGATTCTAACATTAATACTAGAGGAACAATTTTTAATAAATCTGTACAGATCTTTGCATTTGCTGATGACATTGTTTTGTTATTGTCGCATGAACCCCGGAAGCACTTAGACAAGCCCTTCCTTTCTTTGGAAGCTGAGGCAAGTAAGATACATCTTGCCATTAATCAGAATAAAACTAAATATATGCCATGCATCAATTTTAATAATCCTTATCTTGAGATAGGAGAGTACAGGTTTGAAACTGTTAACAGTTTCAAATATTTAGGCTCTGAAATGAACACATTAAATAATATAACCCCAGAGGTCCGTAACAGAGTTACTACTGCTAATAGATGTTTTTTGGACTACAAAAATATTTGAAATCTAATTTTATCAGCAGAAGAACCAAAATGCGCATTTATAAAAGTTTGATTAGACCCGTTCTCACTTACGCTGCTGAGACATGGGCAATGATCGAGAAGGACAAAGAAACTCTTGCTATATTTGAAAGAAAAATCTTGAGAAGCATATTTGGAGGAATAAAGTGTGATAATTATTGGAGAAGAAGAACCAACTTGGAGGTTTACAAATTATTTAGGGAGCCAGATATATAAATTTATAGCAATACAGAGGATTAAATGGGCAGGACACTTTATGAGATTGGATGACAGTCGAGCCACAAAAAAGATCTTCTTGGCTAGACCAATTGGCACTCGAAAAAGAGGGAGACAAAATCTTAGGTGGTGTGACTGCCTGGAAAAAGATCTGAAAATTATTAAGGTGATTAATTGAAAACCTTGGTCAAGAACAGGACGACATGGAATGGAATTCTAAGGAAGGCCAGGGCCCACCCGGGGCTGTCGCGTCAGTGAAGAAGAAGAATGAAACATCCTGATCCTGTTTGTATATACTAAATGAAAACACTAAATTGTATTAGAAGATATACCCGTTTTACTTTTTTCTATTTCAACAATAAGCTAAATGAATTTATTGGCTAAACACAATATATAAGCTTGAAAACTCTTTGCCTAAATAAATGAAAGTGATATACGCAGTCTGCAATTATTATAATTAAAAGTAAAATCAAACTGTTCATTTATAAGATATATTTTTATATCTATTTATGTATTATTCAAATCAAAAAAATAATAATAAACATTAATAAACACATTTAATGTAACTGTGTTGCCGAATAACATGATATATCCTCATAAAGTGCTAAAAATTAATAATTTTGATTTCTTAATACTTTTCAGCATTGAGTAAAAGCTTGTGAAAAATAAATCATGGTGGCAGATTTTCCATTTAAATTCATGTTTTTAGAAAGTGACTATTTAGTGCAAAAATCTGCCACCAAACTCACAGATAAAGTTTTAATTCACTTTCATGTTTGAAATATATGATTTTCAATATTTTCGTTTCAAGGAACCAAGCAGTTAGAGAGTAGAACTCCTAGAAAAAAGTTTCATTTTTCATTAATATCTCAATAACCCCTGCTCTTAAAAACTCGAAACTTGGACTAAATTTAAGGGGGTCTATTTGAAGCCTACCCACAAAGTTTCATTAAATTCGTTTCAGCTGTTTTCCCGTGATGATGAGACAAACAAAAGTTTCGTTTTTTATTAATATCTCGAGAACCACTGGTAGTAGAAACTCGAAACATGGACTAAATTTTAAGTGGGACTATTTCAAGGCTACCCACAAAATTTCATCAAATTCGGTTCAGCCGTTCTCTCGTAATGATGGGACAGACAGACAGACAGATTTTCAATTTTATTTATATAGATTTAATACACAAATCTACACTGTGTTATTCTTTTTAAAACATAAAAAATTATAACAGGGTGGTTGGTCACAAATTAATTTTGAAATTTTCTGTTATTTTCCTGATTTTTCTCTGAAACGTTCCCCCTCGAAGGATGTTTATTGAGGTTACGTCGCCTGTTGATGAAAACTCTCCCTCAGAAGTATATTTAAAGGAGATGAGTGGCACGTCTTGTGATGTGAGATGAAAAATATGACATCATGGAATGAACAAGCACTGTTCATTCAGCTAAAGGAAAACTATAATATCGGAAAATGGAAAAAAAAAAAATCTCAGAAATTTGCAGTTTTCCTCGACTTTCAACAAAATTCCCTGATATTTTCAGAAGCATAAAATTCCCTGATAATTCCAGGTTTTCCAAGTCTTTGGTCACCCTGCATAATTTACCCCAATAGAATATTGATTCTTGCCACTGACCTTAAGTAGCAATTTCCTACGTGTTTTCAGATATAATTTAATTAATACTATTAACATTTTCATTTCAATCTGTAAACTTGAGGCATCAAAGATTTAAATTTCTAGCAATATCTGTGTAATTCAATCACCACTATTTAAGGTGATGCTCTGTTTCAGTTCTCTTTAATTGTAGATGTGTCAAATTATATATATTGCTCTTTTTCAAATAAATTTATATATAAAAAAAAGTATTAACTATTGTGAAATATGTTCACTTTTCATCAGGGCTTAGGAGTCGGAGTTGGTAGCCATTTAAGGTGGAGTCAGAAAAAATATACCAAATCCTAAATAAAACTATATTTTGAAATATTTAAATTTTTAATAGATTTTTAAAATATTTAGATAAATAAAAAAAAAATCAAATGTTTACAAATCAAAAAACTATAGATATAAAAAATTAATTGTATTTATGTCAGTATTGGATATTTGAAAATAAGGAGTCAGAGAGTAGATAAAAGGAGGTGCTGGAGTCGAAGGTTTGAGATACCGACACCACAGTCCTGCTATATTTTATATGTTATATTATGTGATATATTTTATATGTTATATTATGTGATATATTTTATATGTTATATTATGTGATAAATTTGTTAACATCATTCTCGTGGATTTAGTTCATTCCATTTATGAGAAAAAGCTACTTTGTGTAATAGTTTTGTATTTTGACTCCTAACAATTTGCCAACAGTCATCTATATATAAGAAATGTTCTTCTTTCTGTTTGTATGTAACTCTTGGCAATAAATTTGGCAACTTAGTGACTCATTTAGCGAAATATCAACTTTGCTATATTCGCCCTAGATTGCTGAAAATATTGTTAAAATTACAAAAATAATGCCATATTGTATGAATTAAAATATTTTAATATATAGATTATATTGCTTACTGTGGATGCTATCAATATTGATAATTGTCAATTTAGAGTTGCCTGAAATATCAGTTAATTGGGTATTTTCTGATTTTAATTGGGTACTTGGAAAAAGTTTTACATGATGTCACTGGGTAAAGTGCCCATTGTACAATTTAACAACATTAAAAACATTGTGTCTTATACATAATTTTATCATGATGAAAGAAATAAATTCATTGCATTATATAAGGAAAGTCATGTGCTGCCCACAGCAATTTTTTTAGATTGTACTTGCAAAACAATTAGATTCCACTTAAGTTTCTTTATAAGCTATTAATACATGTAGAGCTATTAATACTAATAATTAATATGAGCTATTAATACTGCTGTGAAAGCATAAGATTCAAATAAATTAATTAAAAGTAGCATATAATAAAAAAATTAAAGTACTGATTGGTTTCAAAGACAAAACATACTTTTTTACCAGGACACATAATAAGTGTAACCTCCACTCATCAGAGAATGATCGCCGACTGATGCAGAAGCAGGGAAAGGGTGTTGCCAAAGGCAAGAGAAGAAAAAGGGGGTAAAAAAACCAGGAGGCAGGAACCACAGGTGGGACATAATAAATAAATAGTAAAATACTACAGGAAAGTGAACGTCCAACAAATGATTTAAATTACTTGTTCATAAAATCCCAATTAAATTAAAAAACCAGAAAAAGCTAGAAAATTACTGCAATAAAAAGGAAGCAAATGCAATCAAAACATTAAATCACAGATTTCTAAGCAAAAGAGGATAAGGGATAATTATCATTAATAAAGTATTTTGAGTGAGAAATAATGGAGAAACTTTCAAAAAAGCCCATTTCAAAAATGGAATTAGGAGTAAAAATGATTCGTCATTCACCTGTGTGTCCCAACAGCCAAATATAGAAATCACAACTTCATTTACAAGACTTCATTTTCTAGTTTTCTTGCATTAGAGCAATATTTTAAATTAATTTTTTATAACTGTTCCCTAGATTTTTTGTCATTCACCGGATTTTAACACTTTACAACATAGTTGAAAAGTGTTTATGACTTTGTTCATTCTGTCTGTCTGCCTGTTAGCACGATAACTGCCATAAAAATGACTTTATAAAAATGAAATTTTAGTATGTTGTTCAGACAGTCTGTGGGACCTATGGGAATATAAATGAATAATATCACCCAATTAGTTTTGGATTGAACCAGGGTTGAAAAAATGAAATACATTGAACCCTATGGGACCTAATTTTTCAAACATTTTTTAAGCGAATTTAAAATTCACAAATTGCTTCGAAAGTTTTAGGAAATATTCAAACTATCCCATAAAATAAATAAAAAAAATTTCAGCAAAATATATTCAGGAATTTTTTAAATAAAAATTAAAATAATTACACCCTTTATATGAAGAGATCAAGTGACCATTATATGAAGAGATCACATGGCAATTTATATTTCAATGCCGTCATTTGAATAAAGTTCATTTTTTTGGATGAAGTTTTAAGTTTCCAAATATAATAAATTAATGTAGTATTGTGATAATTTTAAAAATATTACCGAGGAATATATCACATTTTAGAGATGTTTAAATAAAATTGCATTGAAGTTGGAAAGTGTTTCATAATCAATGCTTTATGCATGATTGATCTTTCTTGTTATATTTTAATACCTCTTTTTGTACGTAGATGACAACACAATATAATTAAAGTATTATTCTTTTCTACTAAAGTCCATATTCACCATTTCAAGAGTTCGACTATGTTCTAGCTATCATTCTGCACAAGGAAATATTATAAAACTGAACAATTTTGGGTAAGTATTTTTATTCCTTGTCATTAACCTGTCTTTAATTATTCTCAGAATAAAAGAGTATATCATTTTTTTTTTTAACATATGTGTGCCTAGTTAGTGCAGCAAACTGAATACCAAGTTAGGCTTAATTGCAAATAAAATTCATATACCCTAAAAATAAAATCACATGATTTGTCACTCTCCTGTCTTCTTGGTAGACAGGGGAATGGCATTAGAACAGGTGAATTACATTTAAACTAAGTTTTCTTTTTAGAAAATAAAACAAATAAGAAGTTAGTTCTAAATATAAGATTGCAATTAAAGCGAAACAAATTTTTGATTTTTCTAATGATATATATATATATATCATACTAACAAAGTAGTTGCCTCTATAAAGTGTCATTCCCCTGTCATTGATTTTCTTGTTTTGAAAATAAAAATTTGCATTTTCTATTCAATTTCCCCAAAATGATCCCTGCTACTGGTTTTTTATTTTTATTTTTTTTTAGTTTAAACCATCCATGTTAAAATATAACGTAGAAAACAGGTTGAAAAATAGAAAAAATAAATACTGTAACAAGAAAGATGAAAAAGCCTGTTTAGAGAAAATGACCCATATGCATTTATATTAAGCATTGATCTGAGTCTAATGATACTTTTGGTATACCTAAGTAAAACACAAGAGGCAAGAATAATGAGTTGTGTTCAGCTTTTTGACTGATTGTACATTCATAGAGCATGGATGTTCAGATCATATCATAGAACGAGAACCTTTGATACTCATCTTGGCATTATACATTATCTCCAACAATTCAGTTACTTTGCAGTAATGTCAGAGTACTTTGAAATTTACAGAAATTTTGTAGAAAGAAGATACCCAGAAAGATTGTTAAAGATGTCCTACTAAAAGCCTTTTTTGAACTAAAATAAATGTTGATTTGTTTGTTCCAGAGCAAACAAAATATGCTAACATATAAGTAAATAATTAAAATAAGAAAATATCATGAAAATTGATTAACAGCCACTAATGCAGCTAGATATAAAAAAGAGAAAACATACCTGGTTGACTATTTCAAAAAATATACCAACAGTGTTGCTCGGATTGATACCACAGAATTTCCACTGTGACGTTCCTCCAATGCCTACTTCAGTATCAGATACACTATTACTTTTACTGTGCAGAGAAATGCATGATCCAATTGCACCTGACACTTTGAGTTCTCGAGAAGTCTAGGAAGGAATAAGTAAAAGCATTTCAAAAGTATTCGATCTATTTGAATACTGTATAGAATCACATTTTAGTTATTATAAATATAAATATCACTGGTTCATTCTATTAAATTTAAATTTCTTTTCCCAAGTATAAAATAAGCTAAAAATGCGCCAATAACAATTCAAAGAACTTGTACATTTTCCTTGACAGGGTGAGTACACTTTCCTTAAAAGAATTTCAAGCACTTTTCAAGTATAATGCAATTATTTTTCAAGGACATTTTTTCCATATTATGAAGTTGTATGCGTTTCTGG
The DNA here is from genome assembly GCA_951213105.1 of Amaurobius ferox. Lineage (NCBI taxonomy): Eukaryota > Metazoa > Arthropoda > Arachnida > Araneae > Amaurobiidae > Amaurobius > Amaurobius ferox. The sequence goes on along the minus strand of OX578135.1, from coordinate 7,237,601 downwards.
GAGGAAAAATCACAGCAAACTAACATTATTGCTTAATGTTGAAGTCATTGAAGAAATTTTTGGGAAAAAACAATGTTTAGGAAAATTTCAGCAACAGCGTAACTGCTAGGTAAATTTCCAGAGAAAGCAGAACTTCTCAGAAAAAACACAATGCTGTGAATCTGCAGAACACTTTCAACCCTGCCCTTTTCAAACACTTTCAAGGACTTAACCAAGAAAATGGGAATTTTCAAGTACATTCAAGCCTTTGAAAATGTTAATCTAAAATTAAAGTACTTTCTCAATTTTCAAGCACCCATATGCACCCTGTCTTGAAGGAAAACACATTATTGAATTATTGAATGTCTATATGAATATTAAAATTTATTTTATGAGTTTGCAATTGTACATACATTGTTTCAAATAATGTTGCTGTTGCTAGTATATGGGAGTTTGGAAAGGCTCATTTCAGTGGGTTTTCTGATTGTATATTAAACATGATGATAGAGTAAAAGATCTAGGACAGTAAAATAAGAAAGGCAGTAATTCTCAACCTTTTGGGGTTCGCGACACCCGTATGAATAGGATTTTTATTCTCCCAGCACCCATCTGATTTTTATAGATGTTCGGTTTATTTATTTATTTTTTTGTTATGAACCTATATTTACCATTTAAAGTTAAGAATTTCTGTAACAAAATAGAAACTTTCTGATACTATTGAAATATATAAAGTAAAACAATACATTTATATACTATATAATACGATATATTTATATCAAATTCAGAACCTCAAGTAGATCTATAGAGGTCTGGATTGTTAGGCTAACAATTTTATTTTATGTTTGCATAATGCGGTGTCATGTGATTGTTTCTTCGATGGAATGTCACAGATGTAAAAAAATTTCTTTCTGTGCTTTTTCTATTTGTAAAAAGTATTTTTTCCCAGAATCTCACGGCACCTTTACGTGCTGTGTCACACCGGTTGGGAATTGCTGCTATAGGGGGCTCGTACCACAAACATACCTTTTGAGGCTAGGTAAGATACGAAAAACTAACAAAAAAGAGAAAATTAAACATGGAAAGGGGCCCATAATAAATGCTTGTAGGGGGTCCACAATTTCTATAGGTGGTCAAGCTAACACAGTCCATTACAATATGGTAGTCCGAAAGGCAAAGAAAATGTTACAGGGTTTTCCTTTTCAGAGATTGAAAAAAATAGTTAAGAAAATAACCTAACCGTATTTGAAAGTAATTTTAGCAGAGAGCATTCATATGCATCAATGAAGGGTTGATAATCACCTCAGTTTATTTATGCAAATTGTTGCAATGAAAAAGAAAATTCATTTTACACTTTTAGACAGGAAAAAAAGAAATAAAACTCTTGATCATTGATATAAAGTACTTTACTTTTTATTCAATTGGCACCAAGAGAACTTTTATTTTTCCTATTTTGAAAGATGCTATTTCCGACTTGGTCCCATAAATTTAGTATTGCTTTTATAGTTTATATTGTAAAATAAAATAAAATTAAAAAAAAAAAGTTGCATAAGGTTTTAGATCAAAGAATTCAAAGTGCCCTGTAGGATAAAGAAATATTTTATATATTTGTTGATGATTTACATCTTGTAGACTAGATTTAACCCTTTCGGGATGGCGTCATTCCGGAGCTGTCGCGGCCCAAAAGACGAAGCGCTTCGCTTCTGAACTGGGCTCAAAGGACGGCGCATTTCTGCGCTAAGTCTAATTCTTGAAAAAAATTCACTAAAAATCACCTATTCAACACAGAAATCTAATTTTTTCAGGAATAAAAGAAATATTTATGTTCTATTTGATGTATAATTTTCATACAAATCTCAATACAAAATACTCGTTAGTTGCTCCTATTCTTTTATCCAAAATAAACGAATAATTTCACTGCCTCTAAAACTAAAACAAAAAAAAAATACTCTCTTATATTCCTATGATTCACCAAAGAAATAATAACGCTGAAATAAAAATAAAAACCGAAACTCAATTATAAAATTGTTGATGCTACGAGAATTGCTCTGTTTGTTTATATTACAAAATGATTTTCACCGCTCCAAATGGAGAAATAATTCATTCGATCCTCTTCTGCCAAGGTCATGCCTCTGCAAAATACATTGGAGTTAGTTCCACGGACATGGAACGCCATCTAGTAGACAAATTAAAACGTTCCGCATGGTGGCACTTATAGGTGCCACTATCCGCTTGTGGTAAAATTTCCTCCGGCCCGAGTGCGTGCTGTTCATCCTTGAATGCAAGTTCGCAGCTGGCATGTGGGCGTGCCGATCGTCGCGAAAGGGTTAATTGGATTATTTTGACTTTATATGAATATTCTACTAACAGAAGGGTTGCTTTTGCCAGTATCTACTGTTCATAATAAAACAAATTCATTCCGAAAAATCTACAAGTAAGTATGAATCCTCAGAGATCCCAGGATTTGAACTGAGGACCTACGGATCTGAAAACCAAAGCACTAACAGGTGGGTTTTGAACTTCCAAGAAAAAACCCTTAATGAGGTGAATTCCTGTTTGCTATGTGTAGGAAATATCTTGTTGAGTTTCCAACTTCGGGACATGTAGTTTCTGACAAAATTTGATCCAAAAGGAAACTCTTCCTCTGTAATGAGAATGTTTTCTAGCACACTTAAAAGTTATACATTTTTAAAATGATTTTCTTACTTTGATTTCCAAAGATGCACCAAATGCCATTTTAAATTCTCCTTTGGGGTCTTTGGCAAACACTCTTTGGAAAGTCTGCTTAAACAGAGAGGAGTTGAAGGAATCGCCCATTACGATATGACCTCTAAAAATAAAAACATTCCAATATTAATATTAAATATCACACTTTATCAGATAAATATGTTAAGAATTTCTTTTGAGAAAGAAAGTTTGACAAAATATTATAGAGTGTCAAGAAAACAACCCAGCCTTCTTAACTGTATAATTTTCAGATATGGCAAGATTAATAGTTACAATTTATTGCATGCAGGGCCTGGTCAAGCCAAAGTGGGGTCCAGAGCCTGATGTTAATTCAGGGCTCCCCACGCACATTCAAAACATCAACACATAACACATTTGGGGGCTCAGGATCACAACCCCACATGTAGAAAACTCCCAAACATTTTGTTTCTAAACAATTATAAAGGGATATATAATATTTAAAATGACAACATTTTATAATTTAAAATAAAGATTAATATCACAAGATGTGAATAAATTAAAAATTATTTCTGCTTCAATTTTTTATCACATACAAAATCTAGGGGTCCAGGGTCACAGCCCCATGTGTTAATTAGGCCCTGCTTGTAGGAAAATTTACTTTAACCCCAGTGTTACATTAGTTCTGTAGTACAGTAGTGCAAAGTTTCCCAGCTAGAAACTTATTGAAATTAATATTATTACCATATCATTCTGAATTATACAGCTAGAAAGAGCAGGTTGTCTGTGCTCGTGACACAACTTTTTTTTAATGGGTCATCTTTTGCTAAAATGGGCATATAAAAATTAGATTCCATATATAGATGATACAGAAGTTTTAAACTTTCCCGAATAACGCAACCTTTTCTTTCATAATTCATATTCTAAATTCCTATTTCATGTCATGCACGTATTGCAACTATATTAAATTCTATCCCACGCAACTAATATTAACAAAGTCTGCCAGTAGTACTTCCTTTTTTTCTCTACCATACCATATAGGGTCATTAATCTTAACCTCTTTGTAAACTTTCTCATATGAAACTGCTTCCCTATCCCATTTTTTAAGCATAAAGAACGCGAAGGTAGCATGCTTCCCATATCGTCATAAATTAATCCCTTTCTGCCATAACTCTAAATTGCGTGAACCAAGGCAGACTGCTCTGAGATCTCTTACGAGATGGACACGGACAGAGAGTTCGACCAATGTAACAAATTATGTTTCAATCATGTTATCTAATAAAGTAGATTTTTGTAACCTGAAAGGTCTCTTCCCTGGGCTATCTCAGCAGCCATTGCATATATGTCACAAACCAGATGAAACTGAATGTAATTCCATACATACCCCATTTTGAATCTTTTTGGATTAGCAGAATATGTATAGTTTAATATACATGATCCCTGTATATTAAACCATAAGCTCTTCAAATAAAACAAAATGTATTCACATTTGAAATAATTGCTTTTCTATTTTCTCTAGATGCTTAATACAATGTATAGGGAAAGTAGTGATGAAGTCAAAAATGTGAATTCAAGTTCTGCGTGGATTTACATATTTTGAGAAGCCCCGAACATGAATTGAACATCTTAAAACTGATGTCTGCGTGCATTGTGTGAGAAAATATGTACAGTCAACCCTCCTACAACGCGGTACTCTCATATTGCGGCTTCCATATAACAAGGAGCAAAATTTGCAATAGCCCTCTCATGACGTGGTACTCATAAAATGCGGTAGTCTTATAATGCAGTTTCTCTATAATACAACTCAATTATCTTAAGCAGTCTCCCTATAGTATGAATTTTTCTATTACACTTTTACGGTTGAAATTAATAGGGAATTCCCCTGATTTTTCATCCATGTACATCACCATTTTTCAATTTCAGTTATCAGGGAAATATCCAGTAAAAAAATTAATACATTCACCTCAAATGCATTGGTAGGTGAAAATTTGGGTAAAGAATGGGTTGCAAATTTCAATTTAAATAATGTGAAAAGGGGACTGGGTTTGGGTAAACAATTAGAAAATTACTTTATTGAAAATGATCCTTCAAAAATGCAAAGTTTAAAAGAGAATTACAATATTGCTTAATTCCTTATAGAGAGATTTTGGTAGAGTTACAAAATAAAACTACATTTGAAAATGAAAATGAAGATATGCAAAGTGAAAAGGGCATTAAAAGAAAAATAATTAGGCCGCTACAGCGATGATAAATGTTAAAAGGATTTTTGTTGGAAAAAAGTTATTAAGTTTATATTTCACATTGTTTTTTTAATTTTCTTATATGAAGTCTTAAACTCAATAAAAATAATTTGACATATGTAAACCTATATTTATTGCCTTTTGTATCTATAAACTTATATTTCATAACCATATTCATCATAACATGGTGCTCAAATATGCAGTTTTATATGGCATAGAATGAATCAGCCTGGTTTATATGTTTTGAGTTTTACTTAATGCGGTTTCTATATAACGCGGTACGAATTGTTCTGTTTTGTACTAATTCTGAGTTTCTTATAAAGCGGTTTTCATACAACGTGGTATGAATTAATCTGATTTGCACTAATCTGAGTTTCTTATAATGCGGTATAAATTAATCCCATTATAGGAGGGTTGACTGTACGCATATTTGCTGATATGAAGAATTAATGAAGCAATTCAAACAAAATTTGGTAGAAATATTAAAATCTGAATACTTGAACAGTATTGATTTTAATGAAGATTATACATTCAGAAAGGCCTTAATTATTCAAATGTTTCTGAAAACAATCCTAAAAAATTAGGATGGTCAAATATGTTAAATAATTGTTTTATATGAAACTAGAAAATGTACCCAATGTTGCCCGGGATTTAAAATGCAAACCTCTGATCAAAATTACATCAGAATTTACGTATTAAGTGTTTTTACCTTGTGAGGAGTCAAAAAGCAGTAAAGCATTTTACATATTTGTAACTTTATATATTTAGCACTAGATGGCACAGCCAGTAAAACCTTTTAGTTGTTTGTGTAACAATGCGCTCATACATCCATGTTTACTGCAATATTTTGAAAAGTACTAATTTTGAACCTCAAATCTTTTATTAATTTTACACAGAAATAACATTATCCACTGTACTAACAGAGAATGTTGTTGTTGTTGAAACCCAGACCGTCCGACCTACCAGAAAGGTGTAAGGTAACTGTTTGGACGGTCGGGAAGTGCCACCCAATTTAGACCGGAACCCAGTGGGGGAGGCATCCACAGGGACCGTACCCTCCTTCCCCTACCACCAACCTCTCGGAAGGACTTTCGGACCCACATGTTTAACGTGATCGTACTCCGCATGAACACGGCGGCAGTTTTGGCAGTGGCTGGAATCGAACCCGGGCCTACCGAGTGCAACTCCAGCGCGCTAACCAATGGGCTACCGCGCCCCTAACAGAGAATGTGGAATATTTCCCTCTAACATTTAATACAACTGCAAAACGAATAATACCACTTCAAATATGCCATAAACATTTTTATGCTTCTTGGAATAGTTCCTTTATGCACACATATCAAACCATACTGTTTGAAGAGATAACATTTTTTTATTACTTGAATGTAGATTAATTTCATGGATAATTATTTTTACGATAATTCTGCATAAACATATGAAAAATGAAAATATAAAATGCTTTGGTATGTTCTTAGACTGGTATGTTTCTTACATTATTCAATATTTTCTTTAAAACTTGAAATTAAATTATAGAAATAACACATGAATATATGAAAATGGAAATTGAACAATGATACTAACCCTGTGAAATTTGGACTATACTTCATTTCATGTAGACCAGTCTGATCAAGAGCACAAGAATATATGTCAATAATGTGTCCATTTGCAGCTGCCCTACCAGCTAGATTTTCATAATGCTAAAAAAAATATGAAATATGTAGAAAATACCTGATGCATACCTGCCAAATTTAGATAATAAAAATCCAGTAGATAGCACAGTGAGCATTTTTTACGGTACTCTGCAGGTCAGCATATAACCTGTTCAATATCACTTAGGGAAAAATAGGGATTTTTTTTTTACATAACACAAAAAATGATAACCCACTATACAACATTGAAAATGCTAATAAACATAAAAAATACTACTGCATAAGAAAAATGTTTTTACGTAGCGTATAAAAACCATATCAGTGGCATAAGCTGAGAGAAATTCTTGAGGGCGTTCACTGAAACAAAAAGATGTTCAGTTCTTAAATTGTAATTTAGTTAATTAGATGAATGTGGATAGAAAAATGCTTCTGGAACTCTATTGCCTAGAGAATAAGGAGGAAAAAATCCATTGTGCAATCACTCATTTTGAGCATATTTTAAAGAAAATAATTATTCATTTTTATATAAATTGCAAAGATGTGAAAGCATTGCTTAAATAATTTAAAATTTTATCAAAAATAAGATGGATGGAAAAGGATGTTTCAAGATTGCATGGAAATTTAGTCGATATATGCAAAATCGCATTTAAAAAATAAATATTTTACAAAAATATTAATTAATAATGAAACATACTGCTAAGAAGTGAATGTTGAGCATGTTTTAATTCACATAATTTGAAACTTAACATGGATTAAAAAGGATGTTCCAACATCGCACAGAAATATAGTATACCCTTCAAAATCACACTTAAAAATAATCAATATTTTATGAAAATATTAATTAATAATGAAACTTACTACAAAGAAATTAATGTTGTGCATTTTTTATTCCCATAATTTAAAATTAAACATGGATGGAAACGGATATTTTAACATTACATGGCTATGTATTATTCTATATACGAGAAATCACAATTATTTGAAACAGTATCCATCAATAAAGTGAAATTGTGCAACTTAGTACTGGTACTAGGTTCATGCGCAGAAGAAACAAATAGGCAGGTGCAAGTCTAATCAAAATTCCCTTTGACAGAGAATTTTTGCCAAAAAATCCCTAACTTTAGGGAATTCTAAAAACAATAGACAAAAACCAGGAGATTCTCACTAAAAATTGGGAAACCAGGAGTTTTCGGGAAAATCCAGTAGCGTTGGCAGCAATGCAGATGACATAAAAACTTAATGTTTTAATAAATAAATTCAACCTCAAGAAGTAACAGAATTATTTACTTTATTAGCAATATTTTTAATATCAATCTGACACACTACATTAATTATAAAATATTAGTCATACTACCATATATCTTATACATTAAAAGCTGGTCACATATGTATGTAAAGGGAATTCTGAAGCTCCTTCTCAACCTAGAAGCACACTTTTTCTTTAAACATAGGTATCAAACCAAAGAGGAACCCAAAGTCTAACAATTTTTGGTAGATTTTTAAATATTTGAGTAAAAAAAATATTTTGGGAGAGGGGGGGGGGGGGGGGGGGGGGGGGTAAAAAGAAGGATGTGCAGAAAATCTATTTTCTAATTTAAAAATAAAATCAGAACCTCATTTTTTTTTTTTAATGAAAGACAAATAAATTTTGAAGGGCTTCTGGAAGCTAGATTTTCAATAAAGTCAATAACTTTTTTATACAGATTTCTAAACTTCGTCCAAACCGAAAGAACCTTTTCAGAACAAAATATGATTTCCCAGCTCGTGGAGATCTGGAGGTCAGACAGTGGGTGCTGGTCAAAGTAGAGATAAAAATTTAAATTTCTAAAATAATTACAGATAAGAATTTAAAAATTTAAATATAACACTTATTTTAAAATTCCAACCTTGATTCCTTTTTTCATGTGTTTTGCATTATCTTTCTCAATATCATGGTGAGAACGAATAGTAGATTTAAGTTCATCTCCAACAACTGCTCCAGGTCCTTGGGTGCAAGGGCCACCAACAAACAACATGATTCGTGCACCAGTAGTAGGATAGGTACACTGCAAAATAAGTTATTTGGAGAAACAAAAATTACAAAACTGTGATAAGTAATAAATGTATACATACACAAAATGGATTGTTTTAGGTGATTGATTAAATAAATAGGTCTGTAAAAATAAATAAAAAAAATTCTGCCAAGAAGAAATTCTGCCAAGTATTGAAAAATTCGGAAAAAAGTTAGCCCCAAAAAGAAATGAAATTACATATTATGGCAGTAAGATATCCAGGTGGGAAAGTACTATCAATGTTTTTCACTTATAACTAGAATAAGCCAAATGCTGAAAGAGAATGAGGAAAGTTTGCATACCTTGGTGCCCTATCTCATTAATAAAGTTCCTTCGTTCTTCAAAATAACATTTTGCATTCGTTTATTAATTATCTGACCTATATTTAGAAGTCTTGCACAAAGTTAGGCCATTTTTTTAGGCCTCAAAATTAGGCCACTTTTAGAACATGTTAAAAAATTATCACTAAAATTCCACAGAGGCCTTAGACGTGAGAATAATTCCACTGTACTATCCCAGGAAAGCGAGCGTGCGCAAGCGTCCTCGGTCGTTACCTGGGTGTGTGTGTGGGGGGGAAGTACAGGATATTTACTTCCACACAGAGCCGTTTAGCATAGTTTTATAACTACTTTCATATCTTAGTTTCTGACTTCTAACCATACCTGTACTCCTCTTTTGCTTTTGGGAAATTATGAATAGTTGGCCAGCCCTCCCCCCTCTGCCCATCTAGTGTTACTCAAGCTCAAGGCCCTGCACCCTTTGGGGCTTACCCCTTCCCAACTTACCTTTCTCTATTTCTACTGGAAGCCCGCTTGGGCCCCAATTATTCCTTTCTGAAGACTTGGTGGAGGACATAAATTTGGCCGTTGCCCCCCCCCCCCCCTTCAAGCACAACTTTGATTTAAATTCTATCCTGTTATGAATCTCCTTTTTTCTAATTATCTTTTCTATTCACTAGAAGTTTAAAGGGAGGATCTTCTGGTACGTCTCTAACCCCGTCCTTGAGATAAAGTTTCTTCAATGCAGCATGGCTACACTCAAGTACTTTCATTACAATGAAAACTAAATACCTATCAGGGTGCTGTGGTACATGGAACTTTTCCTTATTCTCTTTCCACATTTTGCTTATTCTAGTTATAATTGTAAAGCATTGATTGTATTGCTGGAAAAATGTAAACAAACATCGCAATTCATGATCCTCCTGAATGAAAATTCAAATTGAAAACATATTTTGTTCTCGAGAGTGAGTCGTGGCATATTTCTAGTAAGTACTTCATGCAAATTTAAAAAATTGATGTGTATACAGAATTTGCATAATAATTGCTCGAAATAATGAATATTCTGAGAAATATGAGCCCCTTCTGGAAGTTTCTACGGAGAGTATATAAAATGAGTCATCAGTTAGTTGGAGTAGTTGACGTAATATGAGCTATATTAAATTGTGAGATACATTAATGTTTTGAGAATAGTATTGGCTATTTTTGTGAATTAGCTGAGCATTTAATTACTGTTTTATTGTATTTAACAGTTGTTTAGTGATCTTGTAAGATAGTTATTGAGTTATTTACTGTGTATTTTTCCTGTTTGTGCTTATTAGTGCTTTTAAATACAAGTGTAAGTTATCTAGAAATTTAGACTCATTCTTGCATCCTGAATATATTCCTCAATAGTGAATACTTTTTAATTTTATGCAAATTATTTGATAAATTAATTTGAAAACTTTCAATATCTCAAGAATGGTTTATGATGGCTTCAAAAGTTCGTATCATTCATCTCCTAAAGAAAAATTACATAACAAATGATCAATTATGTAACATAATTAAAGGTTCTAAATTTTAATTGATTTTTTCAAAATTTCATTTGAAAATTTGGGTGTCTTCCATGTATTCAATCGCGTTTCAAATCTATAGGGTTCCAATATTCACTAATTGCAATATTTGTGCCAGCTTTGTTCAAAATGCTACATTCATTTATGAGATATCACATCCACAGACACACACACATATATATATAGACATCACCTCAAAATCGATTTGAGTTCAGAAATCTTTGAAACATGCTCCTTTTAAAATGTAAATGGGCTAGGTCCATAAAAAAAATTCAAGCATTTTTCAAGGACATCATTTCTTCCATATTATAAAGTTGTATGTGTTTCTGGGAGGAAAAATCATAGCAAACTAATGTTATTATTTAATGAAACCGTTGAGGAAATTTTTGGAAAAAAACAAAAATTTGGCAACAGCGTAACTGCTAGGGAAATTTCTAGAGAAAGCAGAACTTCTCAGAAAAAAAAAAAAACAAGAAAAAAAAACAATGCTGTGAATCTGCAGAACACTTTCAACCCTGCCTTTTTTAAGCACTTTCAAGAACTTAACCAAGAAAATGGGATCTTTCAAGTACTTTCAAGGAATGCCTTAAAAATGTTAATCTAAAATTCAAGTACTTTTTCCCAATTTTCAAGCACCCTGAATAGTAAATTAAGGATGTGTGTTTAAAATGAAGATAAAACTAACTTCCAATAATCCAACAGCAATGGATAGTGCTACACCAGTAGACCTCAAAGGTCTCTTCCCTTGTTGCACAGGCCATGGATCTCTTTGAAGCTCTTCCAACAAATCTGTCAGACTCATGTCACACTTGTGAACAGGCTGCAAAAACCTATTTTACAAAATATGAAAAAAGAAGTTAAAAAATCCAACAGATAAAAAGTGTTACAAAACAGTAAGAAAGTAGAAGATTGAGAATGTCAAGCTAGGGATTAAGTAAGGGCATAACTTTCATCAAATGGAAAGTTTTCTAAAAACAAACTTCTTAAATGGCAGTTATTATCAAACAGTCAGTCAGAAAAGTCAATCTTTTGAGAAAGGTGTGGGATCTAAGAGATAACAGACTAAATCTGTGGTTCCCAACTTTTATGGTCCCCCCCTGAACCTATATTAACAAAGCATTTTCTTAGTTATCCCTCTTCACGAAATTATAAATTATATATCCCTATTATAGTGATATTATTATCACTATTATAAGGATCTGAACGTTTTCTGCCTGATGCATCCAGTATTAAAAATTTATACCTCCCAATTAAATATGCTACCAGAAATGCAATTTATTCTCAAGATTTCCACTGATGCAAATATTGTGAGTGGTGAAAAGTCAGGGCTGTTGCCCATATTTTTGTTAAAAATATTAAGCACTTTTGAAGGACTACAGCAAGAAAGAATTAAGTATTGAGAAAAAAGTGGGTTGCATAGTTATATTATAAAACCTTTTCAGAATCCATATAATATAATTTGTTTTCAGCACCATGCAGCTTTCCTTGTTAGTACTGCATACCAGTCGCATAACATCTCTTGTGTTCACAGAGTTTTTAATGGGTTTCTTAATTACAATAGTTTCTGCATGATGCATGGGATTAGGCTATGTGCACCGCACAATGGAGAGTTCAATTAACCATGTTGATTGCAATTGAATGCTGGAAGATAGCATCGTTAAGGCAGGAGTATTTAAGCAGTCAACAGGCAGTCAGTGGTAGCTTTGCTTATCGTTCGGCCAGAGCTTCATTAATTCTGGTAAAAGTTTGATCATAGTTTTATGGGTGTGTTAATATTTGAAAAGCTTTGTGTATGGTTTTGTGGGAATAATTCATCTACTTCGGGGATATGAGTTCCTTTAATGGATTTGACAGTTTGAGAACAGGAGCTTAGTCAGCCAGAAAGAACAGTGTGCTAAAATGAGTGTGGTATTAGTGGTGATGTGACTGGCCATCTTTACCTGTTCTGCTTAAATTCTGGAACAATTGTCTCTTTCTTGTATAGTTGTGGGTCATCAATCCTTCATATAGTTGCCCCAGCTGAGTGGAGATTGGTTATTAAACTTTCACATACATCTTCTGGACTCAATGTGTAGCGGGTTGATCAGCCATCTGTACCGGTCCTGCCTGCATTTCCAAAATGGATGTAGGATTTTTCATTTAGCTCTTATTCTTTGTGTGATGCTATGTCATTTTGACCACCTATTACTTTTATATACAACTTTAAGAGATGTATGAATGTGTATTTTATTCTAGTATAAACTTAACAATTGAACCCAGAACCTGTTGTAACAAATTAAGTTGAATGACATTTGCTTGATAAACTTATGATTCTCATTGATTCATGTCTCTTGTCTTCAGATGTCACAACCATATAAAAAATTTTGAGGAATGCTTATAAAAATGTTTGCTATCATTGACAAAAAAAATTCTTTAAATTTGAGCAAAAATTCCCATTCTGAGATCTTTTTCATTACTTATTTTACAATCTTTATCAGGTTTTTGATGATATTTTATGCAATGACTGCCCAATTATGAGTACTACAGTTATTAATAATCAGATTCAGGGAATCAGGCTTGGGTTTCTACAAGGACAGTGGAAGAAACTGAAAACCAAACTAAAACTGGGAAATGTGAAACCCATTGACCTCTTTCCCATATGGCAATGGCAAAAATTGCTCTGGCAATTTGCAATAAGATCATCACACTTGGATGGGAGAAAATTTTTCCTACTTTCATTGTAAGTTCTGAACTGTGCTTAGTGTGATATTTCTAAGAAAACAAAGTACCTTGCATATTTTAAATACTTTGGCAAAAATTTACAGTTATAAGGTCCTTAAAAATTAAGTATTTTAAAGGACTGCAAGCATTCCAATAGTTAAAGAATAATTTTTGCATCATATTTATCAGCAAGAGAATATATTGTTAGAATACATAAAACACGCCTTTAAAGCATGTCAAGTACATTTTTTGGACCCACTTTTACAATTTGCAGCTTTTTTATCTTTGTTTATATCCTTATCTTGCACTCTCTCAACTGTATATGAATTTTTATTCTTTACAGATATTTCACCTTCATGTGATGTCTTTAAAAAAGTGAAAGCTTTTTATGTGCACAACATTTTTGAAAAATTCATTCAGAGCACCCACTGTTGTACGAGTCATACAATGCAGCTTTCTAGAGAAAGCCAATGAGTACTGACATGTTTCAGGATTTTTCTAAATAATAAACAACAAAGGCTTTCGAAACTTTTTCTAAGCTTGTTGCTTTTTGTACAGAGTGAGTGTATTTTCCTTAAAATTTCAAGCACTCTTCAAGGACTTTCAAGTACCATGCAATTATTTTTCAAGAACATCATTTCTTCCATATAATGAAGTTATATGCATTTCTGGGAGCATAGCAAACTAACATTATTGTTTAATGTTGAAGCTGTTGAGGAAATTTTTTGGGAAAAAACAATGTTGTTCAGGAAAATTTCAGTGACAGCATAACTGCTAGAGAGATTTCCAGAGAAAGCAGAACTTCTCAGAAAAAACTCAATGCTGTGAATCTGCAGAACACTTCCAACCCTGCCCTTTTCAAGCACTTAACCAAGAAAATAAGAATGTTCAAGTACTTCCAAGACCTTGAAAATGTTAATCTAAAATTCAAGTACCTTCCCAATTTTCAAGCACCTGCATGGACCCTGTTTGCAGTTTTCATTCAGATAAAAGTAAATATCTATTAGCACCTCATCAACCCCAATGGGTAGTCTTAAATTTGCTTTCTGAGCTGCTATATGGAGATGGCATAAACATTCTTGGATGAATGCACTAGCTTGCTTTACAAGAACAAATTCAGCAAAACCATTGTATATTTCCTCATCACTTCAGCACTACTACATTCAAAGAAAAAAAACAATTTGATCACAGAATGCTTATTCTTCAATTTCAACATTTATTAATGAAAATATGTTACTGCTGGTGGATGTCTCTTTGTTAGCTGCTAGACACAGCAAAGTTGTAAAAAAGTTTCTTGTGAAGAATTGAAAAATGCAACAGCCAGTGGATAAAGTTGCTTTGAACCTCCGTTATTGCTAACATCAATGCATAATGCAAATAACCTTATTTGCATGCAATTCGTTATCTTTGAAGGTCTCTTTTCTCAGAACAGAGATCATCGCTGTTTTTGTACATCCAGAAATGTATTTTTCAGCAATTTTTGTATCAGGAAACATGGACCTAAATAATGGTCCAGCATGATCACTAACAACTGGTATGTATTCAATTAAAAAGTTTGCAAACTGTTCTTTAGTTTAAAAATTGTTTTGAAATATCTAGCCACTGATTTGTTCCTACATTTTGTTACAAAAGCTCCCAAAGTCTCACAGTTTTGACATGCCATTGACAGTGGTCATCAGCTCCACCAGGTGCAATAGAAAATGTGCTACAACAAACTATTCAAAAAACAAAATAAACTTTTTCTGCAGCTACCAAAATAAGGCTATTTTTTGGTATAAGAATATAAAAACTGTTGAATTTTCATATATTTTTAACTTCATTCATCTTTCAACACATGCTGCCATCTCAAATCAATCCTTTTCCTCCAACCAAAATCAGCACAGAAAATCAAGTTATAGTTTTCACTCGATTGTTCAAAATAATGCTTTACCCCATGGGCTATGCTGAATACAATGGCATGGGATTATGCCATTAAATCCTGGTGCTCCAACCGAAACAGTTTTTGCCATTTAATATGATGCTGACTTTGGCTCCACCTTGCTCTACATTTACCAAAATGTTATTAAAGTGATGTTATTGAATTTTGTAGTGGCACTTATCTGGTCTCTTGATAAAAATATGGAAAGAAAATTGGAATTGCTCAGTACTGTGAAGTATGGGAAAAGTGAAGCAATATTATGTCTTTTCCAGAGAATTTTAAGTGCATACACCTAAATTCCAGATACACTCTTGAATTTCCAGAGTATTTGGCATTCCAGTAGTTTGCATCGACAAGGAATTTAATAAATGCCCCAATTATTGAACGTGTCAATCGGATCTTTGAGAAAATATATTTTATTGAAAAGGAGAGAAGTCACTTTGAAGTCAAACTTATTATTTTTTTTCATTTTACTAACTTTTGGTCACACTAGACAGTTCTACCATATTGGATTCTGTCATTTAGCCAGTTTTGATTCAGCCAGCATGACTTTGCTCTTATTTGCATGTTCAGATCCAGGCTTGCTCACACTGAAGAAGGAATTCCAAAGATTTTTGAAAGACATGTCAGTTTACTTAACTTCATTTGCACAGCATTTTACATTGTAATTTTGTACATTATTGATTGTGTGCAAAGTCATGTTTTCTACTTAGTATCCACTCTTTGAAAAAATTTATAAGAATTATTCTTGTAAAAGCCATTTTAAATTTGCACCACATGTGGAAAATAAATTTTAATCAAAAATAAAAGTTTCAATACTTATTTGCAGGTGGCACAGTTGGTCCTGCTGGGCCTCTAGGCTGCGGGGTCATTCCAGGTTGCTGCATCTGAGTGAACTTGCCAATGCCCAACATATCCTAAAAATATAGCTTATTTTGAAATTGAAAGTTCATATTTATCTTCGAATCTAAAAAATACATAAAAAATATGTTGCGTAATGCTGAAGTGCACTATTTATTCTATAGCTATTTTTCAGTTTAGAGAGCATGTTCCATTTTACAAATATCTACAAAATTTAACTGGCAAGGTTACTTACTAATGTATCAAGCTTATTGTTTCACATTTCATTGACATTTCAATTGGAGGTCGTACAATTTAGCTCCTAATTGCATATTTCAAAATTCAATTAAGAACAGTTTTATGAATTTTATTGTAAACAATCTACAGGTTTTACTTCTACAGGTCTTTGGTTCCTCTGAATACATAACTTTTCGATATTCCTTCACAACCTAATTCATGAACTTGAACCATGCGACCAAATGTAATAAGCCCAATTAAAGCATTAGGAAGTAGTAAGGACAGGGATATTTGAAGTGCAAATTGGATGGTCTAGGTAGAAAGATAGATAAATAACAATAGGATACTATGAACAACAACAAAAAAAAATATGGAAAAGCAGAGAAAATAAATAAAGAATTAGCAGTTGTCCGAATGACAGTAAAAAAAGATACAAATAACTAAGCAATTAAATTATTATTCAGCAAAGCAATTTAATAGTTTCAAAGCAAAAACAAAAATTAAAACTTTCACACATAATTACCTGAATCTGTTTTCCAGTAAGATCTTTGGTACCTCTGAATACATAACTTTTCGATATTCCTTCACAACCTAATTCATGCACTTGAACCATGCGACCAAATGTAATAAGCCCAATTAAAGCATTAGGAGGCAGTAAGGACAGGGACATTTGAAGAGATTCCTGCAATAAAACACTGAATTAGTAAAACTTACGATATTGGCCACTAATCAGAAAAAATAACGAAAATGCAGCACCTTCTATAGAAAAGACTGTATTTGCAATAAGATTTAATTCTAGGATAATCAATTATTGTGTAATTCAATACAATTGCACTCAATTTTTTATGAGGGTATTTTTACCAAAAATATAAACTATTTCAAATTTGCTGGTTGACATATTTGCATAATATAAATATTTGTAATAAATGTAGAATTGTGAATTGCAATAACAGATTTATTAAATGTTGCAACTTTTTGATACAGCATGAAGAAATTCAGGTCATTTTGCTAGTGAAGAATTTATTAATGGGAACTGTACTATATTGCCATCTATAATAATTAAAGGAAGAATCTGTCTGTCTGTGATGCTGCACGATATATACTACACTTACAGGTCTGAGGTTTTTCACAAAGTAGTATTTGGGCGCGGTAGCCCAGTGGTTAGCACACGGGAATTGCACTCAGTAGGCCCGGGTTTGAGTCCCTCCGCTGCCAAAACTGCCGCCGTGTCCAAGTGGAGTACGATCACGTTAAACATGTAAGTCCTTCCAAGAGGTTGGTGGTAGGGGAAGAAGGGTACAGTCCCTGTGGATGCCTCTTCCACTGGATTCCGGTCTAAATTGGGCAGCTCTTCCCGGGTGTCCAAACAGTTACCTTACACCTTTATGGTAGGTTGGATGGTCTGGGTCTCAACAACAACACAGTAGCATTTGGGCACGGTAGCCCAGTGGTTAGCACACGGGAATTACACTTGGTAGGCCCAGGTTCGATTCCCTCTGCTGCCAAAACTACCGCTGTGTTCATGTGGAGTACAATCACATTAAACATGTGGGTCTGTAAGTCCTTCCGAGAGGTTGGTGGTAGGGGAAGGCGGGTATGGTCATCACCTCCGAGAGCAGAAGCCGGAGCACTAATTTTTGACGTCTCGGCTTGTAGGCCCACTGCGAGTAGGTCTTCTAGATCGCGATCGGAGCTTTTGCTATTTGCTTCCCTTTTAATTCTCTGTTCAATGTAAAGGAATAATAATTTGTCAGTAAAGCAAATAATACTCATGAAATTTGGAAGTATTTTCAATAATGTACATTAAAATGGGTGATTTAAAATATTAATATTGCTGTACATTTCCTTAAAATAAAATAGTTATAATGACTCAAATTCACTCTGGGAGCAAAGATGAAAGGATTCCATTCAGTTTGTGTTTTAATAAAAGTTTGAAAAAGAACCCTATAATTGCTTAATCAGACATTTTATTTGAATAATTCTTCAGTACATTCAGCTTAAGTATGCGTACTTACACATAAAGTATGCAGAAACTAAAGATTACTGAATACTATCTATCTTTAAATATCATAAGATAATCATTGAAAAGAAACTCAGAATTTAACTTTTAATATGCTCACGTGTTTATTTATTTTTATTTCATTTTATTTTATTCATTTTTTGTTATAAATTGTAAAATGATTTAGAATTAAGATAAATACTAGTTGAATGTCATTCATTAACCTATGTACTATAATTTGTAGAAGTCCAGGTTTTCTAATATAGCACATCTTATATTCCTTTTTTTACTACCACACATTAACAAATTGTAAACAATTTTGCTTAAGAGTTTGAAATACCTCAGGGGCTTTGAAAATTTAATAAAGCTGTATAATACAACTTTTTGGTATTAATATTTCATTTACAATTTCATTGAAGTGAAAATGTGAGAAAGATTAAATTAGCTTTGTATTATTAAAATAACATTAAATATAATATAATGAAATATGCAATGGTAACTAGAAATTGTAAGTTGGTTACTTTGCTTTTTTCCAAGTAATTTTAACAATTTTCAATAACATAACAACTCGCTACATAAAAAAAAATGTGCACAACCTAAACACAAATGACTTCTTAACCCATTCTTTTAAAATTTCAGCATGCCATAACAAATAAAAAATATACATAAAATACTAAATCTTTTATATGCAATTACTTATTTATCAAACGGTTAAAAATATGTTATTTGATGTGTGAAATATTACATTTTACATTATTTTTCTTTCATAACTTTAGTGTAGCATTTTTATTGCTACGATTTCTTGCTATTGACAATATCTTAAAAAGAGAATGACATTTTTTTATCTATATAAATAAAATTGAAAATACATCTATCTGTCTGTGTATTTATCTATCTGATCATCACGGTAGAACTGCTGCATCGAATTTCATGAAAATTTTGTGGGTAGCCTTGAAATAGCCCTACTTAAAATTTAGTCCATGTTTCAAGTTTCTAGGGCCAGAGATTGTTGAGATACGAATAAAAATCCCACAATTAAACCTTCCATAAAAATAGAATTATGCAGATGATATATTTTCAGCATTTAATACCCTCAACTGGGAAATGAAAGAAAAGTTTTGCATGTGTAAAAGATTAGAGTTAAACAGAGAGTATATTTGAGTTAAACAGACCAGATTATTCAAATAAATCCAAAATAAACGGTTTACATTATAAAGCAAGATTTCACAAAAGAACTTTTAAAAATAAAACTTTAGATTTAAGTAATTTTTAAATTAACAAAATTTATTTTATATGTAAAATCAATTTCTAAAATTAGACTCTTCAGGTTATTTATACATCATGCAAAAAAAAAGTTCAACAAATGTAGAAATGCTGTAAGAAAAGAAATAGTTGATTTATCTGTGAAAAGAAAACCTTTAATAATAAGATATCTGTTTGTTAGTTTTCATTATGCAGAGTGGAAAATTAAATGCCATACATCCATGAAATTTGGTACAAGGGTACCTCATCTGCCAAGAGGAAACACCTTGTCAGGATTTTTTTTAAATTCAAATTAGTATTTTAATTATTTAATGTGTGAAATGCCCTTTAGAGCAATTTCTACATAAAGAACAAGAATATTGCAGAGTTCCTATTTTAATGCTTTGAATAGAATCTGTACTATGGATAGGCGAATTTTCATGAAATAAAAATATATATATTATTTTCATATTTTGGAAATGTAAACGATTTTAAAATTCTGACAAAATCTACTAACATTCCTACCTGTATGCAATAAGGAAGATAAATGCAACACATTGCTTTTGGGGGGGGTGTGGGGGGGGGAAGTTTGTGGTATCATTTGTTTTTTATGATTTTAATATGGCATCAATACATCATGAAACTTTTCTCTTCATATTGTTGCGAATGTTGAAGATCCAGACCACTTGACTGGCGCACTCTCACTTGCGTCCGTCGTCTTGCCTTTTGTCTCTATTGCAGACCAAACAGTGCCATTGGAGTGTTTTCACCAGAAGATAGTTGTACGAACATTTTTTCCCTGACGCTACTCTATGGTTTCTAGAATTTCGAGTCAGAAGAAGGGTTGCCAGATTTGGCGATTCCATTTTAATGCTTTGAATAGAATCTGTATTAAGATGAATTTTCATGAAATAAAAAATATATATTCTTTTCATGTTTTGAAAACATTAGCGATTTTAAAATTCTGACAAAAAAAAAAAAATCTAACATTCCTACCTGTATGCATTACCGGAAGATAAATGCAACACGTTGCTTGGAAAAAAAAATGTTTATGGTATCATTTGTTTTTTATGATTTTTATATGGTATCAATACACCATGAAACTTTTCACTTCATATCGTTACGAACATATAGTATTCTCTCACTGGCGTCCCCTGTCTTGTCTTTAGTCTATATCGTAAACCAAACGGTGTCATCTAAGTGTTTTCCCCAGAAGACAGAGGTACGGACATTCTTTCCCTGACATCACTCTATGGTTACCAAAATTTCGAATCAGAAGAAGAGTTGCCAGATTTGGTGATTTATTGCCAATTTGGCAACTTGAGGATTGTTCCAGAAACTTCATGAAATAACTATTAAATCTAGGAGATATTAGATAATTCTGAAGATTTCTACAGAGAGGTTTCCAGAAATTTCTATAGAGAGACTATAAAAAGGACTCATCACTCTGTTGGAGTTCAGTTGACAAGTTAACAATATAAGAACTACAGTGAACTGTGACTTTTGTCAAAGTTTTGAGAATAGTAGCCGTTGTTTTGTGAAATTATCTTTGGCAGTATTTTGAGAATATTATCGCTTATTCTGTGAAATGAGTGGAAAATTCAAGTGCTGTGTTGATTGTATACTGTTCCTATTTACTTGAGAATAAAAGCCAGTTATCCAGAAACTTGAACTCGTCCTTGTATCCTGAGAGTACACCCAAGATTCTAGAGGATATGTTTTGTAACAATATGACGTGGTTCAATTTCCCACTGTTCATTGCATACATATTACAAAAGATTACAGTCATTTTAAAGGGATGAACACAAATTGTTCTCGCTTTACGATTTATTTTGAATTCCATGTGCTGACGACTGTGAGTCATGGGAAAATGTCAATTTTGAGGGGTTCAATTTTTAACTACTTTTATAGATTGTTATTAAATTTGATTCATTTTGAAGTGGATGTATAAATTGTAAGGTTGTTCTGGGATTGATTGTTGATTCTGGGAGCTTAATTTCATTTAAACTTGGTAATTTACATTTCTACTATTGATATAATATCTAGAGGTGGCGGGAAAAAAGCACATAAGTCAAACATTCCAATTTTTTTATAACATACATATTTAGTTTGAGAACTTTATATGAACTTTGTTGTGGAAAATATACGTAAATCAGTTGGGCTATCAAGACGTTAAAAAAAAAGAAAAACCTTAACCACCTATTAGATTTTGCACAGATATAAGTGGGGTCATAAAATATAAATTAAGAAAAATTATTATCTATTTAGCATATAAATATATTGCAAACTCCATAAAAATTCAATCTGTATTCTGAAAACTAAAAAGTTCTCCTAAAAGTATTAAAATGTTCATTCCTCGAAACTTCAAAATCCTTGATTTTGACTTGAGTGCTTTTTCCCACCAGCTCTAAATATTTTGATTGTGATTTCGGTTATATGATTCATCTTATTTCACTTATGCTATTTTGATTATATATAATTTGCAAGATTGTTTAATGAAATTTCACCTTTTTTACAGATGTTACCCAGAATTTAAAGTAGGTATTAATTTATCAAACATTAGACTAGTCTTCTTTTGAAAAATTTAATGAATTCATCAAATTCCTGGTTTAAATCCTAGGTACATTTTCTAGTTGTAAACAAGGCCTCATAAAACAGAATTAAAGGTATGAACTCAGAAGCAAAACAAGCTTCTATCATCATGGTAAAAAACAGAGCAGTCCCACTAGCAAAGGCTGTTTTTTGAAGATATTTCTGATCTTAGAAGTTATTAGCTGCAAATAACTGATATAACCTTGACATGAAACAATGACAGTGTGTTTACTGAGTTTCAATGTTATCAAAAGTTATTTAGTGCTGATCGCTTTTATAGGATGTCTGAACATATTTCCTGACATTTCCAGGTTTTGTAGATAAATTTAAATGTATTTCCAATCACTAATTTTAATAAAATACATATTATAATGTATTGAAAGTTGTGTTATTTAAGCATACCATACAATTATATACAATTACATTTTGTCCTCAGAAGGCCATGATAAGGAATCTAACATGAGTGTAAGATATAATTAATTACATTTAGATAGGAAAACAGTCAAATGCTGCAAATCCCATTAATAGTGTCCTTATCAATTTTCAAATTGGCAGGTTAAGATAAAAACAAGTAACTGTTTTGTTATTTTAGTTAAACCTTGCAGGGTATAATGAAATGAATGAAATCTTAGTCTTAAATGTTGGTCCATTAGTGAAAACATTGTAAAAATTATGAAAGTCAAAATGTGTTTTAAAAATTAGTGTAGAAAAGATACTTAATATTTGTCAAAAACTTGCATTAATTGCTCTCTAGAGTAATGTAACATGATGCTGGAATTCCCTAATGATTCAAAATTATAGACATTGATTTTGACATTTACCAAATACATTTCAAACAGAAAATACTTACTTTAAGCTCAACCAGTTCTTCTTCATCTATACAAGTATCCACAACAAAAAGGAATATGGGTGGTAAGCATGGTTGTCTCTGAAAAGTCAACAAGAATATACGTAATTTAAACTAAGTAAAACAAATACTTTGGCAAATCATACCCAAAATATCTTATATTTTTATAATTATTTTAGGTTACCAAACACAGATAAAATAATCATAAATAAAAGGCATTGTGAGTATGCCAGTAACAAATATAAATAGTGATAAATATATCTACTTGAAATTAAGGCGAATAAAAATTTGTCAAGTGTTCAGTTGTTAGTAGTCATACAAGAACAAAAATTCTGTAGCTTATTTTAATGTTTTGAATGTTTGTTGAATAATAATTTATTATAGAAAACCACTGTCAAACATATTTCTCAAAAGCCTATGACATTTCAATAGATATTTTGTAATTTTTCTTTTTAAAAGTTCTTACTTTAATTATTTGCCTCATTTGATCCATATTTTATTGTTTCTGTTTTAAAATATTTAATGCTAAGTAAGTAAAAAATATGAAAATGTTGAGTCTTAGAATTTTTAATTTAGCTATGAAATACTTTTGTTACTTATAGCAGTTATGATACTATCTATATATTCAATTTACTAATAGGTCAAAATTTTAATATATTTTGCTTTTTATGTCCATAATCCCATAATATCTGTCATTTAGCTAAATGAGCTAATCAACTCTTATTTTTATTCTACTGTTTTTCTGAATAAGAGCTCTATTGATATTTTAACAAATGCCCCCAAGATACTAAATAGCTTTTTATAAAAACAGGCAATCTAAAAACCATGTTTTCCCCCTGGTGTCCAGAATTATGTATTTAAAATACAGGGTATACATAAAAGAATATCTGGGTTTTAAAGCTTTTTAATATCTTTTAACTTTGAATTACAAATAAAATTAAAGAGTAACACCTACAGTTTTTCTCTAAAAGTGTTCAATGTGAGCTCCTTTAGTTACAAGGCACATATCCAATAGATAGGTGACTTTTTCTCAAACTTTAATCAGCATGTACTACCGCTGTCAGGTGGGAAGACTGGGAAACATTGGGGAATGCGCACAATTACAACTACATGAAGTTAAACTGCCCGTCCTACTAAAATTGTCGTCTCTGCTCTTTGATTCTGGCCTGTACACATCATCTCAGAGATACTATAACAAATTAAAACCCTGATATTTTTTTATCTACACCCTATAGTATAAAATTATTTATAACTCAAAATATACATTTACTTCCAAATAAATGCATTTTTGTAGTAGATCACTAACAGAGTAAGGATAACTGTATATATTAATTTTAAAATAACTTTATACAACCCTTAAAGGCCAAATTTTGAAATTTAGTGAGTGATCACTGGCCAGCAGTTTGCTTCATTTATGTTAAAGATCACATTTACCCGAAATAATTATTGGCAGCAAAACATTTATGAAAATAATTTTCTTACAAAATTACACCCATACAAATAATTAAGGGTGTCAGTTTCTGTACACAACTACTGAAAACTCCCAAAAGTCTGCAAGTGGCCAGTAAATAACAAATGTGGTATGTATGTGACCAGTAGATAACAAATGTGGTATGTATATGACCAATAGATAACAAAAGTGGTATGTATGTGCCAAGTAGATAACAAATGTGGCTTGTGGTATGTATGTGACCAGTAGATGGCAAATTTTTAATCTTCCCTTTCTGAACTTCAGTAGCTCTGTGTCTACCATGAACTTTAATCTCTAACAATCCTGACACATACAAACACTTTTTCTAGTTCACTGTGTTTTTCTTTCAGTGTATAACCAGATTCAAAGTATATTCTTTTACACGTATATTGTTCTTATACATCATGAAAATGTTAAGCATTATTTTATAAATTTAGGTAAATACCTAAAATTATTTCTAGTTTCATATGCTTCTCATGGAAAAATAAAATATGCAATTTCAACACAAAGGGAATTTGATCTTAAATTTCTGTATTCACACTAAACATATTACTCAAGATGTCAAACCATTAGGATTGCACTCCCATTATAGATAATATCTATGAGCCTGTTTCGGGATTTTTATACACTCATCAGCATGGAGTCCATGCAGGCTCCAAAAATGCAAAATAAGTCCATAGATGCTGTTCTCTGCAATGGAAGCATGATCCCAACTTTAGGAATACTCCTATAAGCATGTTGTACCAGCATGAACTGTCAAAACAAGTTTATGTGGTGTTAACAAGGACAAAAAAAAATTATGGTCACTCGCTCGCCAGACAAGTGAATTTTTTAATCGAGGATGAAAACTTTAGGGCACAAAGCCTGACAACAAGAAAGTATTCTTTGGTGATTAGAGGCAGCTATTCAGGTGCAGTTAGTGAAGAGACACTTCATCTATTAAAATTGAAACAAATGAAATTTATTTCAACAAATACTTTCATGCATATTTTACTATTGCACACACTGCAGAATAGGAATGCAACATTTAAATTTTGATTGTAACAGGAATTTCTGCTTTTCAAGCTTTATGCAAATCTATCAGCAAGTGAAATTCTGGAGATAAAATTTGTCATCTCTTTATTTGCGAGCCCTGTTGCCATGATAACCATGACATCACGCATCTTATCAGCTTATGGATTTAACGAGATAGCAGATTTTTCTGCCAAACGCCTCAAAAAACAGTTTTTCTGAATGTGTGATAAAATGCCATTAAGGCACATTGTTTTCTAGCTATTCCTGACATTGCATTGATTAACTATGTTATTTGGCTACTTTTCTATATTATCCCAGGGGGGGGGAGGGGGAGAATAGCAACTAGAGATTATATAATTTTTGTTTTAGTGTATCACCTGTTATATGTTGAACGGTAGAATCTTTTTCCTAAACAGTTCAGAAATATAAATTAACAGAAATGCAAATTGTGCCTTAAAAATAATATACATTGGAAAATAAATATCGTTGATTGAACAAAACGAATTATTTTCACAATATAATTTAATGAGAGTTTCTTTGAAAAAAAAGTTATAAAAAATAAGAACGTTGAAAAACAAAAAAGAAAAATCAAATAAAATGAAGTTAAAATTTTTTTATTTTTTTGTTTTTCCTATAGCACTTTACTTGTTTTCAAAACCACGAGCCACCATTGCCTCAAC
Organism: Amaurobius ferox; assembly: GCA_951213105.1. NCBI lineage: Eukaryota > Metazoa > Arthropoda > Arachnida > Araneae > Amaurobiidae > Amaurobius > Amaurobius ferox. The sequence goes on along the minus strand of OX578135.1, from coordinate 7,211,632 downwards.
AAAATTTTAGCCCCCTGATTACAACATATTTTCATTAGGTTCATAAACTTAATCTTTAAGAAAGCAATACATTTTTTTTAAACATATTAGAAAGCAATATATTTTAAGAGAATGAGAATTTGAAAAAAATCTATTCAAGAGGAAAGAGCCATTTTTAATTAAGATTACATTAATATACAAATGAAATATATAACATTACTTTTCTCCATTTAATCAGATTAATTTTGCAAAACATTTACCGAGATAGTATATTCAATTGTGGAAAATTGAGGTATCAACTCTGCAGGCTGATGATGTTCCGAAATGGATGCATACTGAGGTGGAAACTATAAAAAACAAAGGACAAACTTAATTTTAAGTTGGCTGTTACAAGGATAATGTAAAGAAGTTCAGGGTAAAAAAAAAGTCACTAGCTTACTTGGTTACGCTGGAAGCAAAAATTGCACACCCATAGTTTTGCTCTATAATCCACTTGACTAGTAAAAAAACGAAACAACTATTTAAAATCATTTAGATGAAAGAAATTAAAAGAAAAATATATATTAAAAATAAAAGCATATAATATAATATTACATAAATATGAGAAGTTTCAGAAAGCTGGTAATAATGAACGAGATGAAACAAAATTCGAAATAAAATATATCTGTAAACACAAAAATTGAAACAAAATTTGCTGCCAATCTTTAAAATGCATTAGAAAAATTGCAAAAATAAATAATTTGATCAATCTCAACATTTCCTGATCACCAGAAATTTAAGGAGTTAAGCAACTCAATACAAAAATTAAGTACTCTTAAGGGTCTATTAAAAACAATTTATAAAATTAAGAATTTTAAGGACTGTAGCATGTGGCCTGAAATGTTCATAAAAAATTTATTGTTTGAAAAAACATGGAATGCCAAGTTGGCATATTCTTACATTAATTTTAACTTTATATTTATATAAAGTTTTATGTTGCAAGTAATAATAAATTTTTTCGATTTGAAAGCTTCTGGTGATTTTTGAATAGAATGGACCCTACTATGCAATGGTGACTGCTTTTATCTTTATTACATGTGCATATCAATGCACCTAAAGATTTATCACCTGTTTTGAAATCTTCACAAATGTTTTATTCACATGTACTACAGTTTTAAATCAGTGACTCTGATATACTGAGTGCCCCAAAACTAAAACATTTTACACCCGATGGACCTTCAAAATACCATAAATAACCCCCCACTTATTATACTCACCCAAGTAAAAGAAAAAAAATATGTATCAAAGATTTTTTTATTTATATTTTCTAAATCTAATGCTAAACTGTTTCATCATGAATCAAAACTGAAAGAACTAGGATAAAAATTAATAAAAGAAATCAGAATTACATAAATACCGTAATTTGTTTTCAAATATTTATTTAAAAATTCAAATTAATTTTAAAAAGTGAGAGAACACGCACATTTTTATAAACAGTTGAATCACATTATTATGACCATCAGCCAATATCCAAAATAACCACCTTTGGCAGCATGGACAGCAGCCAGGCACTGTGGGAATGACCCGATAAGGTGTTGAATGGTTAGTAGAGGTATTTGGAGCCATGCAGACTGTAGTGTGTCTGATATTTGCTGACAGGTGCGTAGTGGTGGATCCAGTAGTAGAACATGTTGATCACGGTGGTTCCATTTATGCTCAATCGGGTTAAGATCTGGGGAATTCAGAGGGCAGGGAAGTACCTAGAAATCTTGTGCTCTTTCAACAACTTGCAAACAATTTTGGCAGTATGATAGGTCACATTGTCGTGTTGAAAGATCCCAACGGGCCACAGGGAAGACTGTCAACATAAATGGGTGTACTTGATCAGTAATGATGGAGGGCTTTGCCAGTCAGTGCAAGGCCAATTTCGGTACTCATATGCAAATTTCAGCCATCTGCTCTGAAGCTCTATTCACAACAGGGTTTGCTGAACACACATTTTGGACACATATCTGGAAGTCCCCTGGTTCGTTTGTATGGTGAGTTGCTCCACAGTAGCGGCGGTCTGCCAGCCACACAAACAGCTACCATTAGTCTTCAGGTTGGTCGTGTGGTCTGGGCTTTCTACAGTAGCGGTCTGATCGGTCCACACCAAACTGCACAGATGACTTTCACCTCTCACATCGATAGCTTGCTGTGCTCCTCTGTTACGTCGAGTTTTCGAAATTGTTCCACTCTTCCACTCACATTAACCACACTAGTTCGTGAATAGTTCACAAACTCGGCAATTTCCAAAGTACTGCTGCCCTTGGCCCAGTAGCCAATGATCATGAGTATATCCGAGTCTATTAAATGATGTTGTTTACCCATGACAGTCACGGTTGTTATCCTGGCAAGTTGCAGACATCCCACCTTATATACCCACAAAGTTTGACCTTGATGTTAGAGGTGATTATAATAATGCAACTCGACTTTTTATGCATTAAGGGAAAATAAAAGCCAAATAAGGGAAACTTAGCCAATTTGAGAAGTCCTGCCCCCACTATTGTTCATTTCTTTCTTCTTTGACAACACCATGCCAGATATCAGATTTCAACTATGCAACTATTCACTGACTCAAATTCCCAATACATACCATTTGTTTTAGTGAAAAAAGGTACAAAAGGGGTGCAGACTTTAGCAAAAATTCCTCGCCTTTCCCTGTAGCACAGTATTTTTTCTAGGGGTTATACCATGAAAGTTCTATGAAATGCATACATTTAAAGTTTTAGTGCTGCCATCTAGTGGCAATCTATCACTTTATTCTAATAAATTCACTATTTAGTTGAGAAAAATAAATTCTGATTTTTTTTCATAAAAAAAAAATAATAAGCCCATATAACTGAAAAAATAATTTGGGGTATTTGCTCAAGGCAGTTGCGGGTCCCATTACCCCTCTCCCAATAATTGCCACTGGTTAACAGAGTTACTAAATGTTAAAATTTTTCATATTTAACCCAAATCATAAAGCTTTAATTTTCACCTTACCTGTAGTTCTGAATGAAATTACGTGCTTAACTGAAATTACAAATAATTAGCAAAATGTCATATGTCAATAATGTAATATCAAATAATGTAAAAATGTAGTCAATGATCATCATTTAAATTGTTTTCCACATTTTGTAGCATTGCATAATATTTTTTTAAATAGTTTGAAAATTGGAAAGTTCAGGGGTATTATTCATGTATTTTGGCATATTGCAAATTTTCTATAAAAGAAATGTAATATGAAGAAAAATTGAAAAATAACAAAATAAATTATTACAGGTAAAAACAGGAAAAAGTTATTCGATGAAAAATTACCCCCACCCCCAATATATATATATATATATATATATATATATATATATATATATATATATATACAGTCGAGTCTATTTAATGAAGTCTCATCGTTCCACTTAAAAACTTCGTTATAAAAAAAATTTGTTAAATAGAAATTTGTAAATTATGTTATAAAAATGAGAAAAAAATTTCAGTCTTTGTTGACTGAACTTAAAGACTGAAACTTGCATATCCATATAAATAATATAAAAATGTAGTCAATGATCGTCATTTAAATTGTTTTCCATGTTTTGTAGCAACACATATTTTTTTAAATAGTTTGAAAATTGGAAAGTTCAGGGGTATTATTCATGTATTTTGACATATCGCAAATTTTCTATACGAGAAATGTAGGTACTCTTCCGTTAGCTGGGTACCAGATAAAAACAGCCAAATTACAGCGATAACTCATCCAAACCAACAACTTTTAAAGAGTTTATCTTTTAACATGTATAGCAACCCCAAAAAAAAACTAGCCACTTTTTAAAACGCTAAGATGGACTACACAATTTGGCAATTGCCTAAAGACGAAGAGGCAAGTATTCAATTTTTCCCAAAAAATGGAATTCTTCATAAAGCAAAACAATGTTCAAATGATCATCCGATGAGGTTATTCAAAGTGATTCATCACCAAAACGGTTATGCAGTCTATGATCATGCCGAGAAAAGAAAGGAATGCGCACACAAACCTGGTTTGATGGATCATGTATCCCTTTTCTCACTGCTTTACGATTTATATACCTGTGGTGTCAAGAGTTAACGTCAGTTGAATTTTGCGAACTTTAGCATCAAATGAACCACAACACAACTGTCGATTGGAATAACTATATGAGGCAAGTTCGTGCAAATGCTTTGTTATGAAAAAAACAAAAAATCGGAGGAGCTAACAGTAGTTGAAATAGACGAAAGTCTTTTTACTCGAAGAAAAAACAATGTCGGACGCATTTTTCCACTTCAGTGGGGTTTTGGAGGATTATGTCGTGAAACTAAAGAATGTTTCCTTGTTGCAGTCCCAGATCGAACAGCAATCACTTTAATGACTGCGATTGAAGAACATATAGCTGATGGTAGTACCATATTTTCCGACTATTGGAAAGGATACAAAACTAGAGAATTGAAAAATTCCAGATTTGAACCTTTACTGTCAATCACTCGTATAATTTTGTAGACCCAACAACTGGATGCCACACCCAAACAATAGAGCAGTTCTGGGATTCTGCTAAATGGTGGAATAAATGTCAATGTGGAACTGCAAGAAACCATTTAGAATCCTATTTAATTGAATTTATGTGGCGACGTTTGCATGCTAAACCAAATTTATTTTCAGCAATTGTAAACAGAATTTACAATTTCATGTCTGCTATATAAATTGATCTTTTTTTTTATTGAACATAAAAATAAGAGTCCACCAGAGTGAACATTTAGGCTTGTCGATGACTATGTCAACTTTAAAGCTCGACGGTTTTGGTCTGGTACCCAGCTAACAGTAGAGTACCGAAATGTAATATGAAGAAAAATTGAAAAATAACAGAATAAATTATTACAGGTAAAAACACGAAAAAGTTATTAGATGCAAAATTACCCCCACCCCCAATATAATATATATATATCTTTATCTAAATACTTTCATCATCAAAACCAATTATAGAAAACATACCATACATTATTCATTTTATATACATTTTATTTCATTTCTTTTATGTTTTAAGTTTTCGAAAACGAATGCGAGGAATTCTCGCGAGAGCGAATGAAAAGCAGGAACGGAAATATTCCGTGGATCGTGTTTCTTCCAGGAAGTTCCATATCTTTATAGCGCAACTCCTTTTTTCCGGAAAACATCCAAAGTAGCACAGTTTTTTCCGAAAATTTCTGAAGCAGCTGCATCCGGCACAGGCGAGACGCATGAAGGCTAAAAGGATCTATTATTCTGTGTATCTAGTCTTCATGGTGAGACGTGTCATTCCATTCTTCACTAGTTACGGATATGGCTCCTGTATATATAGGAGCCTTAGTTACGGACAAGTTGTGGCACAGTGCTTTTCTTAATGGCGTTTCATTCTTTTCTAGGTATATAGGGCAGAGCACACTAGGCACAAAGGTTTCGATTTTTCCGAATTCGTTACATTTTCTTTTCTGCTCTTTGTTCCAGGACTTTGATTTTCAGTAAAAGTATTCCAACTTTTTCGCTAGAAATATTCCGATATCGCTAAAGAAATCCTATTTGTTTTGTCTACGCTCTTCAAACACGAACAGAATTCACACTATTTTGCACAAAAATTTATTGGAAAAGAGTTAACTTTTGCCGAAATGCGAAGAAAAATATAGCAGCTATAAAATGTCATTCAGGACCTTCTGATTTTTTTGATCTCTTTAAATACTTAACCTAGTAATAAACTTGTCATTTTTTCGGAAAAATCCGATTTTTTTTTCATCTCCGTCGAAATATACACATCTTTAATATTTTAAAAAACGTTGATGGAATTCAAACATCAAAAAAATCATTTTCAGTGAAATCCTATTATTTGGATGAAAACGACTATTTTGAACCGAAAATTGACCCCTACCAAAAAGTTCCATTGCAGTATATTTATGGAGTTTTAACATGCTACATTTATTAATTAGTATTTTATAAAAGACAGTTTAGCAATATCGTGGAATTTTTTTATGCAAACACGATCACCGATATATTTCGTTTTATTTTTAAATATTTTCCATTTTTTCAATATGTTTCCATCCACTAATATTTTTATATTTTTTGGGCTTTTTATGCTGGGATATTATTTTTAAACATATTGTTGATGAAATTGAGATATATGTTTAGGATAATGAAATTAATTTTTTTTATTTATTCAGGCATTTAGAATTATAAGGCTTATTAGAAATACATTTGAAGAGCATAAATTAGAATTTGATATATTTGCACCCATAGTTGAATCTCTCATTTCAATTAAAAATGAACATCCTTCTCATCTTAATTTTATTAAAAGCACTTTAAAATATTTTGAAATATACGAACAAAGGTGCTTCTGCTAAAATATTAGATGAATATGGTGAGGGCCCACTTTAGTTGAAATGTTCCAAAAAAAGACTTCCAATAACTACCCTGAATAATCAACTTTTTTCAGACATTTTTCTTCTTTCAAAAATTTTCTTAATCCCTAAATTTGACACTATAATTATATGTAATTTGCATTTTAGTTAACCAAGTATATCTTTTCATATGGATTGTAAAAAATCTGTATTTAATACATGTTTTTAAAATGAATTATAATTTTTTATAACACTTTAGACCAATCCAGTAAGTTTTAGAAAAGTGTTCCGAATTACGTAAAAAACCCTTATCCAGAATGCCTGAAGTCCCAAGCAGTCCAGATAATAGATCTTGTACTGTGTGTATGTGTATATATATATATATATATATATATATATATATATATATATACAGTTGAGTCTCTATTTAACGAAGTCTCATTGATCCACTTAAAAACTTTGTTATAAAGAAAATTCGTTGAATAGAAATTTGTAAATTAAGTTATAAAAATGAGAAAAAAACAGACAACTTACATATTCACTTTACTGACTTTAACACATATCCTAAACTGTAAAAAAGTCTGTAATCTTGCTTTGTACAGGTTTATTATAAAGAACACATTTTTCATAAAATTTTTCACACCTCTGTAAAAGATTGAAACATAACATCTGTAACACTTCCTTGAAACTGTAATCCCTTTCGTATTGTATAAATTGCTGTTAGCATTTCTTGTTGTAAAGGTTTTTTAATAATCTCTTCATTATCATCTTCATCACTCACTGTAGTGTCTTCATTACATTTCCTAACACTTTGCAATATGTCATGCTCCTTGGGATATTCAGCAATCCCAATGTCTTCATCAACATGGAGAAAATTAGACAGCTCTGTACCTTCTTCAACAGCTCCCATGTCTTTCAGATGCTGCCATTTTTCTTTCAAAATTGCCAAACACTTGGATTCATCGTCATCATCATATTCAACATCACTTTTGAAACAGGCTTTAACAAAACAGTTTTTTATAGTAGATGCAGTCACATCACACTGCCAAGCTTTTGTCATCTCTGGAGATTCTTAAATTAATACAATTGTCTATGCACTGGCTGCTCTCTAAGACAAGAATAACTTTTTGTAGGATTTTTTTTCGATAATGAACTTTAAGATTTCTTATAATGCCTTGATCCAATAGCTGAAGTTTTGAAGTTGTATTGGCCGAAAGAAAAAACCTTTATGTTCTTCAATTTGCATTTTCAAGCACAGTCTGGTGAATGTGCAGGACATGGACAGTTATCTATAAGTAATGCAATTTTGCAACACTGTTTTTCCAATTGTTTATCCCATTTTTACAGCCACTCTTCAAAAATTATAAAGTCATCCATGACTTTTTATTGAAATGATAGTCCACCTCTAAAGATTTTGCTCCTTTGAAACATCTAGATTTTTGACTTTTACCAATTATTAACGGTTTTAATATTTCTTTATCAGTCATATTCACGCACATAACAAAACAGTTATTCTCTGTTTGCTATTTTTCCCTCCGAAGCACTTGTCGTCTTGTTAAAGTTTTATTCGGTAGACATTTAAAAAACAATCCTGCTTCATCAGCATTAAAGATGTTTTTTCTATCCTATTCGTCAAAAAGTTTTACAGCTTTTTTTTTTCAATTTTTCACACACCTTTTCAAAACTGCCACAGTGTTCATGTGGAGTACGATAACATTAAACATGTGGGTCTGTAAGTCCTTCCGAGGGGTTGGTGGTAGAAGAAGGAGGGTACGATCCCTGTGGATGCCTCCCCCACTGAGTTCCGGTCTAAATTGGGTGACTCTTCCTGGCCGTCCAAACAGTTACCTTACACCTTTCTTGTAGGTCAGACGGTCTGAGTCAACACCTTTTCAGAAACATCTGCGATTTCTCCCGATATGGTTTTATACAATATTCCATGTCTCTTTTTAAATTTATCAAGCCATCCAACGCTAGCTTGAAAATTTGAGTGTCCAATTCCTGAACAAAATCGCTAGCTTTTTGTTGGATCACTGGACTGGAGAGAGGTGCATTTTTATATTGAATTATCATTACGTATTTTAAAACAGTGGCATCAATGTCTTTATATGAACATTGTTTAAATCTTTTTCTGGTCACACTCATACTACTGCTTTCATGCTAAATGACTGAAGAACGATTTTTTAAAATTGTTGACACACTGCTTGCTGCTATGCCATACTTTAAAGCCACATCTTTTTTCCTCGCGAGTGAAGTCACGGCAGCCGATTTGGTTGGAACTTCGACGAATGAGAAGTCGCGAAACATTGCAAAAAATTAGTCAGAAAAACTTCGTTAAATAGAAATTATCTTTCATAATATGGACAGTAAATAACATGTAAATGTAATTCAAAGTCAAGGTTCTGCAGATATTTTTGTTAAATAGAAAACTTCATTAAATGGAAGTTCGTTGAAAGGATGTTTTCTCATAATTAAGAAATTATAGAAATCTGCCTATGTGAACAGATGTTGAAAGAATATTTCCAAGTAAAAGTTATCTGGGGGGGAGGAGTAGACTGGTGATTTAGGGTTAGGGGGGGGTCTAGTTTTAGGCCACAATTTTAAGCTATTCTCATCAGTCTAATTATTAAAAATCAACTAAGACCTACAGTAAAAAATAAAAGTGTACTTTAATTTGGGCCACCAAAATTTTCATACTTATTTACATAGCAGAATTAAAGGGTAAATCTGGGATATGATAGCCAAATAATTATAATAAGCTGTTAATTCATATTGAATACATACCATAAAGGATTTAGAACAGCTCGACATGTCTGTCGACTGCAGACAACAGGTTCATACTGAATGAATGGAAGATCTGGTCTTTCCTTTAAAGGTGTGTATAAACAAGCTAGTGGCACCACTAAACGAGTTGCTTCAAGGCGACTGGAAGGCCAAACATTCCATGTGAATCGTGTACCATCCCTATCTTCATTCTGCTGGATAAAATCTTGGTATGTTTGATAGGCCGCCATCTATCAAAGCAAAATGTGATATGTACAGCAATAAGAATATTTAAAATACATTGAGGTAGGAAAAAAATATATTCAATGAAACAAAATAATTATTCATTTCTAAATAAAATACGGTCATGTATTTTGTAATTTAATATAGTTTATTATTTTATTATATATAAATTTGTATCACATTAATTCACTTTATTCAGAGTAAAAGTGTGCAAGTAAAAGAAACTACTCATTCGAGTATCTTTGAAAATAGTGTTTTAAAGACAATGTTTCTCAAAATATGTCACTTAAAACTCTGCAAGTCCCTTTTGCATATATAGAAAAAGACTGACTTAAAAGAATATATATATTTATTTTCTCATATGAATTAGCATCACAATTTTAGTATTAACTTTTTCAGGAAATATTTATACTTATAAATTTTATTTTATTATGTCAAGTTACAAAAATATGGAAAACAGCATAACTAACCCAATTGCAGAAATGAGAAAATTTTCAGCATGAGTGAAGGGTTGAATTGTCTATGACATCTTCAGAAAGCTTCAGTGTAAGAACTGGTGTAATACTAAGGGCCAAAAGCAGGCGAAAGAACTAAACTCTAATTGCCCTAGCATGCGTCAAAAGGAATTATTCAAGCACAGTAGAACTGGCATCAGATGGGCTGTTGAACTTCTTACTGGGCACTGCACCCTTAAGAGACACCTAAATATTATGGGTGTCACTAAGGATTTGCTATGCAGAGGCTGCAATTATAGCAAAGAAACTGTCGCACACATACTATGTGAATGTGAGGTGTTCTCCGCCCATAGGTTCGAACACTTGGGTCGACATGTGATCGAATCCTGGGAGTTGTATGACATTTCTGTCAAGTGTCTGCTTATTTTTGCCTCGGCTACTAGTCTCTTTTCTTAAGGACCTTCTCTTTTTTGGGGTAGTACATTAGACCTTTGGTCGATGTGCTATGGCTCTCCTGGAGCCCCCCACCTTCATGTCAGTCATTCATTCATGAGTGAAAGGTTAAAAATACCCTGGAAAAAATATCAAAAGTGAATAGAAATGGTACAGCTGAAATAAACAATACTAGTGGTCAAATAACTAGTGCTGCTTCTGGATTTAAATATGTCCACCCAGTAGTGTTGCCAAATAGTTGAAAATGCTTATGGCCATACGTGTGAAAAATTGACCAAATATGAAAATTTTCTATAAAACATTGTAAGAAACAACATGAAACAAAGTAAAATTTGACTTCAAATAATTGGCATACATACCAAATTTAAAGCCTTTTATCAAACTTGTTACTAAAATGTCCAAAGTGACATAAGGCAACGACATTATATAATTTTCATATACATCACACTGCAAGATATATGTTTAAATACAATAGAATATACTTACTATTTATTTACTTTGGCATTTTTTGAAATCGGGAAATTTTGATTTACAATTTACTAAACTTGTAGCCAAATTTTTTTCAATGAAGAAAGGTACCAAAATATCTTATTCAAATTTTTAATGAAATTATCATTGCAAAAATTGTTTTTAAACAAAATATAAAATGTAGTTAATATTTATTAGGATCATAAAAGGAATGAGAAATAGCCGCATAGACAAAATCACAAAAGAATTCAAAGCCACACAAGTTTAAACAATAAAAACATGTCAAAAGTTTACAAAGGCATATTTATTTATCATGTTTGTATTAAGTGTTTATTGTTTACAAATACATTGCTAGCGTAAAATATTTAAATCTTTAAGCTACGAATTCCGGTGTAATTTTAGCCAGAGGTTTGTATCTTAAATCTCGGGCAACACTGAGTATGTATTCATACTAGAAAAAACCAAGTAGTAGTTAACATTTTTACTTAATTATATTGTACTGAAGGTGACAATGGAAATGAAACAACACAACTTAAATTGTTTTATTATGGTTATAGCTTACTCCATATACAGAGTTTCAAAGAGTTCCTTTTTTATACAGAAGAAAAGATTGATTGAACTAATAAGAAGTATGGCAAAGAGCAATATGAGTGGTCAAGATTTTAATGCTTGACCAAGAAACCATCCATGGCAATGCATGAATGACGAATTCGAGTCGTTCTATAGTATCTTTTTGCATGAAAAACGAAACTGTAATGCTTTTGTGCAAAGGGGAAGAGGACATTTACTGCCTGCAAAAATTATTTTGATCCTAAAATTTATAATCCTTTCAAAGAGTAAAAAACGTGTTTACAGAAAGGAATTTATTAATAAACACTGGATAATTTTACTTTTTTAATTCTTACTTCGAAACTTAATACAATTCGTATCCGAGATACTTTCCTGTCCTGCATTACTAAAATGTGTGTCCAATACTGGATTTCTTGATTTGCTCATTATGTTTTTTCTTTTTTAACTTGGTGTAACAAAATAGAGAAAACAAAAGTTGGAAAGTTGATGCGACATCTGATAATGCGCATATGACTGAATTTTTAAATACATTCTATGTGAAATTATTATTATTTTTTTTTATGATTTATTAAAGTTAAAATATCCTTAAGGGTGTTACTATTGGCTTGGCAACCTGTGCAAAAATATATTTAATACTCACACTTACTGAAAATCCCTTATATTTATGTTTAAATTACTAAGATGAATTGCTATATGAAGTGCTTAGATTTAAAAGCTATGGGAATTACATTTAAATTGCCGGAGAGACAGAAATGAGCCACGTCTCTTCGGAAACGTCAACATTAAAGAAAAATGAAAGTAGTAGTGTATAACGTGAATCGCAGTGACTGAATAAACACATGGATGATAAACTGAAGCGTAGATGTAAATATGTTAAAATCATACCATATATTATTCATTTTACCATATATATAATTTATTTACCAAATATAATTCATATTACTATTTATAATTCATTCCATGGAAGATTCATTTATTTCGATAGAAAGTTATTGTTTGTTATCATTCTGGAGTTACTTTTACCTCTATGGTTATCATGTTGTCATAAAATGAAAAGGATGGTAGAGAAATAAACAAGTACTGTTTTTTTAGCAGTATTTTGTATGATTGCTTAGGTGAGTTTGTTTATCACCTGCGCTCTTTGTTTATATTTTATTTCTGTCTTTTAGCAGCTTGAATTCATTGTTAGACAAGAATTTTACATGTTTTCTTGATTTTCTGTAATATATGTTTACTTATTTTCACGTCTAAATTACTTTTTATTCTTCTATAATTTGTAGGTTGTAAATTAAAATTATGTACTAGTGTTTTATAATTCTGCAGGTAATTCTAAGTTACATGCCTTGCATCGGTTTAAGTGTCAATTGAAGCCTTCTGAATACGAAAAGTGGTTTAAGTGGAATTGAACATATTATCGGTTTAAGTGGTAATTGAAACCTATTTATGGTGCAGTTCCAGTTGCACTCACCTTTAAGGGTTATATATCTTAAATAAATTAATAAAAATTTCATTATGCATTCATTGATCTATTTATCAGTATTGTTTTCTAAAACTTTACCTTAAAACTTAATAGATAAAATAATAAGCAATAAATTGAGTGTAAGTACTGAATAAAGGTATATTCTTGAATTTTTATCCAAAAATACTTATATATCTATCTGAAATATTTTATAGTTTCATAAATATAATGAGCTTTTTGTTGTGATCTGAAGTGTCTCATAATTGAGTTTGATTATTATATCTTTCACAAAATTTTACATTTATTTTTCTAAAGTTTTGGATTTCTTAGATAAATTAAGAATTAATACAAAATCCATTGTTTTCTAAAACAGAACCTTTCATAAAGTTTTGGCTAATTATCTTTATAAAACAATTCACAATATATATATGTAAGTGCCGACATCGAAAAGGAGATGTATTTTCATTTTGTGTATTCTTTCAATTATAATTAAAGCAGTAATTTTATTGTGGGAGAAAAGGTAAAATTCACAGGAGGGTCGTAGGGTAAATCACAAAATTTCATGGCCGAGGATTTACACTAACATTTTTAAAAAAAGCCTACCAGTTAAAAATAAGTAATACAAGTAAATACAACACAAATCAATAAACGTTATATTAGATTTTTTTAAAACTAGTACTTACATTTATAGACCATAAATTCTGACATTATCAATGCCGTTATATGAAATCAAAATTTTCATTTACCTTTTGTAATTTAACTTTTTTGCTAGTAAGACTACATAAAAAGTTTATTTTTTATTTTTTTACAAAAATATTGTACATCATGTAAATTACTAATACTTTCCTATCTAATTTAAAGCACTTCTACACTTGGAACATTTACAACTAACATAACAAAACACCTTTCACTGTTCACTATTATAGTATATATATATATATATATATTTATATATATGATACAGAAATTTTAAGCTTCCCCAATTAACATACCCTTTTTTTTCATAATTCTTATTCTAAATTCCTATCTCATATCACATGCGTATTATAACTACATTAAATTCTATCCCATGCTATTAATATTAACAAATGATGCCTGTACTTCCTCTTTTCCTCTACAAAAGCATATTAGGCCACTAATCTTAACCACTACATAAACTTTCTCATCGGAAACTGCATCCCTATCACATTTTTGAAGTATAGAAAATGCAAGGACAGTATAATTCCCATGCCATCATCAGATTCACCCACCACCATACACGTAACTTGTGTGAAACTACCTCAAACTGAACTGAGATCTCTTGCTAGATGGACACTGACGGAGAACTCGACCTATGTAAGAAATTATGTTCTGAGATTGTCATTTTAATAAAATAAATTTTCGTAATATGTATATATATATATATATATATATATATATATCATTGGATTTTCAAACTATTATTATTATTATATATATATATATATATATATATTGGATATATACCCAACATTTTAAGTTCGAGTTGTTTTTTAAAAAAAATGCAGCATGCAAAGTAAAGCTCTAATCTCTTCATGATGACAGATGATTCCGATTAAATATGAGATAGCATGTTAAAAAAAATATATATATATTTGTTAACCAATCTCAGGTGTTTAAATTCTTGTAGTACTTATGTATGACTAATTTTGTTTTCATTTAAGTAGTTTTATTGCATTTAGTTATGGTAACATTAATTTTCTTTTTCTTTTCAGATGTTTTTGTGTACTCCTTGTAATTATTGAAAGATGCCATCTACTCCACTGAAAGAGTTACATGTTGCAAAGTCAATGAAAGATTTGGAGTGTTTAGCTGAAATTGCTCAGAATATAAAAAAGCGATCAACTAATCTGTAATTTTTCACATTAATTTAAAATGAATTCTTAGTCTCAATTCTATGTATGACATATCCACCAATACGGTGGCTGAGCGGTCAAGCAAGCATTACCCCGTGCTCTCTCGGCTGCCGGGTTGTGGGTTTGAGTCCCACTTATAGGCATGGATATTGTATTATTGGGTATAGTGTGTTCTGCCCCCACTGGTGTGCTGGGCAACATTTTGTGATGACTAAATGTTTTAGGATTCTGGCTGATGCATAGGCGAATGGCTGAATATATCAAGTGCTTGGCCATTAGCAAATAAATATATATGTGACATATTCAGTGATGTCGCTGGGCATACTATAGCCCCGAACCCATAAGGTCCCCAAAACATGGATCCTTTGGCAGTTATTCTGGATCTCCCAATCAAAAATGATGACAAATATATTAATTTTTAATTAAAATTATAAATATGCAAATATATCAAATTCTAAAAATCTATGTTATCATATTCTCTCCACATGTGTTTTTAAAATTATTCTAAGTGCCTAAATAAATAATAATAATGGTTTATTAGCTGTATTTAGAAAATATACCTTTATTTCATTATTAATATGTTTTGTGTAGGAAAAGCAGAATAAATATAAAAATAGCAGATGAAAAGACCAGAGACCTGATTTAAAACTAATTTTTCATTAGCATAACTAAGACTTAAAAAATAGACTACTTAATCAAACTTAAAAAATAAAACTTTTTAAATACTTTACTACACAAAATCTGAAAATATACATGCGTTCTGATAGTGATCATGAAACAAATTCTCTTTTCGATTAAACGAAAGAATCATTCCACATCAAATGAGCACAGTGGGTTGCTCGACCATTTTATATATATATATATATATATATATTCCTACTATAAGTTAATACCATTTGTGTGTTTACCAAAACCATTTTGATTTTTTTTATTTGTCGTCGTTTTTGATCTAGGCCTATTTTTACTTGCCAAGGTGGGTCAAAATTCGGGTTTTCTGGGGTTCGCTGAAGTGACTATAACTCAATAACTATCCAAAATAACTAAACAATCTTTTCCCCCCTTAAAGTAGACATTTTAAGCTTTCAGAATAAGTATTTAAGTTGCATTTAGTTTAACAAGCTTAAAATGGACTTGAATTCAGCAAATATGAACAGCAAAATCTCCATTTTTAGATGCCTATAACTCCGGAAAGGCTAAATACCAAGCTAATATTTTCCCCTCACAAACTAAAGGAAAATAGCTTTTAGCTCTTCGAGAAAAAAAAATCCATTTTTAAAACCCTTTTCTACCCTTTTTTAGCATTAAACTTGCCCAAAATTCAAAAATTGTATTTTTTGAGGTCAAATATCTTGAAAAGGGGACCTGATAAAAATTTGGAATTTTTTGTGTTAACTATTCTATTGGTACTCTATAAGTGGTATGAATTTTATTTTGTAGTACAGTGTGGTTTTAGAATTATGAGGACTGTGGTTTTAGAATTATGTGGTAGAAAAGCACTCTCAAGATAAACAAAAAGTTATGCATTTAGACTATTATTATGTGCAAATGTAGTTTTATATACCATTAAAAACAATTAGTTGCATTATATTTTGAAATATCATATATTGAACATACCTTACTGGTCATAATGCATGCAAGACTTCACCTTCAGCCTTAAAAAATAATCATAAACTTCATTTCTGATGTTTTTTAGCCTTTAATCAAATTATATTTGATGTACATGTATGCTCTTTCTATTTAATAATCAAATTTATTTGCCCTACATTATTATAAATTGTATTATTTACTAGTAGTATACCCATTCTTTGTAAAGAACATATAAAGAAACTTAAAATTTACAATTATGTGCAAATTCCTATAATATTCTAAATGACATTCTTATTCAAACCATTCTATTAAAATATTTAATTTAATTTTTCGAAAAAGAAGTATAAGAAGCTCTGTTCTTGCTAGATGCAAAATTATTTTCATAGACAGATCTGAAGAATGAAACATCCTGGTCCCGTTTGTAAATGAATTTATTAAAAATATAAAATTTGATCAATATATGCCAAAATGAAATTGGATCAACATATGCCAAATTGAAAGATATGTTAAAATGATATTAGAAGATATACTTGTAGCATTTTTCTTCTGTTTCAACAATTGGTTAAACTTAATATATGAGTTTAACACGTTAACTGCTGGTCATGAGAGGTTGTGTTGACAACTATTGCCCTGACGTAGAAGTAGATTGTACCCATATGCCGACTTACTTTTTATAATAAATATGATTTAAAAGTGGTAATAAAAGATGATTATGTGTATCACACTGATTGCTAAGCATTATGTAAGCCTTTAATTATAGAATTTAATGACTACGCGCCGGCGCGTGATTGGCACTAGAGGTAAAATTATATCCCAAATGCCACATTACGCGCTAGCGCGTGGCATGTAAAAATGAATCAAAATAAGTAACAATATGCATTATTTTTGTATGAAACTGTATCACAAACAAATATATATGTTACAAATGAATTTATTACGAGTTAGTTACAATGATATTATTACAAACGATATATTTCAGAATGTTATTTGTGTATTATCTTTGCACAATCTAAACAATAGCCGGGAGATCCTTCACAAACTTTGCAGATATAGATGGTATCTTTACGTTTTCCTTGGGAATAGCAACTTTTGCACTGCTTACGTAGTACCTTCCCGCCTTTTTTTTCTTCCCGCGGTTTGAGCACATGTTCCGGTGGAGATGGATCACACACAGGAGCACAGTGTTCAGAGGGCTGTTTCAAGAAGCATCTTATCACCGATAAACGAAAATCATAAAGTGATATATTTTCATTGTAATATTTGTTATAAATAAAGTGGGAATTCGTCATCATCATTTGCAAAATATGCACAAATATTTTGGTAGGCCACCTAATTGTTTTCCTTTCACATGGATAGTAGGCAAGCATTTGATCTTGCTTATCAATGCCTGCCATAAATTTATTATATTGAATTATAGATAGTGGTTTTGATTTCATTTCGTCTCTTTTATTTGTCGTTTCTATAATATCATTTTTGTATTCATTAGAAATGTAAGTGACATCTCGCTTATCCTTCCACTTAGCAATCATTACACCATTAGCATACTTTGCTACAGTTTGCCCTTTCTTTAGTTTTTTTTCGCTAACCTCTTTCGGAAATGTCTTCCTGTTCTTCCTGATTGTCCCAGTACAATGAGTTTTTCTATCAGCAAGACATTTCGCCAGTTTATAGCTATTATAATAATTGTCCATAAATATGCTATGCCCTGCATCTAGCATTCCATCAAGTAAACTCAACACGACTTTATGTGCATGTCCTTTTCCACCAGAATCATCTAACATACCTGTATATACCATAAATTTGAGAACTATACCATTAGGTGTTGTGATCATATACAACTTGATACCATATTTATGACGTTTGTTTGGTATATACTGTCTAAAAATAAGTCGTCCACGCCACAATATCATCGATTCATCTAAACTAATCTCTCGTCCTGGGTAATATATTTCAGATAATCGTGCGTTGAACAAATTCACCATACTTCTGACTTTATATAGTCGATCCTTTGGGGGTTCTGCATTCTGCTCTGGGACTTTTGCGAAGTGCAATGCCCTCAGTAATAACAAAAATTGATTCCTGCTCATATTATCTGAGAATGCACGTAACCCAAACAGTGTATCTGTTTTCCAGTAATCTTGTATGCGGTTCATTCGTATAGTTCCCATATGTAAAATTAATCCCACAAATACCAATAGTTCATCTTTTGTGGTGTCCTTCCAAGCATTAATTCGAGAATGCTTCTTTTTTTCACGGCGACAAAGTATTTTACGAGCATAGTCATTGGTTTCAGCAATTATTTCATCCAAGATATTATCGGTAAAAAAGTGGCAAAAGTAATCTATAGGATTGTCACCTGAAACAGGTTGCAGCAAACACTCAGATTTTGTGAAAAGAAATTGTTTCATGGATGTTGAGTCATTTTCCCAAATTATGTTTTCTACCATAGCAGAATCATGCTGTTGACATGTCGCTCCTTGCACGATATGTTCGTCGTCTTCATCTTCCAAATCCGAAATATCATGGGCACCTTTGGGAGGAAAGAATTCCTCGTCACTGCCACTGTCATAACTAAAATCACTCGGGTTATCTGATAGCTCAGCCAACAAATTTGCAATCTCATCAGGCGTTAGAGGCTTATTATTTTGTACTTTTCTTCTCTTTTGACGTGAAGGCCCTGCAGAACTATCGTCTGTACAACTCATGTTACAAGATTATTTTTTCAATAAGTAATAAAGCAAGAAATCCGAAACCACATATATGAACAACTAGTTTCTAACCTTCACTCCACGCCAATACCAGCATACATACCTAAAACGTAATGCCGATTGAACTGGAGAATAAACTTACAAGCGTAGCTTTTCACGCGCCAGTGCGTGACTGGCACCTGACACATCACCCCACACCACGCGCTGGCGCGTGATTGGCTATTCAGCGATAACGCCACATCACGCGCTGGCGCGAGATCGGCAGTCAATGTGTTAAAAAATATTTTCCAAACAAATGACTTGAGAAAATGAAAATGAACTTTCAAGCAGAAAGTCATAATTGATATAATGCCAAATAATATAATAACTAATACTAAAATAATAATATAATAACTTCTAATACTATTTTAACTCTTTCATTTTGGCATATGTTAATCCAATTTTATAGCAATTTCATTTTGGCATATATTGATTAAATTTTATATTTTTTGTAAAAATTTTTACGAACAGGACCAGGGTGTTTTATTCTTCAGATCTGTCTATGAAGATAATTTTGTATAGCAAGAACAGAGATTCTTATACTTCTTTTTAGGAAAATTGAATTAAATATTTTAATAGAATGCTTTGAATTAGAATGTCATTTACAATACTACAGGAATTTGCATATAATTAATTGTAAATTTTAAGTTTCTTTATATGTTCTGTACAAAAAACGGGTATACTATTAGTAAATAATGCAATTTGTAATAATGTAGGGCAAATAAATTTGATTATTAAATAGAAAGAGCACACATGTACATCAACTATAATTTGATTAAAGGATAGAAACATCAGAAATGAAGTTTATGTTTTCTTAAGGCAGAAAGTGAAACTTTGCATACATTATGACCAGTAAGGTATGTTCAATCAATATATAAAATTTCAAAATATAATATAGCTAATTGTTTTTAATGTTATATGAAACTACATTTGCTCATAATAATAGTCTAAATGCATAACTTTTGTTTATCTCGAGAGCACTTTTCTACCTCATTTTGAGTCCTCATAATTCTAAAAAAAAAAAACAAAAAAAACACTGAACTACAAAAGGAAATTCATACCACTTATAGGGTATTAATAGAGCAGTTAACACAAAAAATTTCAAATTTTCATCAGGATCCTTTTTCAAAATATTTGACCTTAAAATATGCAATTTTTGAATTTTTGGCAGGTTTAGTATTAAATAAAAGGTAGAAGGGGGTTTTAAAAATGGATATTTTTCTCAATAGGCTAAAAGCTGTCTTCCTCTAGTTTGTGAAGACAAAATATTAACTCTTGGTATTTAGCCTTTCTGTAGTTATAGGCAGCTGAAAATGGCAATTTGCCATTTATATTTGCTGAATGTATCCATTTTAAGCTTATTAAAATAAAAACTAAATGCAACTTAAATACCTATTCTGAAAGCTCAAAATGTCTACTTTGTTTTAGGGGTGGAAAAAGATTGTTTAGTTGAGTTATAGTCATTTCCCTGAATTTTGACCCGTTTTGGCAAGCAAAAATAGGCCCAAATAAAAAAAACTAAAATTGCACTAACTATTGTAGAAATATAAAAAAAATAATAAAATGGTCAAGCTATCCGCCATGCTCATTTCACATGGAATGACTTGAAATGAACTTGTTTCCTGAAAGAAAAAATTGATCAGTATGGGGAGATCTCTTAAAATGAGCAAAGCTCCCATATCTTAGTAAGGCAAAAGGTATATGTACATATTAACTACTTAATTTTACCAAGGAGTCCTTAAATAGACAGAGTCTGGTGAGAAGCTAGAACTCTAATTTTGATAAAAGTTTTAAATTAATACATACCTCACCGTTTGAATTATGTCAATCACTCTATGAGAATGCATGCCAGAAGCTGCTCTGGTTTCGTGCAAAGCTTAAGTAATATAAATTCAGGCCATTCATACACAATAAACACAATTTTAGTTTCAGGCAAATAAAACATTTATTAAAATATTAAAACTAATTCTTGATTATTATATTATATGTATATATATATATAAAAAGCAATTTTCTCTCGTTATCATTATTCAAATAGTGAATATTATATATTTCAATAAATTCATTTTACTCATAATTCAGCTATCAGCTTAAAATATAACACGATTTATATCAGGCCTTTATACTTATCAATTCACATAAAATCAATTTACATAAAATTATTCATCATAAAATACTAATTATACTATGCATATTCATTGAGTTATATCTTTTCCCATATCATGGACCATCACGAAGGACATTATTTTTATCAAAATCAGAATTTTAAGTTCTTATGGCCTTATTAAACGTTCATAAAGTAATACAGTAATGATCACTCACCCAATCTTTTATCATGTTCACGATCTGGTAGGAAGTCACTATTTTAGCACAAACTTCCAGTCTTAGTTCAAAACACTAGACCTTCGAAGAATCACTGACGCAGTTGAGGAGTACTGGATTTGGATTCACAGCAGTATTTATGGAACTTTTAAATTTGTAGTTTAATTCATCACATCAATAGCTCAAAATTTATCATCCTCTTAATTTGCTGGTGACTTCTATCTAAATATGGAATTACTAGGGTCTCTTGCTTCTAGAAAATCTGGGCAAACTTGCTTCTGGAATTATGTTTCAAATTCATATGAATCGTGCATAATTGGAGAATGTCATCATGATATACTAGTAATTATTCTCGGTGAATTGTTATCATCAAATTATTTCCTCTCATCCTCGTGGCAGTTTGTCGGAATCAAAGAGTTTTCGTCTATGCCATAAATTCATCCATTTCATCATGCCTTCTAATCGAGGGTCTTTCTTGCATATATTTGCACATAAGTAATTCAGTTCGACAATAGTCAGCTTAAGTGAATTCACTGGCAAGCAAAACATATCAATTCACAAACGTTGAGCATTTTAATACTTTATCAAGATAATGTTCATCATATATCAGACTTCGTGATTGAAGATAAAATTTTTACCCGTCCGCTCAGCACAACAGATAATGATGTAATGAAAAAAAAAACGGTTGCAGATCTCGTAAAGTTGGGGCTAGCGAGGAGACTACTTTGCTGCCCCACAAAATTTTGTCATCTGTTTTAGAAAAAAAAAAGTTCATGCCCTTGACCGTGGAATATCGGCGCCGTAACATTTGAGTGACCAGACCCTACTTGGCCGGGCGTAGCCCTTCGCCTTCTCTCTTCTGCTTGCAATCACATGACCGATTCACATATGTTCTCCATTCCTCGATCTTAGGAATGCACAAAACACGAAAACAGGAAGTTGTACATTTTCGGCTTGCTGGCACCTCTCGTTAACGGTGTAAATAGCCAGGGAGTGTGCACTTTGCGAATCATTAACACATTAGTAAGACATTCTAAATTGCCTTACTTGTCATATTTACAACTTCACGATGCTCCTTCCTTCCTGTCATAGTCATTAAGAATCGATTATTGATTCTTCTTGTCAAAATATCGCATTAGTCGTATGACAGATTTTCAATCACCTCCTTTTTTGCCTTTGATTCTTAAGTATGGCTCTAGGGCGTGCTTCGTTGGAGGTTTCAATTCTCGTGAGAACATTCCTTCTATCTTTTGTTTCTGCTGTTGCTATATGCTTACACATTTTGAGTACAGACATGAAGAAATAGGCATTTTTTTTATTCCTCTTGTCACCAATATTTAATCATACATTCTTCCATAAATATATACAAAAATGCACATATATGTCCGATGAATTTACTTCATTGTGACATAATCCCCCTAGTCCACGAAAAAAGTGAAAAGACAACTCACCCAGTAATGTTACATCATCTTAATACATCATCCACACAGGATCACGCTTGATCCTATGCTTTTTCATAAAGTTCGGTGATTTTATCTACTCTCAAAAGAACAATAAATGTATGTACTAATGTTACAATATTCATTAATAATAATACTATAATTCAATATCAATTTCAACAACCAATTTCATAAAGAAATCAATTTTTTATACTCATCATCACATTTCATTTCAATTCATCAATTATTCAACAAATTCAGTAACCCCTTTCAAAAACACATTACTTTATCATATTTAAATATCAATTTCAATATCAATCAACTCATTTACAAGATTCACCAATTTCAATCACACTATTTTTGACAAAAATTTTTTTTACAAGTATTCATTAATCCATTTCAATGTTTTCTCATCAACAATTTTGTGTACACATTCTCATACTCCAATTTTTTATTTTATTCATTTTTTGTTCAAAAATCCTCACCATTTTTCAAAATTTTAAATTTCAAATTTTTGCAAAAATTTTCAATTTAATTTCCTCATCTCATTTGTAAAATTTACTTCATTTTGTTTTGATATCTCTAACATTGAGTTACTTTTTCATACCCTTATTAGGTTAACTACTCTATTGTTATTGATATTCAAACGTTTCTCCTTGAGTTCACTTTAGATCAAAATACTGTTTCACAATGTAAAGTTTTTCATTCAATAATTAATATTACACAATAACTTAATTCCAAGATCAATTCTTAGTTATTAGAAATTACTTAGTATTTATTATAAAATTACTTAGTTATTAATATTAATCAAATTGTAATGTTTTGAATTTATCTTGCATGTTTACTAAGTTATTTTATCTATACTCATTTTTCAAGTTTATCTTCCAATCCATTTTATTTTACTCGTCAGTTAAGTTTTCGAATTTTCCTCCACTTCATTCAAATTTCAATTCATTGTTAAAGTTTCTCAAACTTTTGCCAACACATATTATCAATTCATTATAAAAAAATCATGCTTCATTATATACACCATCGATTAATCACACATTATATTCAAAGTACATTATCCATTATTACCATCCATTATTGCCTTACTTGTCATATTTACAACTTCACGATGCTCCTTCCTTCCTTCCTTCCTGTCATAGTTATTAAGAATCGATTATTGATTCTTCTTGTCAACATATCGCATTAGTCGTATGACAGATTTTCAATCACCTCCTTTTTTTGCCTTTGATTCTTAAGTATGGCTCTAGAGAGAGGGCGTGCTTCTCAATTCTCGTGAAAACATTCCTTCTATCTTTTGCCTCTGCTGTTGCTATATGCTTACGCGTTTGAGTACAGGCACGAAGAAATAGGAATTTTTTTTTATTCCTCTTGTCACCAATATTTAATCACACATTCTTCCATAAATATATACAAGAATGCACATATATGTCCGATAAATTTACTTCATTGTGACAATCAGTATTCCTCAAATGAATTTATCAGAATTTTAAATTGAATACCAAGTTTCACCAATGAGTATTGTGTCTATAATAGAACCAAAAAGTGGCAAATGCACTAATGTTCTAATATAAAAGTTATTTAAGACGATTTATGTTTAAGCTCGTAACATTAAATGACACCATCAGCTATTGTGTCTTAGAAGATATGGTACAAATTAGCTGTGAACGGAAAGTTTCGATTTGAAATAACTAAAAAACTAATTTGAATTTTAAAAAAATCTTGCCGAGGCATATCATCCCAATTCCTAAAGTGCATGTGTACCAATTTTAATGTCCGTATGGCGTTTATATTTTTCTCTACAGACGACACAGACCGACATCTTCCTTTATTATTATATAGATATCAAGATATATCAATTAATATCTTTCTGTTGCATTTCTTTCGCTGTGGGCTAGGGTGAGATTGCCTTATTACCCAGTGTTGATATGTTTATGACTGGGATCTCTTTCCAATATCTGTTACCTCTGCTATGAATTTGCTGTTCGAAGCTGTTCCCTTGGCTGTTCCAAGTATATGTATTCCACTGTTTTTTGGTATTTTTGCTTGACCTGATGAAGAGGGATCAAAATTCCCATGAAACAATTATCTCGTAATTTGCATATGTCTGCTTTCTTTAAGGAAGCATTGAAAGTGTTATTAATTTGCTGATTCACTCAAATTTACAAACCATAGGGAATTTGCATAGTAGTTAAAATTTTAAATGAATGTATTTATTTATTGTATGTATTTTTAAAGTAGTTGTTTAATCCTGTTTATGTGTTGAACTTTTTTTTTTTTAGTTTGGTTTCTTCTGCCAGGAAAGTTTTTGAAGCAGCTGAACGATATTTTGTGGATAAAGATGAAGAAACAGCATATATGCACTATATGCGCTTTATTGAATTAGCATTGCTGGTTCAGAATAGATCTGATTATAAAAAGGTTTGTAAGCATTTAATCCTTTTTCTGTTTGATTGAGATGAAACATTGCTTGTGAATTTTATTCTGCTATTCAATCATAAACCATACATCTTTGCAGAGTAATATAAAATGAAAAAATATCTGCAAAACCTACGATGTGTGCTTCCACGATGAAACAATTTTAAGAAAATTGTTAGAATATTACACAGGTTATGTAAATGATAAAAGTATAAATATTTGAAAACTGCAAACATAATTTTAAAAATCTGATGTGGGCAACACATGACTTTCCTTATATAATGTAATGAATTTACTACTTTTACAGTAAAAAACATAGGTTTTTCTTATAGTAGATACTAATATTCTTTCCAAGATATTGAATTTTCGACAATTGGTCGTCATTTTCATTGATTTAGCGTCATTTTTATCCATTTGGCGAGATTTTCGTTAATTTGGCAACATTTCAAAAAGTTGACATGTTGGCGACATTCTGCCAAATTCGTCGCCAAAATCTCGCTAAGCGTTATGGACAAAGAAATAAGTTATTCTTACAGCAGGCGAATGACTATTGGCGTGCAAATACAAACGTATTACTCAAAGTATCTTTTTTCATGAATGGAACGAGCTAGATCCAAGAGAATGATGTCACCCAATTTATCGTATGGTATTACATATAAAAAGTGAACGTGTTTCTCAATAGAAAATATTTTTTTTTTGTTTTATATCACTTTTTGATAATTTTTTTGAAAAATGTGCAATATCTCGAGAACGGTTCATGTTAACGTTCTAAAATTTATGCCAATCGTTTTCTAATGAAAAATTACGTTAGAAATGTCTATTTGCGTAACTTTATTAATGGTTTTGATTTTTTGACGATTTTTTCAAAATTTCATTCGAAAATTTAGGGAGGTTCTGAACATTTGATTGCGTATAAAAACAATTGGATTCCAGTGTTTGCAGATTCTGATTTTTGTACCAAATTTGGTTCCAATCGGTCCATTCGTTCGTCAGTTATCGTCTCCACAGACTCACTGACACACACACACACACACACACACATACTTTCACACACACACACACATACACATACTTTCACACACACACACACACACAGACATCACTTCAAAAATATTTGATTCGTGATCAGGGATGCTTGAAACGTGCTCTCCCGTCGAAAACTCGAATTCGAATTTTCGACCCCGTCACAATACTTTCCTTATACATTATGTATATAAGTAAAGTAAAAAGTTTGAATTGGTATTCATTTTTTACAACAAAAATGAAGAATTGGAATTTATATTTAATCCATCACTATATATTCATACTTCTTGTAGAATAATCACTACACTTTTTAACACAAGTAACACAGGCGAATGGACTGTACTTATTAAGTTTCACACAATACACATAATTTATGCAAGCAAACACTTTATCTTTTTATAAAAAATGCAGCATGTGTAGCCACTACTACCATGGTTGAAAATTCGACAAACTAAAGTTTACAAAAATTCTTAGTAGCTATAGCGTTGCTATTTACAGAACAATTTTAACACATGGCTCCAAGGCTGGGAATATACATATGTATATTCCCAGCCTTGAAGCCTTCAGGGTTTAACCCAAAACTACACTAAAAATGAATTACATAGATACTTACAATTTAAATTCAAAAATTGAAAATATAAAATATGTACAGCCACAAAACACACAAAAATGGATGTATAAATTTTGTTAAAAATTTCCTGTCTTTGTTTAATTCCTGTACCAAACATAGAAGAGGCCACAGAATCAACTCATGTGATTGGATAGGTAGAAGTAACTTTTTTTTTAGGCAGTTTCCCTATAATCTGCTCAGCTAAATCTGTTTAATTTTAAAACTATTTACTCACATTTGAATAACAATTTATATACAAAGTATTGCTGCTCAAGGGCCAGAATGCTTGTCTAACAAAATATCCCTAGCAGATCATGGACATAAACCCCCAGGTTGTCCTGCCAGTGGAGATTAATCTGTGTAATGAAACATAAGAGAGGTTAGGGTCCAACATGAAAATTTTTACATGGTAATCTATACTATTTAAATGCAATCTTGTATGTATGTATGTTAATGGAATTGCAAAACCTCTTCTTAGCCTAGAAGAATACATTTTTTATTTTTTTAAAACATAGGTATCAAACTAAAGAGAGGCTCAAGACTTTTGAAAAATTTAATAAATTTTTAACTATTTGTTAAAAACCTCATTTATTTCAAGGTAAAAAGAAGGGTGTGTGGGAAAATTTATATTATCTTCTCATTTCAAAATATAGAAGCTCAATTATTTTTTTTAACATTAGACAGATCAATTTCCAACAGCCTCTAGAAGCCGAATTTTCTGTAAAGTCAATAGTTTTCTTACAGATTTTTAAAAATCCTGAAAATTACTGAAGAACCCTTTCAGAACAAAGAACAATCTCCCCTCTAGGGTCTTAAATATCTTCGTTGTAATTTTTTTTTCTTGCAAAAAAAGCAGATGTATGTATTTGAGCAACATATGGGATACTGTGCACAGTGTGCCATGCATCCTCAATATGTAGCCTGCCTTACGCAGAATGAGCAATTGGTAATAGCATATTGTTACGAAATATATCCTCTAGAATTGTGGGTATACAGTCCTCTAGAATTGTGGTGTAAACAGGGTACAAGAAGGAGTCCAAGTTTCTGGATAAGTTACATTTATTTACAAGCACAAAGTAAACAGGAACAGTATACAATCAAACAACACTTAAATGCTCCACTCATTTCACATAATAAACGATATTATTCTCAAGATGTTGACGAAAGTCATTTCACAAAACAGCAGCTACTATTTTCGAAACATTGACAAAAATCACAGTCCAATGTAACTTGTGTCACGTCCATTCTGCAACTCCACTGCAATGGAGGGGTGAGCCCTTTTTATAGTCTCCCCATAAAAACTTCTGGAAATATCTATATCTCATAAAATAATTGTTATGTTGAGAAGTTTTTGAAACATTCTGGAAGTCGCCAAATTGGCAATAAATAGCCCAATCTGGCAACCCTGGGCTCATGTCATCCTCACGTCACACTCTTCATTTTCTTCACCTGGCCTTCGTGACAGACGAAAGAAGAGGTGCCAAACAGAACATTGCACATTCGCAACAATAGTAGTTATATTGATGTGCAGTCAATATTTTGTCCCTAAATGCGTCAATATAAATTATTGTTGTATCATCTCGTTATCTAGCTATACGACTGTATTGATGTGTCACGACTGTGAGAAAACCTTCTATGCTAAGTATTTCAATGAATAGAAGAAATCTGAAAACATGTCTAGTTTGTCTATTGTTTTCAGAGTTATCTTGATTTTTAAAGGTAAAAAGAATAATCTTAAGAGTCTGAGAAAGTCAGTGAATGTTTTCATCAATCATAAATATGTACTGTGTGTAAATTAATACATAGAAAGTACTTTTGAGATATATTGTTTTATATTCCACAAGAAGTATGCACTAATTTTGAAACGTAAATTAATTTAAGGTTTTTTTTTTTATTGAGAAATGTACTTTGATATAGATTTGACAGCTTTGCAATATTTCAATAGAACATTTAAACTGAATGATCTGTCTATTTTTACTTTTTCATACATAGTATTTAGAAAGTATTATTTCACGAAAATTTCGATTTCGAGGTTTTGAAGCCAATGTATGTTTTAGAACTGCCTGAATATGTTTTGACTAATTTTAGAGTGATGACCATTTGTGTCTGTCTGTCTCTTTGTGGTTGATTTTTTTATATACGCGATAGTTGCCACAAATATTAATGGACTTTAATGAAACTTTGTATTCAGCTTTGTTAATGAAAAATCTAGAACTAGATAGAATTCTTTTTAATTCAAGAAGAAACTTCAGAATTTTATATTTTCTTAAAATGGCAGCATAGGATAAAATCAAGGTGACCACAGACCAGGAAAATGTGGAACTACCAGGGAATTTTATGCTTCTGGAAATATCAGGGAAAAATTAGGGAATTCCATTGAAAGTCTGGGACACTGCGAATTTCTGCATTTTTTTTTTCATTTTTCAACCGTATAGTTTTCTTTTAGCTGAATGAACAATGCTTGTTCATTCTATGATGCCACATTTTTCATCTCGCATCACAAGACCCATCACTCATCTCCTTTAAATATATTTCTGAAAGAGAGTTTTCATCAACAGGCGACATGACCTCGATAAACATCCTTCGAGAGGGAACGTTTCATGGAAATATCAGGGAATTTCAAAATGAATTTCTTGTGATCACCCTAAAAATGTGGCATAATCATGCATAAAAGAGGTTATTTATGACTCAATGATCATGAAACTTAATAGTTTCAATAATTGTAGTGAGAAATAGCCATGATATAGTTTTTGTGTCTGTGACATTATCCTCCCCCCCCCCCCCCCCCCCCCCCCTGGGTCAGACTTGGTATCAGTAGAAATATTTTTTCAAGCCTTTTAAAATGAAGGGTAACATGCTGTAATTGGGATCATTTGGAATACCAATACAGATTTATAAAAAAAATTCTTGTAAAATTTGGGGAAAAAAAAAACATGAATCATAAGCTGCTTAAAAATGAATTCTGGCATGAAAAAGTCGAGTTAAACCATATTCCAATTAATTTTCTTCAGATTTTTAAAGATTAAATGTTAAGTTTTCATTTACAAA
The DNA here is from genome assembly GCA_951213105.1 of Amaurobius ferox. NCBI lineage: Eukaryota > Metazoa > Arthropoda > Arachnida > Araneae > Amaurobiidae > Amaurobius > Amaurobius ferox. The sequence goes on along the minus strand of OX578135.1, from coordinate 7,181,796 downwards.
AATAGCCCCGCCCCACTGCATACCTGATTTCCATTTATTGTTGTGTCTGTGTCAAACATATTTCGTCTGTGTGTGTATTGTGTGTATTTGTGTCAAACATATTTCATATAACTTTTATTTTTTAGGACAACAATAACCACAAAAACCTTTTGCAGTGTGCTAATACTGCCCTCTCAAAAGCTGAACTATTGAAGGAATCACTTTCAAAGAGGTTAGATGTTTTAATTTTTTTTAATTTTATCTGGTTATTGTATGGTTATTAAATATTTTTCAAAAATTCATATTAATGAAAAAATTAAATTGTTTGCAAATGAAAACCCAGTTGGCCAGTGGATGAGTTAATATACCCCTATTTGTGTTAATGTACCCTTAAATGATGAATCCTAGAATGTTTATGCTTTTGTTAAAGTTAAAATACTTTTTATATAGAAATTGCTTTAAATTCCTTGAGTTCATCAGAGAAACCCTTATTAAGTTTATACCATAGGTTCTCAACCTTTTTTTGCCCACCGCCCACTTTGAGAATATTTTTTTTCCTAATGCCCCCCCCCCAATTTTTTTTACTTGCGAATCTGAAACAGCTATTGCCACGATTATATTTAAACGTGTAATATTATATACTATAGTCATAAGATAGGATATAGCCCTATCCTATTTCTGAGTTTAAAGAAGACTGTTTCAATGAGAACAATTAAAACGCATACTTAATTATATTGAAAAGTATTTTTATTAACATTCAAAAGACATTGAATTTATAACTTATCTAATGAGAAGGTTGAATTTGATTCATTTTAAGAAGTTTGTTAATATCAGGCTCGATTTTACTTAAAAACAACCGTAAGTCACCACGTTCAGTAACATGGAGCCGATTTCTCTTTTTAGATACCACGTTGCTACAGCACTAAATCCACGTTCAGCAAAATAGGAAGATGGGAATGCTATTAGAAATCGTTGAACAATCGACCATAATCCTGGGTACAGTTGCAAAAATCGGCTTCTGTAGCCAAAATTCTTGGTAGCCATTCTTGAATTTAATTTTTAATTCCTCATTTGTCATCAGTTCTATTAGTTCTTCTAACTGGGATGATCCTGCTGTGTTGACATTTGAAAAAGGATCCAAACCCCAGTCTGGTATGCCCATGTTTAAAATGTCCTGGAATCGTTCCTTGAAATCACTGTGGAGGTTTTCCAAGTGTTGACAGTAAACAAGCAAGTCGTCGTGCTTGAATGATACTGCTGATAAATTTGGGAAGTTCTTGAATTCGCGTCTGCTGATATTTCTTTTGTATAATAGCAGTTTGGACATGAAAGCAGCAACACTATTTTTTGTCTTAATCAAGTTTAAGTCGTCGCCTTGAAGTTGGAGATTGACATCATTAAACAATTTATACAGGTCTGTCAAGTTTGCAATATCGTTCTTTGATGAGATAAGGTTGTCACGCAATTCCGTGTCTTTATTTCCTAGGAACTCTATCACAGACCCAAACAGATTGTAAAATCGAGTCAAACAAGTACCTTTTGACAGCCAGCGCACCTCTGTGTGAAGCAGCAATCGGTTGAAATCTTCGTCATTGGCAATGCAAAGCTGACTAAATAATCTGTCATTCAACGAGTTACTTCTGATTTTATTAACTGCTCTGATAACATCCTGATAACATATTGCAGTGATCCGGTCGTCCAAACGGCTACTCAAGTCTTTGGACGAGTCGGACGACCTGGGTCTTCAACATATTGCAGTGATGTATGGAGGCATTCACTCAAATTTTGAACAACCAAATGCTGGCGATGAATTACACAATGCACAGCAAGCACGTCAGGAACTTTATTTTTTAAGCACGCTATGAAGCCTTTGTGATGCCCTGTCATAGCCGGTGCGCCATCCAATTATTAGTGATCAATTATTAGTGATAGCCGGTGCGCCATCCGTAGCAACTGACAAAATATTATTAAAAGGAATTTCCTTTTCGTCACAAAACTTTTCCAATGTATTAAATGTGGTTTCTCCTTTTGTATCTGTTTCCAAATTCATAGCAAACAATAGTTCTTGACATATTTTCTCATCTTTGATAAACCTCACATATGACAATAACAATGCTTCATTGGTTGGTAAAGTGGACTCATCCAGCTGAATTGAAAATTGACAAGTCTGCAGATGATTGCACAATGATTCTCCAATGTTTTCAGCCATCTCATCAATTCGTCTTTGCACAGAACTAGTGCTCAAAGGAATTTTTTGGATAATATCTGCAGCTGGTTTATAGAGCACAGTGGTTATTACTTCATTTACTGCTGGTAAAATTAAATCTTCCCCAATAGTATGTGGTTTGCATGTTTTAACAATCAACAATGAGATATTGTACGAAGCTCGAAGTCCGTCATCGTCTTGCTTAGAAGCTGATGAAAAAAGTTTTGATACAGTTGGCTGAATTTCGTACTTCTTTTTCATGTCTTGAAAATAGGTCACATCTTTGTCTTTCTGATCCGGGTGTATTTTATTAAAATGATCTTGAAGCCTAGAAGGCTTCATCGCTTCATTTGAAAATGTTTTTTGACAAATAAGCCACATTGGCGATGATGGATTTGTGGGATTTTCGATAAATCCGTACTTAATATAATCCACACTATACTGCCGCCTCTTCTTTTTTGCTTCCGACATGGTTTTTACTTTACAGATACGTGAGTAGTATTAGTGTACTTTTAAAACCCTGTCATCAGTTGCGTGCGATAATGCTAATGAAAATAAAATGAACAATCACTGCCTTTATATAGGTTGGAGACATATAATACGCATCAACAGGAATAAGATAAACATGCAGTGACTCGTTTATAACACCCGGCGCCAAAGTAAAGCGCGGGGGCAAGGGTGATGCGGGAGCAGAGTGCGGGTTAGAACAAGCACAGATAATACTGTCAATTCTTGCAGGATTGCAAAAATCACGTTATTTAACAAAAACTTGTTATAACTGAATTGCTAAAAGCATTTTTTTTGCTATTTTTTATTAACAGGCTTTTGTTAACTTTACCTGTATTTATATATGAGATATTTCACGTGAAATTGGAAGATTTGAAAATTTTTAATTAAAATCTAAAATTAAAAATTTTTATATCATCCAATTTAATGTAGATCTGAATGTAATGGAATCTTTAAGTTCAATTTTCATCCACTTCCCGAACTACCGAAATATGTGAATTTTCGCACACGTGATAAAAATGATTAAAATACATACAATAACAAAAATTAACCAATATTAAAGTTTACTTTAGTTAGTATGTGATTAGCGTGTTTTTTTTGTCTCTTTTAAACTATATTTTTTTAATCTGCCCACTGCCCCTCCGTACCATCTCAACGTCCCCTAATTTTCTCTGGGTCTTCTACTGCCCCCCTGAAAGTCTCAAACACTCACAAGGGGGCGTTATCGCCCTCGTTGAGAACCTATGGTTTACACCATCTGTCACAGTATTTGTCATCAAGCTAATCATTCATAGCTTGATGACAATTCTTTAATTTCTCACAGTATAACTTACTCTAATCATAGTACTTGTCTCTACCCCACAAATGCCACATCTTAGTAAGCTTGTATATGCCAACAAAGTTGAACTACTATGGAAACTGACTTTTATTATCAATAAATAAAATACACTTTGTGCGAAAGGATAAGGAAAACTTAAGCAACGTGTATAAGCACAAATAAAGTGATAAAGCTGCATACAGCTGTTTCGAGGACATGTCAGATCCCCTTCATCAGTGCAAGAGAACCAACAAACCAAAGTCCAAAAGAGGAATGGGTGCAAAAGGGGATTATATACCCAAGACCTGGACTAAGAGAAGGCCAATCAGAAAGCAACATGAAGAACAAATAGAAAACGAAAAACAACAATAATAGAAAATGAGAAACAACAAACAAGAGATTGGGGTCAATCTCTTGTTGTTTCTCATATACTATTATTCTTGACTGTTCTTCATGCTACTTTCTGATTGGCTCTCTCTTGGTCCAGGTTTTGGATATATAATCAATCCCCTTTTGTATCACCAATCTCTTGTTTCTCATTTTTTATTTTTCTTGACTGTTCTTCATGCTGCTTTTTGATTAGCTCTCTCTTAGTCCATGCTCTTAGGTATATAATCCCCCTTTGTATCTCCAATCTTTTGTTGTTTCTCATTTTTTATTATTCTTGGCTGTTCTTCATACTACTTTCTAATCATCAATGGGCCACAATAGTCATCTCATTTTCGTAGCGTGGATGCAACGGTGGACTGAAGAAAAATAAAGCTTTCTGTAGTGTATATGCAATGTTAGTTCTCAGGGGGACTAATGAGCAAATCCAAAGCACTATTCCATATGTTCTGAAAGCTTCAGAAATTCAGCATTTCCCAAAGTGTGTTCCATAAAACCCTGGAGTTCAGTGGCAATATTTCAGAGGTTCCATAGTGTAATAGTTTTGTGTAAATTTTCTTTAAAAAAAAAATGTATAAAATTTTAGAATACATTACTTACACCACAATGGATTTTTTTCTCATTTTGGGGTTTCGGCATTAAATTGAATTTCAAAAGGATTCTGCGACTAAAGAAGTTTGAAAAACGCTGCTTTTGATAATTAATTGACCGCCAGTGATCATTTAAAAGCTGAAATATTATGGACACTTTAATTCTAAGCAGCTATTATTCATATAAATCTTGTGAAAATACAAATGTCATATTTTGACACAGTGCGATCAGCCAAAAGTTCACTTGTGGGAGGGAAAGAAATGTGCATGGGTATCTCTATGTATTTGAGATTACACCCTATTTTACCAATTGTCTGAAACAAAAAGTAAAAAATGAAAGTGGATTTGACCTTTTATTTGATGAAAGTATGAATAATTGTATGCAGAATAAGCAATTGGATATTTGCCGTATTCAATGTTGAGATTATAATCACATAGTATCTCTATATTATTCTTTAGATTTCTTTTGGGTCATGCAACAGAAGACATACTTTTTGAAAAGATTAATGAAAAGTGTGCAGAATTGTAGGGTAAAGTTTACAACAAAAGTTTTGTATGATATACACAAATAAACATAAACTAAAGTTAATTAAACAAAAATTTTGAGATTATTAAACAAAAGGTTTGAGATGATTAAAACCAGTGTTAACGATAAGTTGTTACCTATGAAATGTAATTTTCTTATTTTTACTGCAAAGGAAACAGAACCTTTTTTGCACTTCACATCAAACTGATAAACCAATATTGCCCTTTACGGCATGCGAGTAATATCACTTGATTAAAAACTTAATGCTTTAATTTATAAAAGGATGTTCCAGCTTCTGTAATAAAGCTTGATGTGGAAGATTCATCTTTACATAAAGATGTCATTCAAGTTGATGTTGGATTTATTTAAAATAAATTATAGAAGAAATGTATTAATGAACCTTGTTCCATCACTGTTATTTAATAAATTATGGCATAGAAATTGGTAAACTTTTTTTATTTTGGTGCATTATATTGTAATTCAAAGGAATTCTTTGTATGGCCGGAGTGGTAAAGTTGGTACAAAACCGTGAGATGTGAATGTCCAGCAAAAGAATTCAAAGCACTTGTTCAGTGGGTAAAACAATGAATGTAAGTATCCTACTATAAATTAAAAGAGGAAATGAACCGATTTCAGAAGTTACATGAATAATTTAAAACCAGCTGTAAAAATAATAGTTTATAAGCAATGTTCAGTTATGTTAGCTAATTTTTTATTTCGCAGACTGTACTTTCTAAACACATTTCAGTTTATAAGAATTTAGTATTCAAATAAAATAAAAAAAAATTGATGACAGTTAAAAATTATTCTTTAACTTAACTCTTCTAAAGTTATATATCATCTATTTTCTAATTAACTTGATTGTTGATTGATCTACTGTTTTAAGGATGCATTAAAGGCCAGATTTAGACCAGACTGAAGAAGCCATAACACTTTCCCAGTACAGTACAGATATTATATATAAATCAATTAATTGGTACATGTACTATTATATAAAAATACAATGTATATAAAAATGAATTGACATGTGCTGTTCCTGGCCATAATCTTATTACGCTGCTTTAAAAAGTAATGGCATGTGTGCCGATTATTAATTTTGTTGATTAAAATTAATATTGTCAAAAATGCATTTTACATTAAATTAATTATTTATTAGTATATTAATTATACATGTAATCTGTTCTAAAACTTACTGCTGTGTACATTGCGTTGGTGGCCGCAAAACCCACCTATTTCTGTGCTTAACGGGATACTAAGTTAACAAACTAAAAATTAAGGTTAATAGTAAAGGAACAAACATTTATTTATCACATACTCAATTTACACTCTTTAGTTTTACAAATTAAATAAATATCACAATAGTATAATACATCTCAATGGTAGTTCGGGGGGTGTAATGCCAGATGAATTGATATTTGGTTGGAGCACGTGGTGGGATGCATTAATTAGCTTTTCCTTAAAAACACAAATTTAGACAAAGAGGTTATCCTCATATAGTTTAATTGTACGGTACCTGATCTTCGTTCATATAACTTGGGTAACACCGATGCTTTGTCACACTTTACACTTGCAATACCAGATGAACATGAGCTCTCCTTCGAATTCCTATATCAGAGACGCACACACAACTCTTAACTCTGCTACCGCCGCTTCTTCTTGACTAGTCTAACTCCAACAGCCTGCCTTGACCAATTCTGACTCCCACTTCGAGCAACTCTCACTTATATCCCTTTTTCGGTCCGCGGTCCACGTGCTGAAATGCAGAGCTGAGGGCTAATCCGTAGACATGGCGTCGCCGTCTCGGTTGCCGCCAAACGGCTTAGCGTGGTATGTAAACATGGGCGTGGTATGTAAGATATGGGGCCACCTGTATATTATCGCCCATCTGCTTAGCGTGGGGATAATCCGCACGCATTCCTGGTTCCATTATTTTTTAATCCTTCCAAATATTTATTACTTTACATTTCTGGCATTACATTCTCACCCCCCCCGCGAAAAAAAAGTCCAAAAGTTACTCTCTCACAGCTTCACCCCAGTGGTAAGAAATTAAGTTCACAATGGTTCCTCGCAAACACATATGTTCATCCATCGTGAGAAAGGCTGAGTTCCACTTTTTAGCCTCGTACAACTCATAGCTTTGATAGTTCTTTGTAGTTTCTTGATAGTTCCCTGTCAAGTTAGTCCATTATTCATAATTGACATAATGTACCATAAATTACATGAGGATTACCAACATTCACATTATTATTAAATTGTAAATTTTGATATATATTATTTGCAATGCATAATTTTCATTTCTCCTTTTACATAATTATTTACATACGACATATCATTACATAACAGCATTCATTACTTTATTATTATTATACATTTTCTTGTTATCATTTCATTTTGTAACATATTGTAGTAGTGCAACTATCAACTTCCGATTCTTGGTTATGGTTGAATTCCATACCACCATATTATTTATAAATTACTTTGTTATTTCACCTTTTTTTTTTTTTTTTTTTTTTTTTTTTTGAACTTGCCATATATGTAATGTCAGAAATACATAACATACTTTTTGAAATATACTTATATCCACAATTTAAAACATATACATATACACTCAATTATCACTTTCTATTTATGACATTAATTACAAACTTTTTACATATTTTTCATATTCTTTGTTTTATGAAATTACTATTTACAACAATTCGAGGGCGAAAATTATACCCTCTGGCATTATAACAAACCTCATCATCATTTCTATTATTTTCACAGTTTAATTGCTTTTCTTTAGTAACCTTCCCTTCCTTAATTTGACTTTGATCATTATTTCTAATCACTTTCTCATTTTGATTTTTTTCTTTGTCCTGTGTGTGTGTGTGGTTTGATTCGCTTTCGTCACTATCTTTCAAATATTGTTTTCGCTCCGCTGCCATGTATAGTTTATTTATGTGCACTTTATAAGTTTTATTTTCATCACTTTTAAGACATATTATAACATTATTATTTCGGACTAATTTCGTAATTCTAAATGGTCCATCATATCGATCCTCTAATACCCTTGGTTTTAGGAACTTTTTTAGGTACACTGTCGCTCCTATAAATATATCGTTTTTTCTCACTATTTTATATTTCTTTATTTGTTTGTCATTTACCAGCTTTTGTTGTTCCGATGCGTCTTTCACTACTTTATCTATATTTTTTAAATGCTGTGCCACATAATTTTTATAATTATTTACATCACTATACATTATATCTATTTCTTCCTTACTTGGTATGTTTGTTTGTTTAATATTTTCAAATGGCAATGATAAATCTCTAAGATAGAACAGGAATGAAGGCTCAAATCCTGTATTACTGTTAATAGTGTTATTCACATAAAACTTAAACCATTTTAAAGATTCATCCCATTCAAACGTAGTCTTTGACAAACACATTATACATTGTTTCATGTCTCTGTGTATTCTTTCACAACGACCTAAAGAACTTGGGAAATAAACCGAACTGTATCGCCTATCAATATTTAATGCATTTGTAAAATCTATGTATTCTTTACTTTTAAAAATTTGAGCATTATCGCTTTGAATAATAATTGGAACTCCATAAGTTGTCACGAAGTTTGTTAGCTTATTCACTATTGTTTTAGCAGTAATGTCTCTGACTGCATAGGCCTCAAAGTATCGTGAAAACATGTCTACAATTGTAATTACAAAATTATTTCCTCCATTACTGCGCGGTAGTTTTCCTACGCAATCCAGTTGTAAATATATTCCTGGTTTTAATATTTCTGGCATAGCCTGAAGTCTGGCTGGTGGTATATTTTTGTGTTTTACTAATAAGCATTGATTACAAGACTTACAAAAATTTTCCACGTCTTGGAAAGCCCCTATCCAAAAATATTTTCTTGAAAGTAATTGGTATGTCTTTTTTACTCCGAAATGAGGGAAATGTGCTATCTCTATTATCTTTCCCTTTAGCGAGTGCGGTATTACAATCTTATTCTCATTTATTTTCCTATACGTTTGTCTTTTATTTTCCTTCTTTACCATTAACAGTTTATTTTGGCTATCAATATAGTATACCTTGTTATTGTGATATCGGTTTCTTCCTTTTTGTAATTCCTCTCTAATTTTACTTAATTTTTCATCTACCATTTGTTGCTCTAATATTTTCTCCACATTTATCTCATCATTTTTAATTAAAGTATTTACATATTTGATTTGGTTATCATTGTCAAATACATATCTCGAGCAATAATCACTTGCGTTATTTTCACCTTTTTGATATTTGAATTTAAAATCATACTGACTTATGTCAATTAGCCACCTCGATATGATATTTGGCATTTTATCTAATTTTATGTGGTACATAAGGGATTTTGCGTCACTCAGCAAGGTGAAACTCCTTCCGAACAGATATTCTCTGAAGTGTTGTAAGGATGCGTGTATAGCTAGCAATTCTAGCTTTATTGCAGGATAACGCTTCTCTGCCGGGTTCACAGGTCTTGAATAAAATTCGATAACATGATCGACTCCATTTACCCTTTGCATCAAAATACTACTAATTCCCTTACCTGAGCCATCCGTAGTTAAGACAAACGGGTTTACTTCATCAGGCTGTCTTACAACTGGTTCTTTAAAAATTGCATTTTTTAATTTTTCAAAAGCTTTTCTACATTCATTATTCCACTCGAACCTAACATTCTTTTTTGTCAAATTTACCAACGGTTCTGCAATTTGTGCATAATTTTTTATCAGACCTCTAAAATAGTTTGTTGTCCCAAGAAAGCTTTTTACTTGTTTAACCGTTTGGGGTTGTTTGAAATTTTGCACTTTTGCACAGTTTTTTATTGATGGGCTTATACCATTCGCATTTACTTTATATCCTAAAAATTCAATTTGCGATTTGCATATCTGTAACTTCGCCGGGTCGAGTGTTAAATTATTTTCTTTCAATCTTTGGAAAACAATTTTGATTTTCTCTAACATTTCGTCGTTATTTTGTGCGCATATGACTAAGTCATCTAAGTAAAAGTATATTTTTAACTCTGATAGATCTCCTAACACTTTGTTCATTAAAAGTTGAAAATATGCTCCTGAGTTTTTAAGACCAAACGGAATTCTTTTAGGATTAAAATTTCCCATAAAAGTTGTGAACGTTAAGGCCTTTCTATCTTGTTTTCTTAGTTCGATCTGAAAAAACGCCGCCTTCAAATCCATAACTGTATAAATTTTACTACCAGCGATATTTTGTAATATATCCTTCACCTTTGGTAAGTTTATTGGCAAAAGTGGTAAATACGCGTTTATGGCCCTATAATCAATAGCAAGTCTATATTTAGGTTCTTCATTTGGTTTACTTGGTTTCTTTACAAGAATTATGGGACTAGCGTACGTGCTTTGTGAACTTTCAATAATGTCATTTTCCAATAATTCCCTAATTTCTTTTTGCGCAATTTCTCGTACTGCTCTCGGAATTGGGTATGGTCGACTCTGAATAGGATAATTGTGCATGAGTTCGATTTTCGGTACTATTGCTGATGTTTTACCTAGGGTAGCATATGACTTTGAAAAAACCTCTGTATTGGTCATCATTAATGCAATAAATTTATTTCTATCTTCCTTATTTAAGTGCTGTACTTGAAAATCGTCTGGAGATATTTCTTTCTTTCTTAATTCCCGAATTTGTTGATAATCTGTTTTATTTAAATTTTGAATATTATTAATTTCCAACGTGGGTTTACTGCTTTTATTTTTTGTATCAACAATTTCGATTTGTTCTGTTATTATACCCACGTTCATATTTTTATTAAGTGTAATTTGGCAATTTTTTTCATTGTATAACAACATTCTAATCTTATTTTTATTTTCTATACTTTGGATCGCTTCATCCGTGATTAATGTTCTTGCCATTTTTATTGGAGAAAACAAAACATCCTGTCCCTCATTTAATTCCTGTGACAAAATCAATTGGACTATTTCTGACTCCCCTGGCTTTAATGTTATTTTTCTTTTCAATTTTGCGAAAATCTGCTTTTCCTCTTTCTTTTTAACATTCTTATTCTTATTACTTTCATTAGAACTTGGTAACCATTTTCCATCATTTACATTATCGCGAGTGCTACAATTTTGCATATTAGAGTCTTTTCTATCGTTATCGCTTTCATTATCCTCGCTTATTCTACCTTCATTCTCATTATTGAATTCATTACAACAATTATTTATTTCCTCATATTCGTCGTCATCATTATCATCGCTTATTCTATCTTCATTCTCATTATTGGATTCATTATAACAACTATTTATTTCCTCATATTCGTCGTCATCAGTATTATAATTTTCATAATTACTATTATATCTATTTTCATCGCGAATTCCCTGGCTTTGTGGTTTTTGTTTTGAATTCTGTATTGGGTTTGTATTTTCACTTTTATACAATTTAATCGCAGTATTCCCAAATTGTACTTCGTTATCTTTTGTATTTAAAATTGCTTTATGTGAGGATAAAAAGTCGTAGCCTAAAAGCATTTTATATTGCCCCTGAAAGTTCTGTTTTGTCACGAAAAAATAATTTTTGCATGCCTTTTCCCCAATTCTAAATGAAAATTGAATGCAATTTAAAAATTCTATATTTTCTTTAGTAAACGTCTGAAGTATTACTCTTCTGGTTATGTATTTTATTTTTACATTTCTATTCTGTTTTAGTTTTTGAAATGTTTCCAAATCTATAATACTAACTTGAGCCCCACTATCAATTACACTTATTATTTTTATTCCTTTGCAATCTATTTCTACCATCGGTAATTGTGGGCTAAATACGTTTTCACATTCGCTTGAAAGGATACTTTTGGTATCATATTTTGCTTTATCATTATTTTCATAATATTGTCCTCTCTTCAAATTTGTATAGTTTTGCCAGTCATCTCCATTTTTGTTATTTCTATATGTTTGTGAACCGAATTTATTTATTTCTCTGGAATTTGTACGATTCGTTCCTTGGTCCCAAATTCCAGCTCTTAGTTTAAATTACTATTATTATTGTTTCTCTCATATGTGTTTGATCTTATATTTCTTCCGTTGCGCCCCCTAAAATTTCCTCTTATACTTTGCCTCTCTCTATTTTCTACGTTGGTTTCTAATTGATCGCAATAATTTCTTTGATCATTATTATTTCCTTGATATTCCCTATTATTTCTATCATATCCTCCTCGTTCAAAATTTCTGAGATTTTCGTTTCTGTTTCCTCTGATATAATTTGTTTGCTCCAACCCATATTGCTGATATTTCCTTCGTTTGGGATTCCTTGCAAATGCAGTATTACACTCATTGTACCAGCAATCTGAGAAATAATGTCCATTTTTTCCGCACCCTATGCAAAAAACAGCCCGTTCCATGGATTGATTTGGTATATTTTGCAATTTTAATTTATTAATTTCTAAAGTCAAATCTTGAACCTGTGTTGTAAGTAACATTTCTTTCAGTTCGTTATGTGATTCTTCTGGAGTCCTATCATTAAGAATTATTTCAAACAGTTCGGCATCTTTTATGGCATCTTCAAACCGCTGCGGATCTTTTTTCTTCACTTCAATTGCCAAATCAGGGCGTAATGCGCTAATGAATTTTCCCAACATTATTTTATTGGTTATTTTCTCTACCTCTCCATCTGTTGTATCCTTAAGGTTCAAAAATTTACGCGCTGCGTTTTTTATTTTTAGCACAAGCTCGTCCACTGACATATCAGGCGTTTGTTTTATTTTATTGAAAGCGTCCTGTTCTTGCGTTATCGTTATTCTGTTTGAAAATTTATTTATTAGTAATATTTTTATTTTATCAAACTCCTTTTCGTTTTGTAATTCAGGGTTTTGAATTAAAAACTGCATAGCCTTATCTTTTAATCTGGTTTTAATGATAGCCACTTTATGCTCTTCCTTCCAACTTGCTAACTCCGCTAATTCATCAAATTGTTTTATAAAGAAATTTATATCTTCCTCCTTACTCCCACAAAATAATGGCAGGATCTGCATTACTGGAATATCCATATTTTTATTATTTCTATCCAATTTAGTATAATTTTTATTTGATATTTTTGAATCTTCTTTCAAACTTGAACTCCTTGTTCTAATTGAACTTTTCACCACTTTTTTAACTGGTCCCATTCCTATATCCCATTTTTCTAATTATACCTTCGATCTCATTTAGAAGAACCATTTTTTCCATTTCATTGATAAAACTTTACATAATCATACATATAACATAAGGAGAAATGAGAATTGTGCACAATATTTTCACAATCATCTATGTCGCCACCAGTTGTCCAACCTTATCAATATTTATTTTTTATTATTATTATTCCTTTTATTTTTATTAATTTCATAAATCCTTATTTTATTCCCGTTACTGCTAAAGTCACGAGCACCAAATGTGCCGATTATTAATTTTGTTGATTAAAATTAATATTGTCAAAAATGCATTTTACATTAAATTAATTATTTATTAGTATATTAATTATACATGTAATCTGTTCTAAAACTTACTGCTGTGTACATTGCGTTGGTGGCCGCAAAACCCACCTATTTCTGTGCTTAACGGGATACTAAGTTAACAAACTAAAAATTAAGGTTAATAGTAAAGGAACAAACATTTATTTATCACATACTCAATTTACACTCTTTAGTTTTACAAATTAAATAAATATCACAATAGTGGAATACATCTCAATGGTAGTTCGGGGGGTGTAATGCCAGATGAATTGATATTTGGTTGGAGCACGTGGTGGGATGCATTAATTAGCTTTTCCTTAAAAACACAAATTTAGACAAAGAGGTTATCCTCATATAGTTTAATTGTACGGTACCTGATCTTCGTTCATATAACTTGGGTAACACCGATGCTTTGTCACACTTTACACTTGCAATACCAGATGAACATGAGCTCTCCTTCGAATTCCTATATCAGAGACGCACACACAACTCTTAACTCTGCTACCGCCGCTTCTTCTTGACTAGTCTAACTCCAACAGCCTGCCTTGACCAATTCTGACTCCCACTTCGAGCAACTCTCACTTATATCCCTTTTTCGGTCCGCGGTCCACGTGCTGAAATGCAGAGCTGAGGGCTAATCCGTAGACATGGCGTCGCCGTCTCGGTTGCCGCCAAACGGCTTAGCGTGGTATGTAAACATGGGCGTGGTATGTAAGATATGGGGCCACCTGTATATTATCGCCCATCTGCTTAGCGTGGGGATAATCCGCACGCATTCCTGGTTCCATTATTTTTTAATCCTTCCAAATATTTATTACTTTACATTTCTGGCATTACAGCATGTATGCCTTTTTATATTATATCTCCTCCTGTTTCTATATGCTTAGCTTTCCTAACTATTGACCTTGAATTACTTCCAGCCAAACTTTGTATTTCTTTGTGCTACCAAATGCTATACTTAAGAACTGGACCTATAATCTGATAACAAAGTCAGATTAAAATAATGCAATGTTACAGTGTAATATTCTAATTTAACTTTTATATTAGTAACATATGCAAATTATTTGCTGAAACTCAACATGTAAAAACTTTAAGCAGAAAAAGTAATGGATAGAGGCAGAATAAATAATAAATAATTATCTATGCTATTAAACACTGATAGTGCCATTTGGCACTATCTGTGCTTAGTAGTATAAATAACCACCAAGCACAAATTGACTATCACATTGTAGAATTGGTTATCATAATGTGCACTTCCATCTATGAAAACACCATTTTTTTATCCAAATTTACAAAGGTAAATCTTAGTTTCTGAACTTTTATTCTTGGTGTATTCTTGGTAAATAGTGAAATAGAATTTTTCCTTTTAGATATGGCATTCTCCAAGAAGCGGAAAAAATTGAATTGAATATTGAAGTGGGAAAAAAAGGCATTGCTGCACTGCAGGTTAATAAACCAAATATGTCTGATGGTGAAGACACTGAAGAAGTTCCCTCATCTAAACCAAAAGGTAGATTTGCAAGCGATTATTTATATCACAATTAAAAATAACTTTTCTATTTCTCTAATTTTCTTCTCTAATTTACGAATCAATATTTTGAAGTTTGAATACCTAATTTGTAAAAAAAATATTATTGAATGTTTAAAGACTAAAAAATTAGTATATTTACATGAGTGTAGTAGCTTCCACATCATATTCCATGTTTTCTCCTGCGGTAACATTTCTTTATCTTGATTCCAAAAAATGTTTCAGTTTTTTTATTTGAAGAAATTTTTCTACATGACCCCCATGTAATTTTATTTTTTTTAATCCCAACGTGTATATTGTTCAGAAAAGTATCCTCTAGAATCGTGGGTGTATACACAGGATACAAGAACGAATCCAAGTTTCTAGATAACTTATGTTTATTAACAAGCACAAAATAAACAGGAATAATATACAATAAAACAGCACTTAAATGCTCCACTAATTACACAAAATAAGTGATAATATTCTCAAAATAATGGCAAAAATAATTTCACAAACAGTAGCTACTATTCTCAAAACATTGACAAAAGTCACAATCCACTGTAGCTCGTATATTGTTAATTTGTCAACTGATCTCCAACGGAGGGATGACTCCTTTTTATAGTCTCTAGAAACTTCTGGAAATCTGTCTGTAGAAATTTCCAGAATTTTAAATAATAAAAAGGCAATGTCTGTCTGTCTTATACACTATAGGCTCAGAAACCGCGCATTACAGAACTACAATATTTGGCAATCGGAGACCGTGTGTGTGTGTGTGGGTGGGTGGGTGGTGGTGGTGGTGGTGGTGGTGGGGGGGTGATACGTGAAAACCGATTTTTTAAATTTGAATTATTAATTTTTTTTTTGTTATACAATGTTTTATGCGATTCCGACCGTTTTTTCCCCCTTTTTCCCCTACTCTCCAGATGTCGTAGAAAAAAACAAATCACACGACTGGAAAGAGCAGACAATTGCTAATAAAAATATATCAATTTCAAATCTCAAGGACAAATTCTAATACTTTTTAAAAATTTTAAAACAAAAGTCACTTTCGGCTAAAAAAAACCAAACTTTTGTTTTTAAATCTTCGTTTTAAATTTTGTTTTTAAATCTTAAATTTAATTATTTTTCCTTGTTAGCAGAAAAGAACATTATATCTTATAGTTAATGGTGTTTCATATTTGATGAAATAAATAGTTTTCGAAGGTGTGCCATTTGCAGGTGTGATTTATTGATAATTAATGGTGTTATTACATGGAGCAATTCCTTCCTGCAATTTTTCAGCAACACCATACATTTATTTCAATAGGAAGAAATTTTGCCACTAAATTGTCACAATTCTTTCGTACTTGACAATAAAATTTGTTCAATATCTGAGCGGCGAACCAATCAGAGGACGATAAGATTGGATGTTACTTCGCTCTGCCTTTCCTCTCCTCTCCTCTTTTGCATTCAAGATGGTGATAGCGACTGCAGTGCAAGCACATCGAAGCACCTGAACTATGTTAGAATCTGGAGATGGAAAAAAATAATATAACTTTTACCAAATTACAGACACCTGTGGGATATAAAAGATCTAAATTATATGAAAAAAACACTAAACAATGCTTCTTAAAATGAAATTGGTGGCATTAGAGAGGAGGGGTGTGTTAGAAAGGCGAGGCCTAAAGTATCATTGCCAGGAGGAATTGCTGAAGTCTGGAGATGAAAAAAATAACAGAATTTTTACCGAATTACAGACACCTTTGGGATATAAAAGATTCAAATTCTACAAAAATAGACTAAAGAATGGAAATCAGCGAATTATTCCGGAATGAAATCGGCAGCATTAGAGAGAAGGAGCCTAAAGTATGATTGATGGGCTGAATTGCCGAAGTTCGGCAATTACACTTTAAACGACATTCAAAATTAGCTTTCATTCTTTTTTTTAATTATGTCACTTGTGTGTTTTCTACAAATGAAAAGTGTTCATTAAAATTAATTATGCCAGGGTTATTGTTGCATTTTCTAGATTATATGGATTTTCATTTATACAAAATTGACTAGTCCAGTGGTATTAATTTTCATAAATTATTAGATTTAACACTTTTAAGCTCCCTTTTATAGCTTTTGAAAGATAACTTTGAGTAAATAAATTAATAAATGGTCAGCACACATCAAAGATTTAATTAGGGTAAAATTATGGACTGTAGAAATGTTTAAGCAGCAGAAAATTTAAGTTAAGGGGAATCCAGCCCACTGTATACAATTTTACCAATTATCAAAAGTATTGCATCTTATCCAATAAAACCACATATATGTCAACATTTTTCATGAGTGGTTAACATGTAATAAGTGTTTTTTTTTTTTTTTTTTTTTTTTGGGGGGGGGGGGGGGGAGGGGTTATGTAAGACTGCACTCACTCAGGTATTAAGAGAAAGTAATTTCATTTAAGTATTTTTGTTTAATAATTTTATGAATATTAAAAATAATTTGTAAACAGATCATATCTGTTTGCAAATCCATGGTAAATTAACATTTCAATGCTGTTTGTCTTCTGTAGATAAATCACGATATCCTAAAAACATCTAAAAAGCATTCTAAAAGTCTCTTGAAAATACCTAAATTCTCTGCAAAGTTCTAAATACCTAAAAAGCAGTTGACATTGTCTGAAATGTACTAGTAAAGGTGCCAACTGACCAGTTACTCTAAATGCCTAAAAATATGCTAACCTGTCAAACGTTGAAATGGAACTTTCCAAAATAAAACACATTAAAAGAGAAAAAAAAGAGAACACAAATTAAAGTTTTCTAAATCTAACATTTATTAAAAATTTCACTTCACTTTTAAAGAACTTTTAAGAGATTTTACAACTTTTTAACATCTCAAAACAATTAAATTAAACACCATAAATGAATAAATAAATAAATTGGCCGAACGTATAGTGGTAGTAAAAAAATGTTAGAATACTAAAATTTAATGAAAACAGCATTTAATATTTAAATTAAATGATGTTAAAATTATATAATTATTTGCCAAACAAGAATTTGGAATAAAAAGGAACATCAGTAGCCAAAAGGAAATTTAGAACATAATTAACATTCCAAGTAAAAGTTAAAAATCTCAATTACAAATAAGAATTCCAATTACATTTTAAAAACCCAAAGAAAAACTACAAATTAGCCAATTTAAATAAATTTAAATTGCTAAAACTTAAAACAAAATTAACTTTTGCCATTTGGAACGTAATAACTATAGAATAATATTTGGAATAGAAGAATATCAAAAACCTAATTAATGGAAAGTGGATAACTAAATTTAAGAAAAGAGAATAACAAAATATAAATAAGTCACCTGAACCCGTTTAGATTAATAAACAAAATTTCTAAAATTATTAAATAGCTAAAACAACCCAACATTTGTTATGTTTTAGATAAAATTTGTAACGTTTTCCTGGATAAGGTAATTTTATACATCTTTTGGACCATTTCGTGTACAGATCTTGACTTGCATGTTTTCATTAAGTTCAACTTTCTTTCTCCCACATGGTGCCATGTGCATGGTCATTTTCCTTCACCGCCATTGGTTACTCTGCTCTGCTTAAGTCATTAAATTTTCTTGGTCCCTTGAGTGGCGACCAATCATGGTTTTACTATACTTTCTTTAAGCATCATTTGATAATTGAGGTTTTCTTAGATTTTGATTTGAGATTATTTATGAATATTTGATATTTTGCATGATTATTTATGAATGAAATTCGGTGCATTCGTTGATGATAAGACAAACAAACACTCTCACACACACATACAAACAGATTTTCATTACTTTCCTTATATACATAATGTATAAGGAAAGTATTGTGACGGGGTCGAAAATTCGAATTCGAGTTTTCGACGGGAGAGCACGTTTCAAGCATCCCTCATCACGAATCAAACATTTTTGAAGTGATGTCTGTGTGTGTGTGTGTGTGTGTGTGTGTCAGTGAGTCTGTGGAGACGATAACAGACGAACGAATGGACCGATTCGAACCAAATTTAGTACAAAAATCACAATCCGTAAAGACTGGAAGTCTATTGTTTTTATACTCAATCGAATGCTTAGAACCCCCCTAAATTTTCGAATGAAATTTTGAAAAAATCGTCAAAAAATTAAAACCACTAATAAAGTTACGCAAATAGACATTTCTTATGTAATTTTTCATTAGAAAACGATTGACATAAATTTTAGAACGCTAAAATGAACCGTTCTCGAGATATTGTACATTTTTCAAAAAAATTATCAAAAAATCATATAAAATAAAAAAAAATATTTCCTATTGAGAAACATGTTCACTTTTCATATGTAATACCATGCGATAAATTGAGTGACATCGTTCTCGTGGATCTAGCTCGTTTCATTCATGAAAAAAGATACTTTGAATAATACTTTTTTATTTGAACGCCAATAGTCATTTATCTGCTGTAAGAATAACTTATTTCTTAGTGCATAACGCTTGGCAAGATTTTGGCGACGAATTTGGCGGAATGTCGCCAACTTGGCGACTTTTTTGAAATGTTGCCAAATTAACGAAAATCTCGCCAAATGAATAAAAATGACTCTATCAATGAAAATGACGATTAATTGTCGAAAATTCAATATCTTGGAAAGAATATTAGTATCTACTATAAGATAAACCTGTTTTTTTACTGTGAAAGTAGTAAATTCATTACATTATATAAGGAAAGTCATGTGTTGCCCACATCAGATTTTTTAACTTATATATAGACACTGGTAATCTTGATGTAAAATACAAGTCTTAGAATCCTTGACAAATTTGAAAAATCATCTTTAATTGTGAAAAATAGGTTGAAATTAAATGAATTTTTCAATCTTTATTTCCATACTTTGTTAAAAAAAACTTTTGTAATTTTTTAGCTTTCAAGTAAAGCATATTTCTTTCTACTTTTACTTTCCTTATATACATAATGTATAAGGAAAGTATTGTGACGGGGTCGAAAATTCGAATTCGAGTTTTCGACGGGAGAGCACGTTTCAAGCATCCCTGATCACGAATCAAACATTTTTGAAGTGATGTTTGTGTGTGTGTGTGTGTGTGTGAAAGTATGTGTGTGTGTGTGTGTGTGTGTGTGTCAGTGAGTCTGTGGAGACGATAACTGACGAACGAATGGACCGATTGGAACCAAATTTGGTACAAAAATCACAATCCGTGAACACTGGAAGCCTATTGCTTTTATATGCAATCGAATGTTAAGAACCACCCTAAATTTTCGAATGAAATTTTGAAAAAATCGTCAGAAAATCAAAACCACTGATAAAGTTACGCAAATAGACATTTCTTATGTAATTTTTCATTAGAAAACGATTGACATAAATTTTAGAACGCTAACATGAACCGTTCTCGAGATATTGTTCATTTTTAAAAAAAAAATTATCAAAAAGTCATATAAAAAAAATTCCTATTGAGAAACATGTTCACTTTTCATATGTAATACCATGCGATAAATTGGGTTACATCATTCTCGTGGAACTAGCTCATTCCATTCATGAAAAAATATACTTTTAGTAATACTTTTGTGTTTGAACGCCAATAGTCATTTATCTGCTGTAAGAATAACTTATTTCTTAGTGCATAACGCTTGGCGAGATTTTGGCGACGAATTTGGTGGAATGTCGCCAACTTGGTGACTTTTTGAAATGTTGCCAAATTAACGAAAATCTTCCCAAATGGATAAAAATGACGATTAATTGTCGAAAATTTAATATCTTGGAAAGAATATTAGTATCTACTGTAAGAAAAACCTACTTTTTTTTACTGTAAAAGTAGTAAATTAATTACATTATATAAGGAAAGTCATGTGTTGCCCACATCAGATTTTTTATTATATAACTTTAATAAATAGTAGGAAGCTATAACTTCGTTCTTTTTTAAACCATACTTGTTAAAAATACTCTATGATATTTTAATATGTCCCATTGTGGAGCACTTTTGAACCCAAATATATCCTATGGTAATAATGAAAAATAAAGGGAATAAAAAAAAATGGCCAAAGTGTCCCTTCTTTCCTACATGTTATGTTGACCAGTAATGTTTTTTCTGTGTGTCAATTCTGCTTTTATTTATGCAAAATAGGGTAATTAAACAGTACACTTTATAAAAATAACAAGGTTATCTCTAAAATTTTGAAAAGAATTCATTGAATTCCTACCTAAAATTTTCCAGAAAATTTGCTATGATTCTTTGCACTTGAAAAGAATGTTTTATTCTCCCAAACATCTCGTAGTATAACTATGTTGTACTCTTCCAAAAACCCAACTACATACTTCTTATTGGTCGGTTTAGTCAGCATGTCAAATTTGGTTCAGCTTGGATGAACTGCTTGGATTTGTATAGCTGTAAAGTCATACACACACACATTCTAGCAAACTTTCAGGATTATGTTGTTGTTTCTAATCCCTGTGGTGAAGGAAAGCCTTACACCACGTCCACAGACCCCTGGTTCCATGGCGAAGGGTAATATGCAGCTTCGCTTTAATGAGGCTCCCCAAGGGCAGAAGACTGACTAAACCTTGACATCACAACATCCATGCCCGCTGGTGGGATTTGAACCCACAACCCGGCAATCGAGCGATCAGACGGAAACGCATGCCCCTGACCGCTCGACCACCGCATCGGCTATAGTATAGATATATATTGCTAGAGAATTAAATAAGTAGAAAGTCCAAAAGAATACATTTTTTTCAAGTTTTTAAAAATTTTGGTTTCTTTGCTCATTTAATATTAAATACCATAGTTTTGAATTTCTAATGCTTTTACAGGTTGGAAAACATGATTTTTTTTTTCAGCATTTAATGTTTTATTTTTGAAATTGGATTTATCACCTTTTTAAAATGAATGCAATGAAATTTTCATGTTGACATTTTTAACAGTTTAAAGAGAAAAACTGCATTTTGAAATATACATTAACATTTATTTTTACCTTATTTACAAAATTTTATTTATATTTAAAGTTTACTGATTTTCATAACTGTGATGAAGAAATAAGATGGTTGTGTTACTGAAGTAAATTGCAACCACTCTAATACTATAGTATTGCTTGCCTTATTTACAAAATGTTGTTTGTTTGAAACTCCTTTCATATCTAAATATATTTTAATTCGTATATGATAGCATGCTGTATTATGCAATAGTGGTAGATATTTTTATCTATATATGTAAAAAGTATTCAATGGACTCTTTATTATTTTAACACAGGTTTAATTGATAATGTTTCATTAATAACTTTTTGCTTGACTTGTCGTATGGAAAGCATTAATTTTACACAATGAGGTCTACTCACATGGTGTCACTAGGTATTCAATTGTAAACACTGCCACATGTTTAGCTCTTTAAAAATATTTTGAATAGTTAATTTTCTGAAATAAAAATTGAATAGTTAAATATCTTGGTAGTAATGTTCCAAACAAAGCTTGAATAGTTAATTTTATGAAATAAAGTTTGAATAGTTAAATATTTTTATAGTAATATTCCAAACAAATCTTGAATAGTTAAATATTTTGATAGCAATGTTCCTAACGAAATTTGAATAATTAAATATTTTGATAGTAATGTTCTAAACAAGACATGTGCAAAGTTTTGTCATATCTGTCAATTATTATAGATATGCAAAATGTGAATACCTACAGACATAGACCTCATTAAAAGTCAAAGCAGGCAAACTAGCATTTTACATTGTTAAAATCATCCAGATTGTTAGAGTACATGTTGCTTGATAGTTTGAGGACATGATAGGAGCCATACTTGTAGGGGTGTTTTCCTTTCCGGATGGCAGTCTTGAAAACACGTTATCAATCGACGCTCGGGTGCATCAACTGTCCGGAAAGGGTTAAAGACCACATTATATGCTTCATAGGGATTCATTTATTATTGAAGAATGTGGTAAGAATTAAATGTTTTATTATTTATGAAATTTTGATCTGTGCACAAATAATTAGTAAAAATAGTGATCAGAAGCAGAATGCATGTATAGATATAACCTTTATTTATTTTTTTGGGGGGTAATTTAAAAATTAATTTTGCATTTTTGAATGCATATGCTATGTTATGTGAATATTTATTTGTTAAAATTAAAAAAAGTAATGAAAATATGACAGATTAATAATGTAATTTGATCAGATACAAATTGAAATTGAAATCAATATTCTTTAAAGATGCAGAGAAACTGTCTATTACAAGTTCAGAACTCCATTCCTTACTCACTTCACTCGAGACTTCCATTATTATAATGGATGCAAGACCAGCCAAGGACTTCAATGAATCTCATATTAAGCATAGTCGCTGCATTAGCATACCTCAAGAAATTTTAAATCCAGGGTAAATATATTTTTAAACATGTTATCTAACTTTTCAATCCTATATTTGTTGATAGCTTTTTTTGCAAAAAAAATAAAACTATACCAATCTAAAGTAAATTTTACAATGTATAAGAAAAATAGTTTTGTAATTTGCACATTGCCATTAGATTGATGATAGACCAACAATGACCCATTTTGTGCCACTAGTAGCATACACACAGCTCTTTAAGGATATTTTTATAAGGTGGGATGAAAGGATGAATTCCTTTTTTAATTTGAGTGGATATCATGTTTCTAAGCTAGCTGCAAACAGAATTCATTAGAATTTTTCAAATTTTGCTTAAATAAATATACAATGCTGCTAAGCAATGGGAAACGTGTAACTTATATTAAAATTTTTCTTCAATAGCTGTTTAAAATGAGCTGAAATTAAAATACTTCATTAGTAACTGCATAAACAGTGGATTTAAAATTACATCTGGCTTCAGAGGTAAAAAACAGCGTCCTCCTTTTGGATAAAAAGACAGTTGTTGCCTTGCCTTTTCAGATGTAGTTGCTCCATCTTTGAATCCAGATAAAGAATATTTTTGTTTCTGAAACTGGCATACTTTCAATTAGCTATTTATATTATTATGTATTTTAATTTGATAGTGTTACTTATTTTCTTTCAATCTGAATATTTATGAAAAATGTTTGATAAATGTGCTATATCATTTTTTTGTTGTTGTTTAGACTTTACTTGTTGAAACTCATCAGTAATAATGTTACTTTAATTGCAATTTATTAAAAATTGAACAAAATGTCATAATTATAATTTATAGGTGTAGATTCAGATTTTCAGGTAAATTGACTTGCATGTTAAACTCCAATAACCCACTTCTGAGAGAATTAATGCATGCTCACATGCTATTTAATCTTCATTTCCAACCTGTACAGTTTGAATATCTACTTTTATAACATTTATACTGTAAAACCTCAATAGAAGGAAAAACAAGCACAGGATCTTGAATTTTGTCCTCTATTTACATCAGTTTCCTATTTAATTTAGAAAATGAAATTATAGTGAAACCTTTGAATAACGGAAACACGCAGGACCATGAGTTCTGTCCATTATTCAAACGTATTTGCCATTTGCAAATTTCACCTTGTATGCATTTTGGCAGAGTTTAAAGTTGAATGGATTCCCTTATTATTAAGTCCATGAAATGAGATAAAGAATTACATTACAATGAAAAAGAATTACATCACAAAGAATTACACTACAATGCAGTGATTACAGGTCTGGTAACTAGTAACTTTTCTCACCACTAGTCACTTTTAAAATGCCATCTGTAGTTACTGTTAATAAAATTTAAAACACTTTAAAGTAAAAGTCTTTATTCACATTGAAAGGCGTTAAAAACATATTACAAGCCTGAGTACTTTCAGATGTAAAACACCCTTCATCAAAGGCATTAGACTGAAAAGTTTTATGCCTCTGATGAAGGGTGTTTTAGGTCCGAAAGTGCTCAGAATTGTAATATGTTTTTAATGCATTTTAGTGTGAATAAAGACTTTTATCGTAAAGTGTTTTATGGTTAAATTTTAAATTTTGGGCATGCTGCCTTAATGTAATTATATAGTTACTGTTTTTCAATTGTCATTCGTACTTATTGTTTTTGGTATTCTTTAGGATCACTTTAGATATGTCATTTATAATCACTTTTTTTTTTCTGTTTTGACAGTTTTTTCTAAGAAAAAAGAAAATATCTTTCACACTTAATTGCAAAACAATGAGCTGTTGATATGTTGTATCCATTTTTGCCAAGTATTGTAGAAATGGAGCTTTGTTGCTTTCAAAGTTAAAAGCAAATTGCTAATATAAATGTTTCGAAAATATTGCAACTCATCATTTTATCTTATAAAATATATGCTGCTTGGATTTATTACCATTATTTATATAGCCTCAGTAATTGAAAATTTTTCAAAAAATTGCTTTGTATTAAAAAAAAAATAAATACGGGAAACACAGTTTTGTAGTGTACATCTCCTTTGTTATAGATGTGTAACTGGAGTTTAGGGAAATTGCAATTTTAGAAAACTGATTTTCCATTAAAAAATTATTTTCAATTTTCTTGTTTCTGTAGTAAAAGCTGAGTCTTTGTTAAAACCTCTCTTTTTTTAGTTTAATGTTATAATTATAAGCACAGCTTCACACATGTTCTTTAGCATAGGATGTGCATCTGCAAAAGCACCCAAACCCTTGTTATTCATGCACATTCATTGTTATTGTTATGTATTTTACATTTATAAAAACTTTAACGATAGAAGTAAAACTAATATGAAACAGAAGAAAAGCATATTTATCAGAAAAGAATATTTTTAATGTTTATTTTTTTATTATTATTTATTTTTAAAAGTTTAAGAAGTTTTTGTACAAAATAGTCTTTATTGTTGAAAGTTATGATAATGTTTAGTATCTATTTGAGCTTAAATTATAGACCACATTTTCCGGTTATTGATGTGAAACATCTTAGGGTGTTGGTTAGAGTAAATTATAGACTATATAAAATATATATAAAGAAATATAACTTACATGAAATTTAAGTGGAAGTATGTAATGGAAATGGCATCATATTATAATGAATACAAAATAGAAAATCATTGTTATAATTTAAAGGTCTGAACCACTTGACCTTGGTGACACATTCAGTGACTTTGGCGGCAAGCATTAGTTAAACATGCTTACATGCGGAATGTCTTGGAGTTGAATATTCTCAGGTGTTTGGATGGCCCGAGGTTTGCCAGATAGTTTTCTCTCTAGAACTGAACCTGCTGCCCTGAAATTAGCGGCCCTCAACAGAATGGTTTTCTAGTTCGGAATATCTCCATTACGACCAGAAAACCAGCACAATGTGTTTGAACATAATTTTTTTTTATAAATGTTTTGATATCAAATGCATGATGTTCACACAACTAAGGCATGTTGACTACTGAAAACAGTATGGGATGTGCTAATGACAGACCCCCCCCCCCCCATCCTCGCCACCTCTGCTCTTTCACAATCAGCTCAACAGCCTGCCAGAATGGGGTAGGTTTTTTTGTAAAACCTTGTATAAAGGAAAATGGGGGTTAATATGAAAATGATGTGATATTTGTTTTGTAATCAGTATTTTGTTTTATGTCGTACAGTGATATCCAATTTGAACGAAATTGTAAGAACCTATGGAAATTTTTATTAGGTTTGTAATTTTTTCAAAAAATGTGTGTGAGGCATTTTATTTTTACTGGAAGGGTATTTACTTTATTTTGTTATTTATATAAAATTTGATATTTTGTTCGTTAGAAATCAATTTCATTGTATATAGTTTCTTAAAATAATTTTTTAGTGTTTATTTATTTCTAGTCCAAAGCTACATTTAAATAAATAACTTATGTTATCAGGCTAACAGCAGCCAAGTTGGAAAGTTTGCTACCCAAGGAATCTCTTTCACAGTGGTATAGACGCCAAGAAGTGGATTGCATCGTTCTTATAGATTGGGATTCTAAAAATGAATTAACTCAAAATATTTATCTAAATGCTTTGAAAACTGCCATGTCTAAGGTTAGTTCATTTTCTTTTTTGTCATGTTTTCTTTTATTTAGACTGAAACTTTAGACTGTTAGAATTTCATTTTAACAAAAAGTGATAATCTATAATCGTTATGTTGATCTCTGTAATCGTCATGTTGATCCAGGGTGACCACAAACCTTGAAAACCAGGAAAACCTGGAATTATCAGTGAATTTTTTGCTTCTGGAAATATCAGGAAAAAATCAAGTCTAGGAAAACTGTGAATTTCTGCAATTTTTTTTTATTTTCTAACCTTATTTTTTTCTTTTAGCTGAATGAACAATGCTTGTTCATTCCAAGATGTCACATTTTTCATCTCGCGTCACAAGACCCATCACTTATCTCCATTAAATATACTTCTGAACAAGAGACTGGAGGAAGAGTTTTCACCAACAGGTGACATGACCTCGATAACCATCCTTCGAGAAGCAACGTTTTAGGGAATTATCTGGGAAAAATCAGGGAATTTCAAAATGAATTTCATGTGACCAGCCTGTGATCTGTTTAACAACAAATTGACATCTAAAGCAATATTTCATTTTTAACAAAAAGTTGACACGACAATATTGCGTTATATTATTATCAATGTGTATTCAGAATGAAAAATCTGATATGGATGGCACATGGCTTTCCCTATAGACTCACATTCAGTATTTCTTTATATATATATATCGGTTTGAGTTTTATTGCACAAAGTAATACATTGAATGGATACTTATTTAAAATTGTATCAAATTTGCTATTTTAAAATAGTTTCCTTTTTCAATTTGTGATTTGGCCATTTTAAAATATACCAAAATTAGAAAAAAAAACATTAAATATCTCAAGAATGATATATCTTAGCATAATGGGAGTAGTTTTACTCATTTTATTAAATTTTATGCTTTTGTTTTAATGATTGATCATTCACACAGTTACTTTTTCATTTTATATTTACATGTATATTCTTAGTAGGGAAAATAATAAATAATCTGGATATTAGTCTGTACATGAATTTCCATACAAATGCTAATTAATCTTAATTTTTAAAATTGTATAAACAAAGCAACTTAGAATAAAATGTATTTGCAGCCATGCATAGAATAAATAATATAGAAATTCTCTGTATGGTAAAAATACATTATATGGTAAAAAATTAAGGTGTTAACCGGTTTCAAAAGCAAAAGCATCCTTCCTCTTCAGAACAGGCAAGAAGAGTAATCTCACTTATTTAAGCAAGTTTGGCATCAGCAGTGAAATAGCACACATAGCTGAAGGTGGGAAAAAGTTGCCATCGTTGCAAGGAAGAATGATTAAGATAAAACCAAGTAAGCAGGATACTAAGTATGAACACTAAAAACCACAGAGGACAGAAAGAATAACAATAGCAAAAAATTAATGGAAGAAAACAAGGCTATAAGTGAATGGATAGTAGAAAGATTAGAAATTACTGATTAGTGAGTAAACCTATTAAACGGTAACAAAAGAATATGAGACATTTAAATCAGCTGTAAAAAATACAAGCAAGAAAAATAAACAGAAAATTATAGCAAAACAATTGGAAAAAACAAGAATAAATATGAAAAACAAATATGAAAGAACCAACTGGTTTTTGAGGCTATGTGAGTTACATTCATCAAATAATATTGCAGAAAATAACTAAATTCCATAATAAGAAAACAAAAGAACAGAATATGAAGAAAGCAGACTGGAATGGAAAATTATAGCAGAAATTTCTAAACAAAGGGGATAAAGGAAATGTTATCATTAACAAGAAAATTTGACTGAGAAGCAATAGAGAAATTTTCAAGAAAGCCTAATTCAAAAATTGAAGTGTGAAATGATCTTGGCTCCTAAAAAATTAAAAACATGATTAGAGTCCCAAGGAAGAGGAGGCTATAAAGATTTAATGCTAAATTATCCCATGTATATGACTCAAGCTTTGAGTTGTGATTTTGCAAATTTTCCATACATAGAAATCCTAATAAAGTTTACTGTCTCTATTACTTTGATAATAAAAAGAGGTTTGGAGTAATGCCACTATATAGCATTAGCATGAAAGTTATAATGGTAGCACCTACAAAATAATACTGTCACCAATATGTAAAAAGTTTCACTGTGCTTTGCCTCTATTCAAATAATACATAGTGGACTTTTGCTTCTATTTAAGGAGAAAACACCTTTACAGGCAGCCATTCCTATTGTATGAATGTAGGGTTGCCATATTTTGAATTACGGGGTGGGGTTTCCAGATTCGACGATTTATCACAAACTTCATGACCTTTCAAATGTACTAGACCTTTCTCGATATATCAAATATTCTTAGAGATATGAGCTCCTTTTATAAGTTTCTATGGAGAGTATATAAGTGGAGTCATCATTTAGTTGAAGAGTAGTTGACGTGATACAAGCTATATTGAATTGTGAGATACATGTTTTGAGAATAGTACCTGTTATTTTGTGAATTGGCTGAGCATTTAATTTCTGTTTTATTGTATCTGATAGTTTTTTAGTGATCTTGTAAGATAGTTTAGTTATCAAGCTATTTGCTATATATTGTTTCCGTTTATACACTTATTAGAGTTTTTAAATAAAAATGCTAGTTATCCAAAAATTTGGACCTATTCTTAACCCTTCATAACAATATTAAGCATTTCTCCTGCAACAAATTGTGTATGAAAGTTTATCCATTTAAATAAATTATTATTATGGGCAAGCGAAGTGAAATTTAGTCTTCAATCATAGCGAAGCAAAATCAACATTTGCCTGAATTTTGTTATCAGGTTTATTTAAAATCTGCAATAGGTAAGAAGATCAATCTTTCATACATACGGAAAAGTGTATGCAGACTTGCAGAATCGCAATTTTAATTATTAAAATGAACTATAACAGTACGAAACATCCATTACAAATAGTGTGTAGAAATAAAATATAGATCTAGTGGCACTTCGGATATGAATAACCATTGTTGTACAAAAGTTAAAAAAAAGGCCAATATTAAGCTTAAATACCCTATTTTTTTACATGGTTTCTAGAAGAAAGCGATAAAACAAAATAAATACTATGAAGTTAGAAAATTACCCTTTACCTCCATGATACATACAATACTAAAACGCAGATCTATGGAAATACATTTCGGTGATTTAAATGGGTTACTTTGATTACATTGTTTTCCTGTATTTTAATGTGTTTTATTTACAATTCAAATTCTAAAAACTTATAGGCTCTTTTGTATAATGATTCTCAAATATTAAAATTATTTTTTATACTTCTAAATTCATAATTTATGTGTTAAATTAAGTTTTATTTTGAAATCTTTCACAACTCACATACTGTGGCCAACGGCCCTACCGTGTTGAAAACACCGCTTCTCGTTAGATCACTGAAGTCAAGCAGCATCGGGCACGGTTAGTACTTGGATGGGTGACCACCTGGGAACACCGCGTGCTGTTGGCACATTTCGGGTGCAGTAGCCCGGTGGTTTGCGCACTGGATTTGCATGCTGCCACAACTGCCGCCGTGTTCATGCGGAGTACGATCACGTTAAACATGTGGGTCCATAAGTCCTGAGAGGTTGGTGGTAGGGGAAGGAAGGTACGGTCCCTATGGATGCCTCCCTCACTGGGTTCCGGTCTAAATTGGGTGGCACTTCCCGGCCATCCAAACGGTTACCTTACACCTTTGTGGTAGGTCGGACGGTCTGGGTCTCAACAACAACAACAACAACTCACGTACTTCATATGTGCGAGTCCATTCAAAACCCGGATTTTGCTAGTATATATTTAGTTTAACGACATTTTTTAGCAAATCAATATTGAAAACATTCAATATCTTCTGATAGATGGCAGCATCAAAAAAATAATTTCATTCTTTTTATAGCATTAAATTTTATATATTGTGTATCTATGTTATATATTGCATGCTATGTAAAATCAATGCCTGTAAAACAAAACTATCTTCAAAATTGTATATTCATTTATATAAATATTTAATTTTCAGAAATAAATAATTTCTGTTTCGTTTTCATTCAAAAGCTTTTTTATTCCAGATTGTAAAATATATTTCTTGAAAATAAATTTGTATAATGTTCATAATCGTATTTTTGAAAATAAAAGTCCACAGCTGCTCTGCAAAATTTTGTTTCATTATTTTCATTTTGCTTTAGTGGGATCAAAAATGTGTGCTAAAAAATGTGCCCGTAGTTCTTGTAGGAGGCTATAAAGATTGGATGCTAAAATATCCCATGTACACGACTCAAGCTTTGAGTTTTGACTTGATGAGTGATGTCCAAATTTCTTCAGTTGTTACTGACTTATCAGGTATAGTTTTTCCATAAGCTCTACTACTACTTTTATTTTGTCTTTAATTATTTTTGCTTTATTAATATTGCATAATAAAAAACATCTGATGTAGGCAGCACATGACTTTCCCTGCAGATTCATGTTCACTTTATTTCGTCAATAATTCATTAAATGAATTTAATTGCACAACATAACACCCATAATTATTTAAAATTACACTAAATGTGTACTTTTAATTCTATTTTCGTTCTCATTTGGTAACTGGACTTGTTTTCAAAGGTGGCATAGCGAAAATACGAAAAAACAAAAATATCTCGAGAATGGCTAGTCCTAATGTAATGGGGTTAGTCTTATTCTTTTTATTGTTAAAAGTTATGTATGAAACAAACATTTAATTGATATATTTAAGCATACGTAGATTTTTATTTTGGATTTTGTTGATATTTGCAGACCATTTCACAAAAGGCAGGTTATTTTTTCCAAGTTGTAGCAAAATCTAATCAGCACCAGGATAACCCATAAATGACTTATTTACCACATTTTGCAAAATTTGATCTATTAGTTTTTCAGCTAGATTGGATACAGGCAATTTTTGCAGGCCATTTCGCAAAAAAAAAAGGTGGGTTCTTTTATCCCGAATCGTATCTCAAACTAATCAGCACCAGGGTCGCCCACAAGTAACTTACCTACCAAATCTTATGAAATTGGGTCCATTAGTTTTTGTGTTAGAGTGGATACATACATTGCTCAGACAGACACACACACACAGATGTCACACTAAAAATAGTTTTTCGTATTCTACAGGTCCCAAATCATGTAGATCCGTCAAAAACTCGAGTTGTGATTTTTGGTACAATTCCACTACTTTCTCTATACGTGCAGGGAAAGTAAAAATATGTTCGTATTTTTGCCCGTGCATGTATGTCATCTGTAGCAGAAAATTGAAACAATGAATAACTTCAAAATTTGCTACAGAGGTGTATCACATATGCTACATGTGTTATCAGAGGTGCTTCATGATACGAAGCATCTCAGCAAGATTTTTTACAAATTCTAATTACTTTAAAAGTACGAATTTTGAAAGTCAGAAATTTGACATTTTCCACCATTTCATCTAATCAAAATTTAGTCAATCTTTGCCGTTGCAGACAATATTTGAAAACAGGTGTTTTAATTGAATGGCAGACATTTCGCCTTAATGGAAAAAGAACTGTTTGCAAACTAAACGGATATAATTTATTGGTTTTCTAACTTAGTGAATTTAAAAGATTTTGTTGCCCCCCTCCCCCCTTGTGTGTGTGTGTCTGTGTATTATTATTATGAGTATTGTGCTAAAATTTTACTTAAATTGGATGAAAACTCGCTGGGATAGCAATAATTTCTTTTACATTTTAGTTCTGGGGTAAAGGAACATTTTTCTTTTTTGCGACTTTGGTATTTTTATTTGAATATCAGATTTCTAATTTCACAAATGTAAGAGATATAGTATATAATGCATCTAAGATTTTTTGTCTCATACTGCCAATGATTCGTGATCGAGTGCTTCTTTAGGGCAAATCAAAGTAGCTTTTAGTTTAAAACAGGTGATTTGGAAATTGAGTTGCGTTATCTGTATTTGCATTATTCAAGTAGTGGAAACTTATTTACAGGGTGACCACAGACCTAGCAAACTGTGAAAACCAGTAATTATCTGAGAATTTTATGCTTCTGGAAGTACCGAGGAAAATCAGAAAATTCTGTTGAAAGTCGGGGAAACTGTGAATTTCTGCTTTTTTTTTTTTCATTTTCCGAGCTTATAGTTTTCAGGGTGCGTACACGGCCTGGAAAACCTGGAAAGTCCTTGAATTTCATTATTTTTTTCCAAGGCCTTGAATAGCCTGGAAAATTGAGATTATTCCCAAAAAGATCGAGAAAGTCTTTGAATTTCTCATTTCCAATTCAAAAACTGCAAAATTTCGGTCTTGAATGAATGAATGACATGAAGGTGGGTGGCTCCAGGAGAGCCCAGCACATCGACCAGAGGTTTATTGTACTACTCCGAAAATCAGAGGTCATTAAGAAAAGAGACCAGTAGCCAAGGCAAAAATAAGCAGGCACTTGACAGGAATGTCATTCAACTCCCAGGGTTCAATCACATACCGACCTAAGTGTTCGAACCTATGGGGGGAGAACACCTCACATTCACAAAGAATGTGAGCAGCAGTTTCTTCGCTATAATTGCAGCCTCTGCATTGCGAATCCTTAGTGACACTCATAATATTTAGGTGTCTTTTAAGGGTGCAGTGCCCAGTAAGGAGCCCAACGGCCCTTCTGATGCCAGTTCTACTGAGCTCAAATAATTCCTTCTGATGTATGCTAGGGCAATTGCAGTTAAGTATTTTCACCTGCCTTTGGCCCTTAGTATTATGCCAGTTCTTGCACTGAAGCTTTCTGAAGATGTCATAGACAGTTCTTCTAGTTAGTTCATTGGGAACACCCAAAGCCGGCTCGGGACTTACAAAAGGAGTACTTGAGCCTTTTCTAGCCAATTCACCAGCCAACTCATTTCCTGAAATGCCCGAATGTCCAGGCACCCAGTAAAGTATGACTTGTTGTTGCTAGCAGTTTTACAAAGTGTAGTATAGCACTCCCAGATAAGGGATGGCGTCATAGTAGACTTCCCTAAGGCCATAAGAGCAAGCAGCTTGACTATCAGAACAGATAAGTATTTGGTTGCTCCTGTAATTTCTGTCATAGCAAATTCTACAACACATAAGAATGGCAAAAACCTCAGCCTGAAAGACAGTAGCATAACTGCTCAGAGGGTAAGACAGTTTTGTACCATCATCCTCACAGCATACACCAGCACCAGTACTAGTGCCTAGCTTAGAGCCATAAGTATACCTTACAATACATTTCTGTTTATTGTAGGTAGGAGTCCTCTTCCAGTTATCCCGTGTAGGGACCTGAATTTCATAAGGTTTGTCAAACGTATATCTGACAAGAATACCATCAGATGGCATATGGAAATAGGGATGATTTATAGCATTACTATTTAGACCACTCCAAGATAAATGCTTTGAGTAATCCTTCCAGTGTTTCAGATATTTAAGTCTGTTCATGCAGATGAGAGCCTCAGCTTCAATGTGTATGTAGAAAGGGTGCAATCCAAGCAAAAGTTCAAGAGTTGCAGTGGGAGTGGTTTTCATGCATCCAGAGATTGCAATACACACCATCCTTTGAAGCCTAATTAAGTCTAATTTATCAGTTTCACATCTAATTCTAGACCACCAAATAATGGAGCCATAGGTAATGATGGGACAGATTACCATAGAGTAAATCCAATGGATAGCCTTGGGATTCAAACCCCAGGTTTTCCCAATAGTATTCCTACAAGACTAGAAGATTCTTCTAGCTTTAGTTATGCAGTATTCCAAGTGTTTCTTCCAATTGAGACACATATCAAAGTAGATGCCTAAGAATTTTACCTCCTTGGAGCAGGTAAGCTTGTGACCGAAGAAGCGAGTGTCTCTAAGGTTAAGAATGTGTTTTCTTGTAAACGCAACCATAGCAGTCTTCTGTGAGTTAACAGAAAGACCAGCATTTTTGCACCGTGTCTCAACACTCCTAAGAGCAGTGAACATCATGTCAGAGACAGTATTACCAAATTTGCCTCTGGCAATGATTACATCATCAGCATACCCAACACAGGATACACCAGAACCAATGATGTTCTCCAAAAAGTCTACAACTAAGCACCAAAGAATTGGTGAAAATACACCTCCCTGCGGACAGCCTGCCAAAGCATACACCGTCATATTATCACCAAGTAAAGATGGACAAATGTACTTATTAGATAACACCTTTCCTATCAAGAGCATGTAGGATGGTGTCAATAGGCACTTTATCAAAAGCTCTTTCAATGTCAAGAAAAGTGGCAAGAGCAATTACCTTGGCATTTAAGTTTCTCTCCAGAATAAAGGTGAGACTATAAAGGACAGTATCCGTAGATTTACCCATTTGATAGGCATGCTGAGAGTTAGACAGAGGCATAGTAGCCAGAATCACTTCCCTAATATACCTGTCAATAAGCTTTTCAATAGTCTTTAAAAGAAAAGACGTAAGGCTAATAGGTCTGAAGGATTTGGCCTCATAATAATTATCCTTACCAATCTTTGGAATAAAGTTTACCTTTGTATGTCTCCAAGCAGACGGTACATGACCAAAGGCAATACAGGCTCTGTATATTCTACAGAGAATGGGAGCAAGCACCTCAATTCCCTCCTGGAGAAGAATTGGAATGATGCCATCAATCCTTGGAGTTTTATAGGTTTTAAGAGAGTTAATAGCCCATTTAACCCTATCGAGAGTAACAACACTCCTAGCAATGCTCCACCTACTACTATCACAGGTAGAGGTGAGACGAACATAAGGAATAGCGCTATGGTCATTTAACTCAGAGACCGGAAAATGAACCCTGAACAGCTCAGCCAGGGTCTCTTCTCCAGTCCCAAAGTAACCACCATTAGACAACCTGACAGTATTCAGGTTACAGTTCATATCTTTTGACATGAATTTGACGAGTTTTGCAGTTGCAGAAATGTCCTTAATACTGTCGCAATTGTTGTGCTTAGATTCAGAGATTTTCATTTTTTAAGATTTTTAATGTTCAAAATTCAAAATTAATTTATGGTTATTGAATATTTCGGCGATTTATCTCGTATTAACGTTTATTTATCATCCCTTTCATACATTTTTATATTCCAAATTACGCACGCGAAGTATCTACAAACGCTAAATGTATTCATAGAATCCTTTACTTATTCGCCTGTGCCCCTGTAATTTTCCTTTTCGGCCTTACGCCTTCACTTTCGAGCAGCAATTATATTCCTCTGAAAGCGAAAAATAATGCTCCTTTTTTTCCATTTCATGGCTTATCAGTTAAGATGATGCTTATACCACATGTTTGTGGGGTGCCCAAGCATTCCCTAGGGTTGGCGCAACGGAGCAATGAACTTTGGTGGGAAAACGTGGTAGTTAGCTTGGCGGCATTTTCGTGCCGTGCGGTTCATTGCGAAGTGTCCTTTTTTTAATTCCCTGATGTATGTATAGGCCCTCTGTGTGTGGCGCAAGTTTTTTCACTCGCCAAGACTGGCATCTCCTGGAAGCGGAAATTTGGTTGGCAAGTTTTTAATTCAATTCTAAGAGGAGATCAGAGAGGTTGGAAGAAAATTTGGAGTGCCGAGCCGAGGCTCATGCTGAGCGCCCGGGCTCGCCGGAAAGGTGTTTTGAAGTCCATGGCAAAATCTCACGCAAGCTTAGTTTCTTTGAATTTACGAAGTGTTGACTTTAATAAATTCTGATGCAACAGAAATCCTGCGATCGGAATGACTCTAGGAGGTACAGCTAAGATCTTGAAATGTGCTTCTATTGATGACACTGTGTCCATCAAAGTCCATAGTGGTCAACCTGTGACGTGAAAAGCCTTGTGTTGAATATTTCCAATAGTTCTCAGAAGTCCTTAGTGGTCAACATGTGACGTGAAAAGCCTTGTGTTTAATATTTCCAATAGCTCTCAGAAGTCCTTAGTAGTCAACATGTGACGTGAAAATCCTTGT
This sequence comes from Amaurobius ferox, assembly GCA_951213105.1. Lineage (NCBI taxonomy): Eukaryota > Metazoa > Arthropoda > Arachnida > Araneae > Amaurobiidae > Amaurobius > Amaurobius ferox. Next base: position 7,145,008 of record OX578135.1, on the reverse strand, counting down.
GTTTAATATTTCCAATAGTTCTCAGAAGTCCTTAGTGGTCAACAGGTGACGTGAAAAGCCTTGTGTTTAATATTTCCAATAGTTCTCAGAAGTCCTTAGTGGTCAACAGGTGACGTGAAAAGCCTTGTGTTTAATGTTTCCAATAGTTATCAGAAGTCCTTAGTGGTCAACATGTGACATGAAAAGCCTTGTGTGTAATGTTTCCAATGAGTTTTAAGCAAGAAGTTTAGTAGTTAACATGTGACATGAAAATTCTTGCGCTTAATGTTTTCCATTAGTTGCCAATAATATGTGTCTCCTATGGTTGAATATTTATGTTGTGTAATGTAATGAATTCGTAGTTCTAAATATTTTTATTTAAATTTAACTTTTTGGTGGTGGACAGCTCAGGTGGACCAAACTCTGGTCTTCAGACCAGAGTGGAATCTGAGCCTGGGATTAAATTAATAACTGGGATTTAATTTGATAACTGGGTCTTGAATTTAAATTTAATTGATCATATTAAAAAATGCAATGTACTAATCTAGCCACTATACGATACTTCAATAGCAATTTGGAAGGTGTTAAATTTTTGTAACTTCTTTTGTTTGTTTTTGAAAGTGTTGTTAATAAAGCAAATTTTAGTTTAACATAAAATTGGTTGTGTTTCTTTGTTGGCTGTGCTCGATTTAATTCTGGTAAAGGTAAGTGAAGTTTTAGAAAATGAGTTGATTGTTGATAATTTTTAAAGGTTAGCAACTAAGTAATGTGCACAGGCTAAACTGTAGGAAAAGCAATTGGTAAAAGAAACATTATTAAAATAAATTAGAAACCTTAATATTGAAGTGCAATAAGCAAGGTAATAATAAATAGTAAAAAAGAAACAGAGCATATTAATACATTCAAAAGAAACTTTATTAACATATTAAAATTAAAATAAAATTAACTTATATTTACATTAAAAGTAAAATAAATCTTAGAAGTAAAATATGAAAAATAAATAATAACGCTTTCCCTTCCCAACACAGTAGTTTCTCCAGGAATTTCTCTTGGAGTCTCTAACCGCTTTGTTATAGGAAGTGAGGACAGATTTATAGATCTGCCATTCACCACTCTTTTTTGCTCTATTGAAGAGCTTTCTACACTTGCCACATAGACAGCTGAGCTCTTTTGACCACCAAGGAACTAACCTTGGGGAGTCAGATTTAGTGGCCTTACAGTTCTGGTAGTATGATAGGATAATGGCCTGTTGCCCTTGGTCAACAGCCAAATCCAACTCAGTAGTTGAAGAATACTTGGAATGGATTGATCAGCAAGCCTGGCATGAAGATCTTCTTTGTAGGAAACCCAATTTGTTCCTTTTGGGTTCCTACCTTCTGTTACACTCTACTTAGAGAGACCTTTAACAGGAAAAGTAATTAGACAATGATCAGACAAGGATATATCATCTGAAACATACCAGTCAATTACGTTGTCATATGCAATATTATTGCATATGGTTAAGTCAATGACTTTGTGGAGATTTATTGTAACAAAAGTGGCCGAATTACCCTTGTTAAGAATAGAAAGATTAGAGCTGATAATATGCTCCAAAAGATCATCACCACATCTGTTGTAGTCACTGCTGCCCCACACAGTGTGGTGGGCATTGGCATCGCAACCAGTGATAAGTCTTTTACCCCCACTACAGTGCTCAATAAGATTAGTAGTGACATTGGTAAAAGTTTTTCTTTCTTCATAGGGAAGATAAGCAGAAACAAAGATATATTCATCCTTATACTCATTAGTTTTAAAATTCACACTGACGGCAACATTATCACCATCAAGGAATTCCATTAAATGAAAAGCATTGAGTTTGTTGCTAACAACAACACAGGCTCTAGGTCTGATACAAGATGTATCGTAAAAGACGTTATAGCCCTTGATCCCAAGACCCAGAATTTTGTTATTGCATGTCCAGGGCTCCTGAATTAGAGCAATATCAGCCCTACCATTCATCAATCTCTTGCCAAGGATAGCAGAGGCAGAGCGACTATGGTGCAGGTTAATTTGCACAACATTGAGACAGCCCATAAGCAAAAACAAAAAGAGGGCAGCGGAAAACTAGGAAGAAGTGACCTTCCCAGTAACATGAGAATGATCAGTGTCAGACACAATGTCATTCTCAAAGTCCTGCATACGTTTTTCTAGCTCATCCTCAGACAGTGGCAAGATAGAATGCAGTATACTTTCAGAGCTGAAAACAATTTCCAATTATTTAAGCTTAGGTAAAACAGTATCAACACTAGTGATACCTACCTAAGAGAAAGTTGCCTGATCTTCTGGCTGAACCTCCTTCTCCAACTTCCCTTTGGACCTTTTGTTTGGGTCCTGAAGAATCTTGAAGACTCCACGGTCCAAACCAGTGTAAGCACCAAAGTCAGCTTTGCGAATCGCATCCGCAGCCTCCGAATTCACCTCGAAGATCCATCTTACAGAGAGGGATTCCACAAAGTTTTGCAGAACGCGCCACTCCACCGACTTCAACTCCAGGTTGAAACGGTTCAGCCGTTTCAGCAAAACGCTTGGCTCTTTGGTGTAGACATCCTTAATCTTGAAGGCTACCTTGACTGGTTTCAGAAGATAATTGATAATTCAGAAGATAATTGAATCATGACTTTGAGTGCCTCACTTAACACCTGTCTGTTGTTGTGGAAAGGTCCTCTTAACCCATTCCACAGTTGTAGCATCATTGCACTGAAGAACCAAGGCTCCAGTATTTAAGCTGGAACCATGGATCTTCGCCAGTTGCTCACCAGTGGGGATCTCATCTATTTTACCAAGAATCACCATCTGGATGAGGTCAACTTCTTCCTTGCTTAGCTTACCAGAAAGGAAGGAATCCTTCATGACAGCCATTTTTATAACCTGGACTTCCTGAGCATATGATCCAGGTTGGATGACAGCAGGGTAAGAAATTAGCGGGGGGCATGAGCGAAATGCGACCATGATTTCGGAATCGGGGGCCAAATCGCGACTGGAATTAAATCACTATAATTTATCAAAATTAACCGAGGGAAAACAAAAAAAACTTTTTTTCTTGTATAAAACAATAAGTCAATTTAAATTTTTTTATTTTCATCGTGTTTAAAATAACCTGAAAGAATAAGCCCAAAGTGGTTAAAGTCTGGCATATCGACATTTATTGAAGAGGTAAAGAAGGAAGTTACTTATAGGGTGGAGGGAATTTCCCTCGCCCTGTCTATAATGTCGAGCACCGCTCCCGCCAACTTTCCATTTGCCACCCCTATTTTCCGAGTGGGCTACTTCCATGGCGCACGCGCAAATGTAGTGCGTTAATTTTCATTCTGTGATTTACAGCAAAATAGTAGCTCTTCATCGGAACCGATATCGTCGTTTAAGTGCCGTTAATGTTTATATTACTTGAATGTGAAACTACCTTTTTTGCTCGTGCAGTATCAGTCTTCGTGAGTACTTAAAATTTTATAAATTGATCTTAAAACATCGAAAGCAGTGTTAAATAATGAGCAAAAAAACAATAACTGATTTTTTCAAACCACCTCTAAAACGAACATTTGAAATGTGTAATGAAAAAACTTCGGAAGAAAACTTGATTTCCGATGCTAATTCTACAACCCAGAAATTTCCTGATGTCGACCATCCAAAGTTACGGCAGAAAGATCGTGCTTCGGTAAATCAAGGAACTCTATTAAAATGGAAAAAAGAATTCCCATGGTTGAGATTAGATTCAAGTAGCGGTGAGAACAAAATGTTTTGCGATGTGTGTTGCAAAAACAAAAGTAATTGTGATACAATGTCTATAGCTAAATTTCAATTTATCAATGGATGTGGTACCTATAAACATGAGACTTTGGTGTGGCATGATAGTTCAAAATCTTCTAAAATAAATTTTGTCAGGGAAAATCCATCATCTTCTGTTCTTGTTAAATGTATAACATCAATGGCAAATGCAGTTAGAGAAAAAATGATATTTTTATTTAATACTGCATATGCTGTCATTGATGGTAATCTTTCATTTCAGCAATATGAAAGACTTTGCCAATTGCAAAAGAACAATAAACTTGATATTGGTGACACCTACATGAACTATAAAGCATGCATCGTGTTTATTTCGTGCATAGCTATATGTAGGCAGAAAGCCAATGCTTTAGTGAATTCCCAATTCCTTTCCATCATGGCAGATGCATCGACAGATATTTCAGTATTAGAATCTGAAATTTTGTACGCTAATGCAGTCAACAAGCAAGGTGGAATTGAAACTATATTTATAAAACTGCAAGAATTAAAAACTGGTTCTGCAGAGGACACTCTTGCTGCAATACATCAGGCCATGGTTCAGAAAGACCCAGAATGGAAAACAAAATTGACAGCAGCTTGCTTTGATGGTGCAAGTGTTAATTTTGGGAAAAACAGAGGTGTGGCAACTCTACTATCCCTTGAAACACCTGGAATTATAACCATACATTGCATTGCTCATAGGTTAGAATTGGCCATTTCTGATGCCTTAAAATATGTTCCCTTTGAATCTAAGTGTGAGCGATTGCTAAAAGCAGTTTATAAACTTTACCATAAAAGTCCAAAGCTTTTAAAAGAATTAAAAAATGTGGCCGAAATATATGAACACACTTTGCTAAAACATACAGCAATTAAAGATATTAGATGGATTTCTTCAAAACAGCAATCTCTTACAGCCATTACTAAAAATTTACCTATTACCATCAAACACATGGAAAGTTTTTGCTTAAATAATGAAAACAATCCTACAAAAATAGCAAAGATGAAGGGACTGTTAAAAATGCTCATATCTTTACGTATGGTGCGATTTTTATTTTTTATGCTAGATCTAACAAATTGTTTAGCTAAATTATCACAAGTACTCCAAAGAAATAATCTCTCTTTTGACACAATTAAACGACATTTGTTGAAAACAAAATCAACCATACAAAGCCTTAAAACAGATGATGACAAAGAACTATGTAATTTCGAAAAAAATTATGATGGAGATACCAATTCTTTTGAAGGAGTAATGCTACAGAAAGACAGCGGGTGCAAATCACTGTTTCTTAAAGATAGAGAAAAATTGTGTGATAAATTGACAGAATATATTGATAAAAGATATACAGACTTAAATTCACATTCACTATTAAGCAACATTCGTATTTTTGATGCAATTAATTTGCCAAATTCTGAAGATGGTGCAAGAAATTTGAAATTATTCTTGAAGAAAACTTGATATTATTCTTAAAAATTTGCCTTCATGTGTGCAAATTGATAAAAATGAAATTAAAGAAGAATATTTGGAATGGAAATTTTGGGCTGCAGATAAAAAATCACAAGATTCACATATTTTATGGGATAGATTATTTAATGAATCAGAATCTTCAGGCGAATACAGCAATTTGTTAAAAATTATTTCATTTCAGCGTATAATACCATTTAGTACTGCTATTTGTGAACGAGGATTCAGCACAATGAATCTTATAAAAACGGATGTTCGAAACAGATTGAAGGTTGAAACACTAAATGATGTATTAACCATCAAGCTTGCAGGAATTTCACTAAATGAATTTGATCCAAGCCATTCAACTTTGGTGGGAGGATGTTTGCGCTGGACGCACTCGACGACCAAATTTTTAACCATAAGTTATAGAATTTTAATTTTCAATTTAGTGTCTTTTTTTGAAGTATATACTATATTTGGCAAGCAAATAAAATATTTAGATTAGGCCTATGTGGTTTTATCGTGTATGTTTTTTATTTCATGAAAATTTTTTATTTTGGCCCTTAGAAATTTTCAAATGGCCCATAAGAAATTGATGCTGGGGCCATTCGACCCCTAATTTTTTTTTCTAATTTCTTACCCTGGATGACAGTCCTTGGCCTCTTTACGATGAGCAGGTTTCTTGGAGATGGTGTGGTACCATCCGACCTAAGTTGTTTGGTACCTCCAACCTTCTCTTTGGCTGCTGGTCTTGCTGCCTGTGAATGTGCCTCCTCTTGCGCCTCTTGTGTCTTTGAGAGTACTACCTGCATCCCAGCCATGGTTTCAGTGTGTTTCTCACCAAGGCTCACAACTACACCTCCTTCAACAGCAAGGTTGCAGATTTGCCCCTTTTTACCATAATCCAACCCCTTTGGGGTTGGATTATGGTAAAAAGGGCTGATCGAGATGGCTGATCGAGATTCACCCTGAGGTGTACCCAATCCTTTCGAAATATTTTCTCTATGGAGCCATGGAGAGCTAGGTAGTGGCACATCTGAACTCTCCATTTTGTGGCCACTAAATGATAAAAACCAAGGATTACTTCCAGTTCGATTCGAGCCCCCACTAGGCTCTGTCTCCCCACACTTTTCTAATGTGAAAAGTGTAACCACCCTAGTCATTCGCAAAGCTAGATGATGAAGAGAGGGCCATAACGTGCACCTGATGCACAGGACCCAAGGATCAGCAAGGATCCAAGGGGGATTTCTTGATATGAAACACTTTCCACCATCCAACCAATGCAACCAAGGGACTCAGCCTCTGGAACTGTTTACTACAAGCGTTTCTTAAAAGCAATACTACAGAAGCGCGTCGCTTTGTCCTTTTCGCAACACAACGACATGATCCTATTCCTGAGCCCAAAATGGTATACCTTACGGCAGAGGCCGAAGGGTGGTACGAGGGTCCATAAAACAGAAGTGATGTTTACTAAGGGTTCGGCATTGATGCCATCTGCAGCTTAAGAAGAAAAGATAGCACAGGTACCTCGGGATTGCAACACCCATATCCACAAAAGAAGTGGACCCCTGAGGATTTTACAGGGTGAGGCAGGATGCCTCACTCCCAACCCCAACTTGGAGGACTAGGATGTCTCGTTTGGTCTGGAACCTCACCTTTGACCTGTCCGGCATGGGAGACCCTATCAGTAGCAAAAGCTACTGCCGGCATAGCTTGTAGGATCATCGGAATACACAAGCTCCACCACAGGTTAAGGCACAGATATCAGTCAGTGGAGAAATTTCTGTCTTACTCGAGTTCCAACGTCACTCATTACATTACATTCTCAAACCAGTTCTCTTTTCCCCGGCTCTGTCAATCCCAGTTGAATCGGTTCCTCCCATTATTTGTTTCCGGCAAATGATGGCTTTTCGTTTCATCATTACCACATGGTTTGCATTTTGAATGGCCCCGGCATGTCGTGTTTACGATATATTGTTTTGCGTTTGCTCTACACTTCTCGCCATTCTCAGAGATGCCAATTTTTACGGCTTTTCCTTAGTTTGTATGAATTTTTACTTCATGTTATGGTTTTTTGGACATTACTCCCAAAACTACGGAAAATCACGTGAAATCTTTGCATCCCACCATTCAATTCATATTCCCTGCTTTGCTGAGAGTCCAAAATTATCAGTTTGCATCCATTTTCTTCTTCTAATGATTTCATATCAGAGCAATAGACCTAATTTATTTTTATAGTGCGAATTAAAATAAAGAAATATTTTACTAAATTATATTTCACTTAAATTATAAGATTGCGCAATTCAGTCCTTTTTTTTTTTCCGGACTTCGCTGAAAGTACACATAGCCTTTTTCCATCACATACTTTTTCATCTATCTCTGCCCCCTTATTATTGCACATTAACTTGACTAAACTAGCTTATTTTCATATTTTGGTTGATTATTAAGGTTAACTTTTTAATTATTTTCATATAAATAGTGCGATCGTGAAATTATTTTTTTTTTATTTTCTTTGCAGCCATTGCCGAGAGTACGCAATTATCCTTTTCCATCAATCTCCATCTCCCTATTGTTGCACACTAACTTGACTAAACTAGCTTATTTTCATATTTTGGTTTATTATAAAAGTTAATTTTTTAATTTTCACATAAATAGTACGATCATGAAATTCAGTTTTTTTTCGCGGGCGTTGCCGAGAGTACGTAATTATCCTTTTCCATCCATCTCCCTACTGTTGCACATTAACTTGATTAAACAAGGTTATTTTCATATTTTGATTGATGATGAAGGTGAATTTTTTAATTATTTTCACATAAATAGTACGATCCCTAAATTCATTTTTTTTTTACGGACTTTGCCAAGAGTACATAATTATCCTTTTCCATCCATCTCCTTATTATTGCACATTAACTTGACTAAACTAGCTTATTTTCATATTTTGGTTGATTATAAAGGTTAACTTTTTAATTATTTTCATATAAATAGTACGATCGTGAAATTCTTTTTTTTTTATTTTCTTTGCGGCCGTTGCCGAGAGTACGCAATTATCCTTTTCCATCGATCTCTATCTCCCTATTGTTGCACATTAACTTGACTAAACTAGCATATTTTCATATTTTTGTTTATTATAAAGGTTAATTTTTTAATTTTCCATAAATAGTACGATCATGAAATTCAGTTTTTTTTCGCAGGCGCTGCCGAGAGTACATAATTATCCTTTTCCATCCATCTCCCTACTGTTGCATATTAACTTGACTAAACAAGGTTATTTTCATATTTTGGTTGATGATGAAGGTGAATTTTTTAATTATTTTCACTTAAATAGTATGATCGTGAAATTCAGTTTTTTTTTTTTACGGGCGTTGCCGAGAGTACGTAATTATCTTTTTCCATCCATCTCCTTATTGTTGCATATTAACTTGACTAAACAAAGTTATTTTTATTTTGGTTGATGATAAAGGTTCATGTTTTAATTATTTTCACATAAGTAGTACGATCGTGAAATTCAGTTTTTTTTTTCACGGGCGTTGCCAAGAGTACATTGTACGTAATTATTCTTTTCCATCCATCTCCCTATTGCTGCACATTAACTTGACTAAACAAGGTTGTTTTCATATTTTGTTTGATGATAGAGGTTAATTTTTTAATTATTTGCACATAAATAGTACGATCTTGAAATTCGGTTTTTTTTTCACAGGCATTTCCGAGAGTATGCAATTATTCTTTTCCATCGATCTCCATCTCCATATTGTTACACATTAATTGCACATTGCATGATTTAGAAAAAGAATTGAGTAAAAAATTAGATGTAGCTAACAATACTAAGTAATATAATAACATTTGTTAGGGTTTATTAATGATTCAGTTTTCTATCTAATTCAGAGGTGATGTATGGGATAAGTGTGACATAAATATTTGGTTTAATGTTTTTTGTTTTCATAAATTTTTGAAATTGCTGCTATCAAATTTTGTTGCCGCTGTTCAATATGTTTTGTGTTCAATAATAAAATTTGATAATTATATCTTTGATTATTTTGCTTGTGTTTTGAAATTTTTTCAAATATTTTGTGTTAAAATAATAGTTTCGAAGAATTCCAAAATTAAGGTTTTTAAATTGTACAGTACGCGACCTCTTATCCGGTGTTCTAATATCCGGACTCTCCCAAAACCGGCATGTGGCAAAATAATGCCAAATTATGCACCAACACTCAATTATTTGTCAAAAATTGCACCAAATAGCGGTTTTTTGTTTAAAATCCCACCAAATGATTTTTTGCCTTTATTAGCAATATTAATAATACAACCTCGAAAATCTGGACTTTGACGATTCCGGATTTTTGATTTTTCCGGATTATGGAATTTGAATAAAATTCAGATTTAATATTAACTAAATACACTATAAAGCACTATTTTTAGTAAAAATAATGACAAAAGTTAAGTTAATCAATTAAAACATATTATTTAATCTAAAAAATAAGGCAAAAGAAATTTCTAAGAAAAACTATACACATTAATAATTTAGAATATGTGAATGAAATGAAATGATAAAATTACATTTTATCATTTCGTTTAAATATTTGAATTAACATTTGTTATTTCATTAATTTTGGTTTATGGGAAAGCAGTTTTCTGTATCTTGTAGATGGGCATTATTTCTGCTCGGTTATAAAGCTTCTTTGTTCAAGGCCTTTAATTGTCTGATTGATTGTTTGCATAAGATTATCAATGGGTATTTTTTCTTCTCATATCGTCGCTACTTTGATCTTTTTTTATTTAATATCATATCATGAATTTCGCCATCACTCAATTTATTTACTATTGGCGCATCACAGTGCAGAACTTCTGTTATATCGGCGTTGTTGAGATTTAATGCAGCGCCGGAAGATTTAATGAAGTGCCGAGATTTAATAAAGATCGAGGATTAGCACTTTTGACAATATATTTAAAGGTGTAAATGTGTTTAAACCGTTTTCGCTAATAATGAACGAGGAACAAAAAATAAGAACTGAAGTTTTATTTATTTTCTAAATATAATGTTATGTTTAAAAAGGCTGATGACTCTGAAAAAAGTAAAAACTTTATTAGTAATAGTCAAATATGTAAAAAATATCGTAGTAGATAAAATAAATATCTTTTCCAAAAAAAAAAAACATCTCTTCTCTCAATGATTTTCTAAATTACGATGAGTCATTACTAGGCTGCAGCTGCACCCGGACGTGGTGGGGCAGGGAAAGTGAAGAAAGGAATTGGAATTTGCTTATTTTGTAATTGTAAACGCAGCCGACCCCTTTGAGAAGTCCATGTGTTAATGACCTTTTTGCTGGTTCTGTGCGATACGATATTATTTAGTTATTTATTTGCTATTTATAGAATGTAAATATGGCTTTCTAAACAAAAAAGACAAAATATACAGTCGATTTCAAGCTGACACGTCTGACGAAAACGAAGAACTTGTCAGATATAGGGAATGGGGGAGGGAGATTCTGGAGGCAAAACAGAATACATTGAAGAATGGGATTTTTACTACGAAGTGAACAAAAGAAATTTCCGTGAGTATTAATATGAATTCTCGGAATTTTTAGATTTAATTGAACAATCTGTGATAAAATGTTACGATAACGTTTTAAAGTGTTTAATATTAAAAATTGCATTGTTTCAGAAAAATGTCTTTTCCAATAATGAGAAAAGGAAATTTTGTTAATAAAAATTCAGTATTTAAATAACGATGTATATTTTACGCGAAATAATTCATCGGGAGTTGTGACTTGAATAAGGGGGAGCAGGGATTAACGCTAACAACGTAATTCACGCTCCAACCACGAGCCAATCTACAGCCGTTCATCTAAACTTTCGTTTCATTTCGGGGTTCAGAAAATCGACCTGAAAATACGGTATTTGCCTATAAAATGTGATTCCATATAAATAATCTTAGCCTGTTGTTTTAAATCCGCGACTTCGTCAGTGTGGGAAAAAAAAAATTGGAAATTTGGAAAACGTCCAGAATTTGGAGGTTTCTGGATTTTGGATGTCCGGATTTTCGTGGTTGTACTATATTATAAATTAATGCGTTGAAATCTACATTTTTCTCACTTCAACTGTTTGCATTTTAGTTAACCAAGTATATTTTTCATATAGATTGTAAAAAAGCTTTATTTAATACATTTATGTTTTTAAAATGAATTATAATTTTCTATAATGACATTTGAGAGCATTCCAGTAAGTTTTAGAAAAAGTTTTCCGAATTACGGAAAAACCCCTTATCCAGAATGCCTGAAGTCCCAAGCATTCCGGATAATAGATCCTGTACTGTACTATAAATATAAACTTAAGATAATTTTTTATATTTATTACCCCATTAATATAATATATATGCATATTTTTAAACTGTAAGAGGTGTAATAAGGATGGGTTTTTTTTCATCGTTAATACATTCAGATTTTTTCAAGAATTTCGGTGATAACAGATAATTCATGCATTATGTCAATAATTACATATGGTTACATCTTTTCTGTTTAACAACATATTTTTGTTTTTTAAAAATAATTTAATTTTTTTTATTTATATTATATTTTTTTAAAAAAAGAACTTAAAAATGTGATTTTTGAACTGACTCAATTTTATGCAATGGTAAACTAGGTCCTTGATTTTTTTGTAATGTCCTTGAAATAGGCCTTGAAAGTCCTTGAATTTCACTTTCAGTAAAGTGTACGTACCCTGAGTTTTCTTTAAGCTGATGTCACATCTTTCATCTCGCATCACAAGACCCATCTCTCATTTCCTTTAAATATACTTTTGAGAGAGAGTTTTCATCAACAGGCGATGTGGCCTCGATAAACATCCTTCAAGAGGGAATATTTCAGGGAATTATCAGGGAAAATATCAGGAAATTTCAAAATGAATTTCTTGTGACCACCCTGATTTAGGACCTGTGCTATATTGAGTCATTCGTTCTAATTCAGAATATTTCTTTAAAATATTTACCTGGGCTTAAAAAACAAACCATGGCCTTAGTGAATTTGATAATAGTTCTATGAATAATGATTCAAGACTATCTCACCTTTCTTCTTTCTAAGAAATATATTCAAATATAACCAGTTGTGTAGGTTTATTACTATATATGTAAATTGATAAATATTTAATGTATATATAATATATTTAAGCATTTAATAATCCATTTGAATAAATTATATTGTTTGCATATACTATGAAAATTGCAGTTGTATGCAACACTGTAGTAAATAACCGTTACACAACACTAAAGTACCCGTCAATGTCAACAAACATCTACTAATTAGTTTTTAAAGATTTGCATCTTTAGGGCAACAGACCCAGTTCATAAGAAATGTTGTTTATATTAGAAGCAGGCCATCATTAACTTTTGACAATATCAAAATATAAATGAATGCATTTTGAATAAAAATGAAAATCCCTAAATAGTTAAAGTTATTGAAATCTTCAGAATTTTTACAAATCATTTTAAATGAAAATGTTTAATTGTTTGAGTTTAAAAATATTCAAATGACTTGAAAGTAAAAAAGTGCATTTAAAACTGTAATGTAAAAAAAAAAAAAAATTAAAAATAGTCATAGCATGTGTTGTGACTGTCAAGTTGGCATCAGCACTGAGTGCATGTTTCTGTGGCAACATTGTTTGCTATTTAAAAAAGCTGATGCTGTTATAAGGTAAATTGGAACAAGTTTTGAATTGACTCAGGTGGTAAGAATTCTGGACTCTCATGATCTGTTGAGAATAATGAAAGGTTGTATTTTGTTGTGAGTTTTGATTTATATCGTGAGACAATATCTCACAAATTCAGCCTTTCGAATGAATTTTGGTACAAAAATTACAATCAGTTATTACTGGAAGTCTATTGATTTTAAACACAATCGAATGTTGGGAACAGAGAAAAGCAAAAAGTCAAGCTTCTCAAATATATTTATAAACACAAGAATAAAGTTCATTCTGTGTATAAAAATGTAGGTAGTGTGCATTAAGTGGATGGAAAATTACATAAATAACTATAATATCATACCATACAATTGAAACTCAAAAGCATTTAACTTGCTTTTTGAGGGTATGAAAACTTTTATAATTTTGATTTGTTTCTTATAGCCTTGAATTTCTTTATCCTTTTATATTTCAAAAATTTCAATACAGAATTTGTTAATTGATTCTTTAGTTAAAGGCTTAGTGAATCAACCAGCTTGATTATATTTACTAACTAACAAATTTCAATTCAAAAAGTTCTTTCTGAAGAAAATATATTTTATGCCAATATGTTTGGTTCGATAATTTTCAATAGGTGAGTTTGAAAATTTTATGGCAGCTTGGTTATCACAATACAGAATGTTTTTATTGTTTTAATTTATAGCTAATTTATTGCATTCACCAAGAATATTTTGAACCCATATTATTTATTTTGCCGCTTCAGTAAGAGATACATACTCTGCCTTCATTGTGGATAAACTAACACACTTATGTTTAAAGGTTCTTCGTGTAATAGGCACTTTATTCATTAAACACATATCACTCAGAGAAATTCTATTATCTGTATTTGCAGCAAAGTCAGAATCTAAATAACAAATTAGTTTAATTTAATTTGAAATTTGTAGTTTGAAATAAGTATCCTAAAAGTTTTAAAATAATGTTCAAATGTTTGATACCAACGTTTTCTTAAAATTGAAATAAAATGTTTGATGCATAGCACAAGTCAGGCCTTGTTCTGTCAGCAATAAATGCCAAACATCCAACCAAATTGCAATATGGAATTTTATTCATGTCCTCTAACTCATTACTATTAGATGGACAATCCAGTTTAGTTAAAACTACTCCTTTAGCAATGGGAAGTGAAGAATTAGCATATTTATATATTGAAAATATTTTATAAATTTTGTCAATGTATTGGGCCTGATGAATAAAACTTTACCATTATTTTCTTTAAATTCAGTACCTTATAACTTTTTAACTTGCCCTAGCACTTTGGCATCAAATTTACTCTTTAACAAAGATACTTTTGATAAATCATATTGATGTTTGCTAAGCAATAATATACCATCTACTTAAAAAAGTAATAAAGCACATTCATTGTAGCTGTAAGCACATTGGAATTTCATATTGATGAATTATTTGGATTTGGTCTAATCTTAAATTCAATTTCATCAATATTACTAATGTAAATTATACATTAGTAATTAGCTTCTTTAAGTCATACTGGGGTTTAAAGAAGTAAAAAGTATCTTTCCTTATAGCATAAAATAACTTTTCTCCTTTTGAATTAAAAAACCATAACAATCTATTTGCATAAGTGAAGGAGTAACCTTGTTTTTCTAAAATTGAAGCAGCTAACAGGTTACGCCTTAACTTGGGCAAATAGTTAACACTTTCAAGATAAATGTAATTTCTTTTTCCCTTTAAATTGACTGACATTTTTACTGTGCCTATCCCTTCAATAGGGCTTTCCACTTTGCCAATGACTAAAGTAATAGAAGTACTTTCACCGTTTTCAATTTTTGTAAACAAATTTAAATTATTACAAAAATGCCTAGTGGTAGCCGAATCAATCATCCAATTGAACTTATCTGCATGTTCTTCAGCCTGTTTACTACTAGCCTCAGCTAAAAAAGTATTTATAATATCAACCAAGTTTTCGGAAAAAAATTTATTTACACTTTTACAATTTACCTTCAAATACCGTAATTGGCTGCACTTGAAACATGGGCCTACTTCTTTGGCATTTTTAATTTTACTATTATTCTTAGGAGTTTAATTTTTTAAGTTAAATTTACTAGGTCTGTTTTTAGTTTCAAGAGATTTATATGGCTTTGCATATAAATTTCCAACACATGAATTTGAATTAAAATTCTAATAAGATACATTATTTGAATATCTTGCCTGCTACCGAAGATGTTCATCCTCAGCTACCAATTCCTATTCTAACTTGGAAAGCACAAAATCTTTCTCATTACTTCATCAGTAAATGACTAGGCATATCTCCTTGAACTCCTTGTAGGTGACGGATCAAGTGAAATGCTACAAACAAGTTCTGTAAATGGGCAACCTACATCTTGCAATGGGCAACCTACATCTTGCAATGGGCAACCTACATCAATGAGCAACCTATATCTTGCAAGATGCTGTTTAGCCTTTGAACTCTTGAGCAGAAAATGCTCATTTCTTCACCTTGTTCTGGTTGTAAATAAAAAAGTCATTAATATTGCATGGGTAACTGGTTCAAATGTCTCCTTTAACTTTTTCAATACTTCTAATGAATTTGTAAGCTTCAAGCAACTTATTCAAAGTGCTCTATTTCACCTCAGGGCTTAATCAACTTTATATCCTTCAGAGTGTCATCTAATTTTCACCTCTTAGCATGAACTTAATCCCATGTGGCCATGTCAGTTACCTCATCTGAGCAAAGCTAATGTCTCAGACATCTTTATTGGTGATGACGTAGCACTTCATTCATAAAGTCAAGTGGTCAGAAAACACCAGCATAGTCCCCCCCCACCCCCCTCCATCCAGTCTCTGCGAGAGAGTGATACATCTTAAATAAGCTCTTTGTATGTCCTAAATAAGCATGACGAAGGTAAAAATTATTTACCATTTAAAATTAGCACTAGTATCTCCTAAAAACAACTTAAAAAAGTTAAAAAAAGCTATCAAGTTTAAAAAAATGAAGAAAAACATATCACCATTAATAAAAAAGAAAGCTGTGTCTGATAAATGTTGGGATATTAAATTACCCAAGCTTTTACTTTTTTAATTCTGGTACACTTGGTGCTTGGTGGCCACCTTTTTAAAAATATGTATATATTTATATATAATATAATTCTCCTTTATAACCATCTTAAAATGTCAATTTCTACATTCAATGAAAAAATAAATTCTCGGACGTATTTTGTGGAAATGTGTGGGGAAGAAAATGGATGCAATTAAATTGCATATAATGTTTTATATTATAGACTTATAAATTTATTTAAATCACATTTTGTGTGTGTACAAACATAAAGTTGTGCATGGAGTATGGATGTGATGTGCAAATAAACAAATTGTTATATCCATTCAGATTTCAAAATTCAAGAAAGGCAAACCATTTTTAGAAATAATTTTTTATAATATTATCTTACTATTTATAACAAATATAAAATATTATTGTTAATTACGATTTTTAAATCAAAACTTATGTATGAAAAAAAAAAAAGGCATGCATGTTAACAACATAATCAGATTATCCAAAAATCTGTATAAATAAGATTCTACTGAATCAAATTTTCAACTTCTAAACTCTTCATTATATCGTTTTCAGCATCTGAACTGTGTTTCTTTTATATATTTTCAGTTATTGAATATCCCAATTTAGATGATAATGTTACTGATGAGGAAAGACTATTGAATGAAAAAAATTCTAATGATACGTTATTCAAAAGATCTACTGCTCCTGTTGCAACTGTAAATGGTATGTTTTCTCCATCCACACATCCGGAGGGGAAAAAGTCATACTCTGCACCGGCTGTTGACAGGAAAAGCAAGCCTAATGCCGAATTTGGTTCTAAATTGTCAGGCTCCGCAACCAAGCCGATTAAAAGTGCAAGTTACTCTACTACGAAGAATAACAGTTTCTCTCAAGAGAAAAAGACACCACCTCCTGTAGATAGGCAATTGAAATATAAGGTTATAAATACAGTTTCAGATAAAAGTGATAATAAAAATGATGATGTCTTGGATTCTTTTAATAAAGAGCACTCTTTAGCCAAAGAGAGTCTAGAAATTGCAAAACAGCAGTTAAAAAGTGAAGAAGAGTTTGAGAAACTTTGTTTGCGCAAAGAGTTAGAAGCAGAAGAAAGCAAAAGCAAAGAAATCCAAAAAAATGAAGAATTTTTGATCCAAAGACTTAAGCAATTAGAACTTAAAAGTAAAGAAAAAGATGCTGCAATGTTAAAAATACAGGAGGAAAATTTGAAAGTGAAGAAAGTAAGTGTCTAATTGTATTTAAATGCCAATTGTGTTAGTTTTGTCTTATTATTTTAAGATTTTTTGTTTTACAGGGTGCATATGGGTGTGTTATGCCGAGATTTGACAGTTCTAAATTTAATTAATAGTTCAAAATTTGAAATAGCTTAAAATTCGTTATTTTTCCCCTTTCCCTTCAAAATTCTAAATTTATTTGTTTTTAATATTTCGGCGATTTATTTCCCCTCTTAACGTAATTTGTTATCTTTTTAATGTTTTTATTATTCAAAATTGTGCGCAATGTGCCTTTAAACGTTAAATAATCTTTTGTTAATTCTCATAATCTTCGTTTTCAGCTGTTAACTTCATTTCAGTTCATTCATGAGTCTGCATAAAAAAGGCACTTTTTAAGACGAAATTTGGCTTTCCCTCGCTTATCAGTTAAAACACCTGCAAGAGGGGTGCCAGTAGGGTTGCCTCGCGGCGTCCGGTGACCATGCGTCACCACGGTTCGTGGTTGCCGCCTTGGCGGAAGTTATCCTTTTAATGATTCTTGGCATAACAGCGTTTTATTTCTGCAGTGTATGCGTAAGCGCGCGGCGCAAAGCGCAGGGTTTCACTCGCCAAGTTTGGCGTCTCCTGAGAAGGCAAGCGTGTTGCCGACATTCGATTCCTGACCAGCAAGAGGCGAGGTGGTGATTTTTCCGACGGCTGAGAAGATCCGTGGATCGGGGCCCCAATGCATGGGCGCCCGTATTCCGCGGTCGCCATAAGAATGCTATTTATTCGATTCTAAAGCAGCAGACGAATTGAGGTTGATAAAATCTCCTTGGAAAGGGATCCTTGTCAAAGTGACAATTCTTCTCCATTTGCCTGTCAGCTAAAGATGGTGATGTTCCACAAAAGATGGTTCACCTTTCTGCAAGTGCTGACTACCTCAATTACCTCTCGGATCCAAGGATGGAAGATGCGGATGACCAAGTGCGGTCGGAGTAAACCAGCGTTCATAACAGGCCTCTTTATAGCCTACAGTTTCATCAAAGTGCAGCTCCGTTCCAAACTGTCATTTAAATCAACAAATTTTGGTGTCTTCAAGTCAATGAGTAGTTTTTCATCACACATCAACTAGGGAGATATTCCCCCCCCCCCCCCCCTTTGTCTTCAACCACTTTTATTTTCGGTTTCAGCAGTCGCCAAAGTGATTGTGGGCAACAGTGAGTGATCAGCAAAGGTGTTTTAATTATGCTCAAGATACAAAAATCAATGGTATAATCCTGTGCTTAATCTGTGCAACATCTGTGCTTAAAAATAATAGTGTGGCATTTGGAAATTTAAATAAGTAACAAGAATTTTTAAGAGACAACTACTTGCATACAATACTTGTTATCTCGTAGTTTTATAGATACAAAATAATTGTTTCAAATTATTGTGTTAGTCCTAATATTTTTGAGAATTGAATATTTTACATTTTTGGTGGTGGACAGCTCCTCAGGCAGACCAAGCTCTGGTCTTCAGACCAGAGTGGATTCTGTTTCGTGGGTTAATTTTAACTGGATCTAGGTTTTTCTAAAATTGAATTCCAAATTTAATAGATGTTAATTTTAAATAATGAAAATGTACTACCACTATACATTCAACTTAAATTATAAGGAATAAGATGATGTTTTTTTTATGGTTGTTAATAAAGGTTAATTTTTAATTTAACAATTAGTGTTTGTGATTCTTTAGTTGTTGTTGGCTGTGCTATTTTTATCTATTTATTCATTTAAAGGTAAGTGGAATTCTTAGGAGTTATTTGGTGTTGAAGAGTTTTTAAAAGGTTTACATAGTTGAGCACAGACCAAGCAATAGTAATGGTTGAGTTAAAGTAAATAAAGAAACAAATGAAATAATAAATATAAGAGTAAACTTTATTGATAAAAAGATACTATACGATCACAGGTTAAATATGAAATTAATAATAACATAGAATGAAAATGTAAATAATATTAAAATAAATCTAGATAATGTAAATATAAATAAATAAGTATAAATACTAAATTATAATTAAGTAAATAAAGAAGTATAATTTTGTAAGGGAAGGGAAACCCTCATAACAGGTGCTTGAAAATTGGGAAAGTACTTGAATTTTAGATTAACATTTTTAAGGCCTTAAAAGTACTTGAAAATTCCCATTTTCTTGGTTAAGTCCTTGAAAGCGCTTGAAAAAGGTAGAGTTGAAAATGTTCTGCAGATTCACAGCATTATGTTTATTCTGAGAAGTTCTGCTTTCTCTGGAAATTTCCCTAGCAGTTACGCTGTTGCTGAAATTTTCCTAAACAACCTTGTTTTTACCCAAAAATTTTCTCAATGGCTTCATTAAACAATAATGTTAGTTTGCTATGATTTTTTTCCTCCTAGAAATACATACAACTTCATAATATGGAAAAAGTGATGTCCTTGAAAAATAATTGCATGGTACTTGAAAGTCCTTGAAAAGTGCTTGAAATTTTTTTAAGGAAAATGTACTCACCCTGTTATTTTCTACTGTATACAATTTAAAATAATCTCAAGTAGTTTGATTCTTAAGTTTTTGATGAAATCTGTTCGTCCTTTGTCAGCATGATCATAGATCTTTTTCCTGTTGGGCTCTACCCTCCTGTATGATTCAGATATGTTTTATTTGCTTTATATATACCCACATATGCAAAGGCAATTTAATATATATATATATACCCATATATATATACTCACATATGCAATTTCATAATATGGAAGAAATTATGTTCTTGAAAAATAATTGCATGGTACTTGAAAGTCCTTGAAAAGTGCTTGAAATTTTTTTAAGGAAAATGTACTCACCCTGTTATTTTCTACTGTATACAATTTAAAATAATCTCAAGTAGTTTGATTTTTAAGTTTTTGATAAAATCTGTTCGCCCTTTGTCAGCATGATCATAGATTTTTTTCCTGTTGGGCCCTCCTGGTTGGCTACCCTCCTGTATGATTCAGATATGTTTTATTTGCTTTATATATACACCCTGTTATTTTTACCTCCCTGTTATTTTTACCTCCTTATTATTTGCTCACCCTGTTATTTTCTACTGTATACAATTTAAAATAATCTCAAGTAGTTTGATTCTTAAGTTTTTGATGAAATCTGTTCGTCCTTTGTCAGCATGATCATAGATCTTTTTCCTGTTGGGCCCTACCCTCCTGTATGATTCAGATATGTTTTATTTGCTTTATATATACCCACATATGCAAAGGCAATTTAATATATATATATATACCCATATATATATACTCACATATGCAATTTCATAATATGGAAGAAATTATGTTCTTGAAAAATAATTGCATGGTACTTGAAAGTCCTTGAAAAGTGCTTGAAATTTTTTTAAGGAAAATGTACTCACCCTGTTATTTTCTACTGTATACAATTTAAAATAATCTCAAGTAGTTTGATTTTTAAGTTTTTGATAAAATCTGTTCGCCCTTTGTCAGCATGATCATAGATTTTTTTCCTGTTGGGCCCTCCTGGTTGGCTACCCTCCTGTATGATTCAGATATGTTTTATTTGCTTTATATATACCCATATATGCAAAGGCAATTTAATATATATATATATATATATATATATATATACCCACATATGCAACTTCATAATATGGAAGAAATGATGTCCCTGAAAAATGATTGCATGGTACTTGAAAATCCTTGAAAAGTGCTTGAGATTTTTTTTAAGGAAAGTGTACTCACCCTGGTTTTATGTTTATATATAAAAACTTAACCTTTACTTTAAATTGTTATTTCCTGTGAGGAAAACTTGTCTCAGCTCAAAGTTTTGTTACTTAAAATATAGAATCAATTAATTTTTATGTTAAATACAATCAGAGAAAAGATAAAATTTGATTAAAATGCAATGATTTTAAATGGAAGCTCAAATATTGTTGATGTTTCAAAGCAAACCTACGAACAAAACACTGATGCTAAAGCATCTTTTAAACTAAACATGGGATTCTGTCACAGCATAATTGGATTGTATTTCAATATTCTGAACAAAGAGATGAACTTTTTGGAGGAAGTCTGTCTCCAAACAATTCTTAACATTTCTATAGCAAAAAATCTGTTGTAATTACAAATTTGTGTTAATGGGAGTCTTGTTATGATATGATTTTATTTTACTTTGCAGTTATTGGAAGAGAAGATGGATAAAGAATATAAAAGGGAAAAAGAAATAGAAATTAACAGTGCACTGAAAGAACAGTCTATATTACGTGAAACTGTGGAAAAGTAAATATAATAAAATATTTTATGCTTAAGGTTCCCAACCAAGAATGTCCGAAACCCTGGGAAAGGGATGGATCCATAGAGTGTTCAGTAATAAAACACAAATTTCCTGTTATATATATATATATATAATATATATATATATATATAATATATGGAAATTAATCATATAGAAATTTAGGTTATCTGTTTGGGTTAGTGTAGGAATCAGTTAATCATATAGCAATTTGGGTTTTATATCTCATAGATTGGTTTTTATATCTTATAGAGTGATTTGTAAATTGTCCAATTAACTGAAACTCCACGAATCATTCCATCTGTTTCATAGCTCAGAAGTAGAGACAAAAGATTGGTGTATTCGAGTTTTGTGAAATATAGGATCAAATCCCGGTGTAAACAAATTGCAAATATATTTTTATTTATTTATTTTTTCACTCTATTAGACAGAATTGAAATATCGTATAGTGACATTATAATTTTCATTTAAAATTTTAAAATATTTTCTTATTTATGGTACTATTTAACTATTTTAATGGATGTCTATAAAACTTTAGAAAACAGATCAATTGCATAACAAATTCCTATCTAATTTAAGTATTTAATAAGTTGAAAATTAATATTGTGTGTTACACAAGTGTATAATTGAAATTTTAGTTTCTACTTTTTTTTAATTAAATATGTGAAAAGTTGTACCATAATAAAATGAACCATCATTTAAATTAAAAATAATTTACTCTATTCTATATCTTATGATAGTCATAAAGTTATTTTTTTTATAAATTGATAATATTTACATACCAGATAGAAAATGTAAAATATACATAATTTATACAACATAATTAATATAAATTATTACGTATTTTTAACTACACTAATTAGATAGATAAGTCCCCAAAAGTTATTATTCTGTGATATACATATATATATATATATATATATATATATATATATATATATATATATATATATATATATATATATAGAAAAATTACTTTTCAGGTGTAAGAAAGTAATTATTCTGAAAAGTTATTCATATATGAATATAAAGAAACTTTCATTAACCCTTTAAGCGTTGTTGACGAGTTCAACTCATCATGCATTGCATTACCGATAAACGTGATTGACGAGGTAGACTCGCCATGTGCTTTGAAAGCCGAGACACCTGTGTATTTGACAGAAATAACTCGTCATATGATTGTGTATGAGATATTTTGTGTTTTCAAACTTCTCCACTAGATGGCAGTAGTAGTCCTACAAACTAGATTTTATCGGAGATAGTATTTCGTACAAGTTCTAGTTAGCTTTGTATTTCGTATTACGATACAGTGCGAAAAAGGATGAAGGTTTATTATAAAAAAATATCCAGGCACTTGCTTAATCAAATTACCTTCAATGCTTTTATTCTATAGAGAAAGGTAACATCCAGAAATATAACACTTAATTGACTTTAGAATTGAAATCATTGAGGAAACAATACAAAAATCCTATGATTCTACCAACATGACTGTAAAATCAGAAAGGCAAAGTGATGAAAATCATCCTCTTCATCTTAGACATTTTGATAAATATATACTTCCCACACCCTGCAAAATAGAGCCAACTAGGCGATGTGTTGTATGTTGTGCTTCTAATAAAACTGACAAGACGCTTGGGAAAGAAACCAGAATATGGTGTCCATATTGTTGTTGAAACCCAGACCGTCCGACCTACCAGAAAGGTGTAAGGTAACTGTTTGGACGGTCGGGAAGTGCCACCCAATTTAGACTGGAACCCAATGGGGGAGGCATCCACAGGGACCGTACTCTCCTTCCCCTACCACCAACCTCTCGGAAGGACTTTCGGACCCACATGTTTAACGTGATCGTACTCCGCATGAACACGGCGGCAGTTTTGTCAGTGGCTGGAATCGAACCCGGGCCTACCGAGTGCAACTCCAGCTCGCTAACCAATGGGCTACCGTGCCCGGTGTCCATATTGTGAAGTTGCTCTTTGTTATACCATGTTTTAAAATTTATCATACCAAGAACTATTAAAAATTGGAATTGTATATTTTTTACTTACTTATCTGTTATTATGCATGTTTATTTACTTAATACTTATTTCAGTAAAACACCTTTTTATTCAACGAGCAAGCAGTGAAGACGGTATGGGAGAAAAACTCCCCACTGCAGTGCACGCGAAGGGAAATAAATGACACACTTAAAGGGTTAATGGACACCTCTAAGCAAAAGAAATATCTAATAATGAAGAGCTTGAATTGTCCTGTGAAATATAAAAATCCCTGAGGTAACCTTTTGGTATTGGGCTTTGATTAGTGAGCATAAATTTAATATATATTTTATTTTCTTAACTTTTTTTATAATACATTACATCCTGATTTTATTTATTAAATTCTTGAATGGCCAATGTAGAAAAAAACAAAAAAAAATGCTGTATTACCAGGAATTGCATGTTTTTTTCCCCCCTCAACTTTTTTGCATACATAAGTATGACCAATTACGGGTGGTTCGGGAAAAATGTAAAAAGAGCTAACTAATGATAGGATATACAAAACAAAGTAAAGGGAATCGACCTGACCAAGTTGTTTTTATGAGAAAGTGTTAAAATTCATAATTTTTAAGAAAAAGTGCTAAAATTCACAAATTTTGTGAAAGAGAGAAAAATTTTGTAATTATTGAGAAAGGGTGCTGAATTTGCAGTCACTAAGATCACGAATAACCTTTAAAATAATCACATTCTTTTTAATTTTGACAATTTTAAATAAATAACCACTTTTAAATAAAATCTTGTATTTTATAACTTGTAAATAAAATTGTGAGTTTTAGCATCCTTTCTGCTAAAGTTAATTTTAGTTTTTTTTTTCAAAAAAGAGAAAAAAACAAAACTCTGACTTCTGCACTTCTGTACTTTTGCACTTGTGACAATATGGTTAATAATAGTTACTATGATTAATAATAGGTAATTGGGACTGATTCTTGTAAGCTGTATCAAAATTTCATGTATTCTTTTAAACAGATAGATAATGTTACATTTTCTTTTAATTAAAATTTTTCAAACTGGCGATTTTTCTTGTTTGAAATTACTATTAACTGTCTTTTTATTTCTGTAAAGCAACATACAATATGTAAATTTGCTTGCTCCAAACTGCTACAAATTTAAAATTTTCCTACTCTAAATCTCTACAAATTAGAATATTTTTGTTCCTAATTCCAAATTTTATTTCTCTGTACTGCTATAAAATGGGATTTCGCTGTTCCAAAAGCTCTATCTCTGGCATCACTGTGTTAATCATAAATTCTATGTTGAGGGCTATTCCTGTGACACAAATTAAGTAAATATCATTTTTTAAGCCTAAAAAAAATGGAAGAAATACAAAGAGATTATTCTATTACCATAATTTTTTTTTTAAACTTTCCCGTTAGTATTAGAACTTACTGTTAAATACAGTTATTAATTTCAGGATTTTACTTTAGTAGAATCATGAAATTAATATAATTAATTCCAAACAGAAACATGCTGAATTACAAATTTAAATTTCATTTTTTAAACTTGAAAGAGTAGAAGCAATGCAATAAAGAGATTATTACTGTAATATATATAATTTTCTGAGCCTAAAAGAATGGAAAAAATACAAGAGATTATTCTATTACCATAATTTTTCTTATAAAACCTTCCAATTAACTTACTGTTAAATGCAGTTATTAATTTCATAATTTTACTTTAGTAGAATCATGAAATTAATATTAAAGAATGAAATTAATATAGTTAATTCCAAACAAAAATTTTCTGGATTACAAATTAAGTAAATTTCATTTTCTAAGCTTCAAAGAATAGGGCAGTGCAATAAAGAGATTATTACTGTATTTTTTTTTTTTTTCAAACCCTTCAATTGTATTGCAACTTACTGTCAAATGCTGTTATAAATTTCAAGATTCTATTTCAATAGTAATTTAAATTAGTAAATATTGCAAATTACTAATTTATTATACATATAAGTAAACATTTTTAATCATTTCCCTAACAAAAATTCCAATTTAAAATAAAATTATCTTTATCTGAACAGATTGGTTTTTACATTTCACTGGTAGAAACTATGTAAAGTAAGATTTAATTGAAAATTCCATATCAGCAATTTTGACTATACTAAAATTAATATAAATAATATAATATAAATTAATATGAAAAATAATCTGGTTATAAAAAATTAATATTCTAAAAGATTCCAAATTATATAAATAGATGGCAGCACTCATCCACTGAAAAATAACTTCTAAAATAATATTTATGTAGCTAAATTTTAATTTAATTTAGCATTTTAAAAGCAAATTTTGTATAATAGTGTCTAAATGTTGCAGGTGATTACACATCAAATTATTTTTCTTTGCATTTTAATGAATTAGAAACATAGTTTTTCTTTATTTGCATATTTGAGAATTTTTTAATTTTTTTTTCCAAATAGAAAAATGCCATGTATATTTTTATTCAATAAGAGATGTTCCTCTCATTTTCAGATACTTTTATATAAGGTAAACTCTTTTGGTTTGTACAAGTAAAGTATAAAATTTTATTTTTTGTGTATGTTATTAAAGATTGCATCTTAGTTTTGAAAATACTAAGATACCAAATGTTCTCTCTCTAAAGTATGGCTTAGTTTTAAATTTTAAAAAGTATTTCAAAGATTTATTAGAATAAGATTAAACATATAGAATATTCAAGTTATCTTGCAAAATAGAAGTTCCATTGCATAAATATAACATATAATTT
This sequence comes from Amaurobius ferox, assembly GCA_951213105.1. NCBI lineage: Eukaryota > Metazoa > Arthropoda > Arachnida > Araneae > Amaurobiidae > Amaurobius > Amaurobius ferox. Next base: position 7,118,802 of record OX578135.1, on the reverse strand, counting down.
TTATAACCAGTAGCTTAGGTAAATATTAAAAATAAAAACAATAAACATATTTTTGTTTCCAAACTGTTTTATTTTTATTTTGATATACTAATTGTTTAATTTGTAGCTAAAATGGCTTATTTTAATCTCAAGGGAAAACAATTTAAAAAAAAAAAAAAAGTGACTTTTCCTCACATAACTTTCCCTGCGGTATCAAATTCATTTGTTCATTGCTTTATATTTTATCACACAAAACTATAATGAATTTAATGAATATTTATTTAAAATTATATCAAATTTGCCATTTTAAAATAATTTCATTTATTTTTTCATTTGCAGGCTGGCATATTTTAAAATGCCAACTCAAAAATAAAGGGAGGGAGGGTGTTATGATAATGATTCATTCTAGCTTAAAGTGGTCTCATTTGTTTTGTTATCAACAATTATACATAAACAAGGATTTAATTAGTAAAGTTGAGCATATATCCCCCCCTCCAAATTAAGTTGAGCATATCCCCCCCTCCCCCCCTCCCCCCCTCCAAATTTTGCAAATCATTTTGAAAAGGCCATGTGTAACTGTTTCAATTTTCACCAAAACCTAATCGGCATCACATTAATTCAATCTAGCAAATTTCATAAAATTCACCTTTATAGTTGTTGGTTGATAAAAACTTTTGTAAAACACAGGTATATTGATATCGTTTTAAGTGTAGTTAATAATTTGTGTTCTAGGTTGCTGAAAATATGTAAAACTGTCATAAACTCAAATCTGAAATTTTAATCCTATAGCAATTACAATAACTTTTGTATATTGTTGGAAAAGTAAAAATTGGCATAACCAAACACAGTATTTACATGTTCTTTTTAAGACATTAATTTTGCCAGCATAGGTACTCTTGAACTTGGTCATTTTATATTAAATGAATCTTATATATATAGCAAATGTTTATAAGCAATTATATAGAAAATGTTTATATTCTAAAATTAGCCACAAAACAATTAATAAATGTATCAATAATTAATAAATATATCAATAAATGTAATTATTTTAATGTAAAAACTTTGTGTTTCTTTGAACTCTTTTGCATTTGTATGCAGATCATGGTTTGTTGTTGTTGAGACCCAGACCATCCGACCTACCAGAATGGTGTAAGGTAACTGTTTGGATGGCCGGGAAGTGCCTCCCAATTTAGACCGGAACCCAGTGGGGGAGGCATCCACAGGGACCGTACTCTTCTTCCCCTACCACCAACCTCTCGGAAGAACTTACGGACCCACATGTTTAACATGATCGTACTCTGTGTGAACACGGCGGCAGTTTTGGCAGTGGCGGGAATCGAACCCAGACCTACCGAGTGCAATTCCCAATCGCTAACTACTGGGCTACCGTGCCCTAGATCATGGTTTGTGAAACACTGCTCTATACAATATAAATTTATCCCTTTAACAGTAATACATTTACCTACAAATAGTCTTAATTTATATTGATACACAAAATTCCAAGCTAAATAGCTCTGGCATTAACTATTACCAAACCTATCATGATTAAGTGATATATAATGATGTCATTCTTCCTTTTCTGGATTCAATATGTAAATTGTTCTGTATTATTTGTTGAAACATGCAAAATAATTTACTGTATTCTGAAATATTTAAGTTAATTTTTAATGTTTTATTCTTTTGTTTACAACAGTTATATATATTTTTTGAAATGCCCAATTATGCAATTTCCTCTTAGTATCTCCTGTTAATATTATACTACTTTAGTTCATTGTTGCATTTTTTCTTATTCATATGTAACATGTTGGACTTCATTTCTTTTCATAATTTAGATTAAGAGAAGATCGTAAAAAGAAAGAAGCAGAGAGCCAGAAGAAAAGAGAGATGACCATTGTGCCTAGAGAGGCTGTCTCTGCAAATTCAGCATTAAAAAGACCTGATAATCATGCTGACAAATCTGCATGTAAGATTAATTTTACTAGTTATTTTATTTGCATGTTTATTACTTATTTTGTTTGTGTGTATGTCAGAAAATTAATTTTACTATTAAGTTAATTTTACTATTTTTTTTTATTTTCTCAAAATTTAGTATAAAGTTTTTTTCTGAAAGCTTTCAGATCAAAATGTTTTATATAAATGCACATCTTCGTAACATATTTCAAACACATATGGAATGTGTTAAGTCGTTTGAGTCTGTGCCTATGTATGTGTTATCTATATGTATGTCTGTGAAATGCACACATGATGATCTCAAATGTATATCAAAATGAAATGCTTTATCAGGTATATTAAATAAGAAACTAGAAAAATAACTATAAAAACTCTTAAAAACTTAAAAATTCATATTTCATTGCTACATTACAGATGTCATCATTAATGTCATCATTAATTTAAGAGCCTTTAATGATTTCAGATACTGTTTGAGTCTGGGTTACGTGATTTTGGATGAGTTCATTAGTTAAATTCAATGACAGGTAGAAACGTATTAGGAGAATTGGCTTCTACAATTGACACCTTTAGTGCAAATTTCGACCGCAGTATACTGTTAGTTTTAACATTTAGGATCCAATTCAATCAACTGGATTTTAATTTAGTTCTATTTGGTTTGTTAATTAACATCTCAATCGAACTAATAAATGGAAAAATAACCTGAATCATAGCATGCAGGGATCTAAGTCTGAGTAAAAATTTCAAAATAGAGAATAATTTAAACAAAAAGCACTAACCTTCAGGATTCTTTTAAATCAAAATCCATTCGACCACTATGAACTACATTCACACCAATGACCATTCGACCATGTCACAATCATTGAACAAATGCACTGTCACAAAATGGTAACAACCATAGAACCATGTGCTTATTGGATGTATTGCATATGAGAGGTTACCAGATTACAACAAACAGCGATCGCTATCTGAACGCTTGGTGGCAATTTGGCAAGCTTAGAGGTGTTATTCTTTTCCTGATATGTATCACTTTTACTGAATATAAGTTTAACGGATTAACCGTTAAACTTATATTCAGTAAAAGTGATACATATCAGGAAATTTTTGAAGATATTATCTGGAAATCGGAGAAATATCAAGAAATTTTTTATCTGAGATCCTTTAGCCAACCCAGAAAATCAACTTTGATTATAAAGACTCCCCTATACAACATGTAGCATATCCCTCGTATGATATATTATGGTATAAAGTATATCAAATTTAGATCTTTAAGTAAATTGAAAAACAAAAGTTTGTTTTGGTCAAGAAGGAAATAAAAATATATTTATAAAACAGAAAAATAATTAGATTGATATCCAATAGATGGTACCACCACAAAATAATTGTATTGAGAGGTTCAAACAAAAATCACCTATGATTATAAAGAAACTCATATCATATGCCCCTTATGATATATTATGGTATATACAATATAAAGTTTAGATCACTTAAAATACATTGAAAACATTTTTTTTAAATTTTGGTCAAAAATAAAACTATATTTATAAAAGTAATAGGGTAATTAAATAAATACCCAATAGGCCACTACAAAATTATTTATTTCATGTTATATAATGTATTCAGGAGTCCAGGAAATTCCAGCTGGGAATATATAAGTAAAACAGCTTTTATATAATAAGTAAAACAGTTTTTATATAATAAGTAAAACAGTTTAAGTAAAACAGCTCAACTTTACTTCTGTTTTGTTGATTTGATTTTGTGTTTCTATGTTGGATTGAAATTGAGGTGCATGCTTCTTTCACCTTTGCTTTCAATTGTCACCAAATAGATAGGTGTTAAATGTACAAAGAGTTGAAGTTATTTTTAGTATGTGATGAAGTGACAACTTTCTATCGGGCTTTTTTCTCCCCTTCTAAAAAATTTAGAGGATTCGGAAACTCAATTACTAATGCAACTAAGCAATTTACTCTAGATAATTTTTTAATTTCAGAATCCAATTTTTACTAATTGCATTTTTCTACTTTTTTTTTCTTTTTTGTTGTTTGTAATAATAAGCCAAAATTTGTTTTCAAATTGTTATTTTTGCTGTTTACAATCAAATTAAAAATATATAAAAACTAATCAGAGAAGGGTAATGCAATAATGAATGTGTAAAATAATGCTAAATGGAACTGTTTTTTCCATAGTGGTTGTAAGCAGAAATTATGATAAGTTGAGGAATATCTGTGTAAGAAAAATGTTTTTTTTTCGTGATACATTTCTTCATGCAGTTCAGTTTTAAAATAAAAATTTAGAGTTTCAACTCAAGTAAGGATTTAATTATCAAATTAATTATGCATTCAAATGTATTTACCAAAGTGTTTGAGCCAGATTATTTTAAATTTTAGCTAATGCATCTGAGTACTCTGTGCCCTTGTCAAGACAAAGCTCTTCTGACAGCTCCAGTCGAGGTTTGGTTCGATCTCATTCATCTCCCAACATTGCTCAAATGGTCAATGAGGAAGAAAATGTTCAATACAAGATTCCAGCTATAGATCGTAGTCTTAAACCAAAGTATGTATATCAAAATTTGGTGTATTTACTCTGTACTCCTCATAAAATTTATTTTTAAATTCATTTCACACCCATATTTTGCTGTACGACTGAGATATGTTCCTGAAAAATTGGCAAGAAAGCAAAAAATCTGATGTGGGGAGTACATAACTTTCCCTATAGACTCAAATTTATTTGTTCTTTAATAATTCATTAAATTGTGTTTAATTGCACAAAATAACACTAATTTTGCACTTTTAATTCAATTTTTGTTTTTATTTGGTAATTGGATATTTTCCCAAAGGCGGTGTAAAAAAAATGCAAAAAATCTCAAATATCTCGAGAATGGTTAGTCTTAGAGTAATACAGTTGGTTTTATTCTTTCCCTTATTAAAAATTATGTATAAAACTAGCATTTAATGAATATATTTGAGCATATGTAGTCTTTTTTTTTTTTCTTTTTTTTTTTCTAGGGTTTGGCAATTTTTGTAAGCCATTTCATAAACAAAAAAAATGTTGTTCTTTTCCAAATCATACCAAAATCTAGCCAGCATCAGAGTATCTCACAAGTAACATAGCTACCAAATTTTGTGGAATTTGGTCAATTAGTATTTCAGTTAGAGTGGATACATGAGATTTTTGCAGGCCATTTTGTAAAGAAAGGTGGATTCTTTTTTCCCAAATTGTACCAAAAACTAATCAGCACGAGGTTCACACCCAAGTGACTTGCCTACCAAATTTTATGAAATTCAGTCCATTAGTTTTTGAGTTAGAGAGGATACATACATTGCACAGATAGACACACACACAGACATCACGCTAAAAATAGCTTTTTCGTATTCTAGAGGTCCAAAACGTGTAGATCCATCAAAAACTCGAGTTGTGATTTTCAGCATGATTCCAATACTTTCCCTATGCATTACCATGTATTGCAGGGAATGTAAAAATGCTGTATAATGAATCATTTGAAACACAACACAAACAGAAATGAACAAATCTTCTCATGAGCACATTTACATATTTAATGCTGTACATTTATTGGATGCAGTGTGGTCCATGCAGGACATGTGATATTATAAGGAGGTTTCCCAACATTTTTGACTGTATGTTGAAAGCATTTAGACGGTAAATTGAAATTTACCCATAATTAGAAAAGGCTATTATATCCGAAAGCTATTTAAGGAACAGCTGTATAGTGAGGTTTGAGTGTATTTAGTATTATATATTTTAAATAATGATTATTTTTTGGAAATAATTTTTGGCATCAAAATTTTAACATATGCCTGTTCGTTTCCTTACTTTTAGAGACCCATCACTGTTCCTGATTTGTTCAATAAATTTTAAAGTATTCAAAATTGTATTTTTAGTCAAAGGAATCTTGTTCTGTAAAAAGTGTGTATAAAAATTTCTATTCTCTAGGAAATTAATTTCAGAAGTATAAAACATTCAGACTCCTATTGTTATTAAATTTGCAAAAAATCTACTCTGCGGAAATGGAAGAGCTGACAAAGTAGCAGAAAATATGTGGAACGTCGTATTTTAGTAACACTAATAGTTGAGACTTAAGTAATACTATTATAATTGTCATAATTTCTAGTAGAAAAGCTGTAGTGTGTAAGTATTTGGAAGTTAATGTCTTACTGGATATGCCATATACATATGGTATGAAACATCATTTGCTGAAACATCATTTGCTGAAACATCATTTTTCTGCTGGTGTTACTGCTGCCAATCAAAGCAGTCTGAATCAAAAGTCTGTACTTTTAGACTCTCTTTTTATTGCCCCAATATTTCAATTTAAAATATTTACTAGCTCAATGATGAAATGATGAGAAAATTTATAATGTATTAAGTGGAGCAGATTTAGTTTATGAAATTATATAGTTCTCGACTAAAGTCTCATGGATTGCAAATAACAATTACAGAAAGAACAGGAATAGAAATGTTTTTTAAACTGCTGATTTTATGGCAAATGCTATTCCATCGCCTGATTTTTATCTATGGATCCATTAAAAATGCCCCCCTCATGTTGTGGCTTTTCTTATTTAAATAAGTATTTGAAAACTTTAGAGGATCTTTAAATCAGAAATATAATTGGGAAATCAAATAGCTTAAATGGAGATTGCAAATGTTTTGTTGTTTTCAAACTTCTGCAACATTGCTTTCCTCCATTTGCTGTTGGTTCTACCACTCATTAGTTGTTGAATTGTCGAATGTAACTTCATATTGGAATTACATCTGCCCTTTCAATAAGCATATAATTTATTTCCTTTATTTGTGAACTAGAACACAGTCTTTTGTAGGAAAATCTGGTTCTTAATTTGCTAGTATTTATTAATCATTTTTTATTAAATAAATTGTGTATTGATTATTATAAATAATCAATTATGTATTGATTATATATATATAAGATATGCTTACCAGAAATTCAGCAAAACTTACATTCATTATGAAAGTTTAGTAAGAGGAATTGCTGCTACTACTGTTTATTTTTGCTAGAGTGTTTACAGGTGGGACCTTTCTATTCTGTTTTTTTTTTTTTTTTTTTTTTTTTTTTTTTTTTTTTTTTTTTTTTTAAGTCAATTGTCCCTACAGCATTTATTTTGCTGCATCCTTTTTACTAGAATTTTCCATGTCTATTTCTTTTCATAAAATTTTGAAGATCTATAATTTGAAACATATTCTAACTTATTTGAGGTTATGTACTTGCATACTGTGAAAATGTCATACCATGTTTTCATTAATGATAAATGCCAGTAAGAATCTGTTTCTCTAAAACACAATCTAAATGGTCAACTCACCAGCTGACTTATCCAGTGCACCTCATACATAAGTTGCATTGCCTTTCCATAGACAAATTGCATAGTATTGCCTATGGAAAGTGAATATTTGATGATACTAACTACATTTTTAATTTTATGTAATTTTTTTGATAAATTTATTTTAAAAATGTTGTGATGTCGGAACTGGACATCCTTACTTTACTTATGATTATTTATTTATTTATTCAGATTAACTAAAGTTATTATTATATTTTATATTGCCTTAAAGTATTAATATTATTTCATTGTTTCTTTTACCACTTTCTATTACAAATGGTTTCTTTTACTACTTGTTTGGTTTGTGCACATTACTTTGTTGTTTATCTTTTAAAATACACACAAACACCTTATCACTCTAAAATTCCACTTACCTTTAAGTAAAGTACCTACAGTAAAATTGCACAGCCAACACACAAGAAACACAACCAAATTGTGTTGAATAAAACTTTTTTTATTAACAACATTTTAACTTAAGAACAAAAAAAACATCTTCCAAGTTGTTAGAACTTAAAAATTGTATAGTGGATAAATTATTAGTACATTGCGTTACAAAAAAAGGAAGCAACAATTGAAACCCCAGGAAACAATTTAAATACCCAGATTCAGATTCCACACTGGCCTAAAGACCAGAGTTGTGTGTGCCTGGAGAGCCAAAACGTAATATTTGCAATAAAATACTTAAAACCACAAATTATTCAAGTTACAGAAATATAAATTCTTGACAATAAAATGACATGTACTATTAGCAAAACACTAGATGACCAAAGGAGGTAAATGTGCTCTGTAAACGTATACTGCAGATATGTGGCAAGCACAAAAAGATATGAAGAGGAAGCACTGCAGTAACACAACTGGATCACTTGTAGTAAGGAATTTAGAAACATAGATGATGGAGCAGAACCTGCAGCCGGACAAAACTTTCACTGAAGCACTTCACATTGACTGCGTCCCGCAGAGGCGTGTATGATGGAAAATTCCCGACAACTCGGAACAAAGTAGAACAGCCACCCAACAGTGGCATTGGGTAGTGAATTTATTGGAAACATAGATGATGGGGCAGAACCTTTAGCTGGGCAAATGGCAGCAAGAAACACTGGGATGACAGAGCAAAACCACAAGCACTTCACAATCATAGCTGGTGCTACATCAAATACAGCATAATAAAAAAAAAAAAAAAAAAAATTCCCGGCGACTGCGGGATCCAGGTGCTCAGTGTGAGCTCCGAGCTCAGTATCAAAACTTTACGTCCGTCTCCACCAACAGCCAGGGATAGAATGCTAGCCAACAGGATCTTTGGTTCCTAAGAGCCGCCAAACTTGGCAAGTGGAAAGATGCGCCTCACACAGAGTGCCCATGCAAACCGTGTGAATAAAATAGAGTGCTTCGCCATAAACACGAGGTGCAAAATTGCTGTCAAAATTTAGCTACCAAACCCACACCGTGACTCAGCCGCAGGGAATGCCGTGAGGCAACCTACTTGCAGGTGTTCGAAGATAAGCCGGGAAAAGGTCGCTTTCACACTTAAAATGTGCGCTTTTTTTGCAAACTCTTGAATGAAGTCAAATGAAGTTAAGGGAAAAGCGAGGCCGGAAAGGAAAATTACATGGACACTGGCAAATTAGCAAAAGATTCTAGAGATACAATTATTGTTTGCAGTTACATCGTGCATAATTTAGAATAATGGAATACTAGAAAGTGATAATAAATTAACGTTAATAAGAGATGAATCGCCAAAATACACAACAACAAATTAATTTAGAATTTTGAAGAGAAAGGGGAAAATGATGAATTTTGAACTCTTAATTGATTTGGAAGGTAGCATCATTGAAAACCGGCATAACAACGTGCAATATCTCGAAGATGGTTCATATTAGTTTTCTAAAGTTCATGTTGTTCGTTTTATAATGAAAAATTGCATATAAAATGATTATTTATTTAACGGTATTGCAAGACCTGATTTTTTAATGATTTTTCAAAAATTCATTTAAAAATTAAGATTTTCCCAAACATTTGATTACATTTAAAATCAATAGGATCGCAGTATTCACTGATTTTAATAATTGTACCAAATTATTTTTGCAACACTCCATTCATTCGTAAGATACCACGAACACACTAACATCCACACATGCAGACATCATCTCAAAACATTCGATTCAAGACCAGGAAGCTTAAAACATGCTCTTCCATTAAAATCTCAAATTCAAATTTTTCATCTCGTTGAACACTTCATGTAATTAACATTGTTTATGTTGATATTTGTTTTAACAACATTTTATTAATTTTAATGTTTAAACAATATTTAGCAGTTTTATATGCATCAACAAACATGTTTGATAATATATAAAACAAGATTGTAACACCATATATCAATATCGATTTTCCATAAACTAAAAATTTCATTTTCAAAGATCAACCAAAGTAAATGCTTTAAAACTAACTTTTGGCATGTTTGTTTTTTTTGGGAGGCCCCTAATAGCGGCATAAAGGGCCCTTGTAACCTGGGTCCTGGAACCAGGAGAAGTAGGAGAATCTATACTATTAAATGAATTATATTTTATAAAGTATTGATTCTCTTTTTGCAAACTTTATGTAGCCTGGGCTCCTATGTTATACATTCTCCGTTTCCCTTTTCTGCAGCCCTGTAGATCAAAAACATTGACCAGGTGTGGCGCAATTGACCAGGTGTAGCGCAAGTCTAAAATTTCAGGCAGCAGGCAATTGTGTTTTCCAAAAACCTATCATTGCACTCCATTTTTCTACTTTAATTCCTTTTGGTGTTTAAAGTGCAAAGAAATAGTATTTTATTTCTGTTATATGTAACTATCCTTGAACTTGATAAAAAAAATATAGAAATGCGTTTTATTGATACTGGTAATGACAGATTTACTTTTAGATGTCATCCAAAAGGTAAATTTTCTCTGCAACATTTCTTCATTTGGGAATAAATTTTTGCAATATATAGATTAACCTGCTCTATTTGTAATTTCTCTTGCATAGGTCAAACCAGTAATAGTTTAAACATTTGAATGAACCAACATTTCATAACATAAAACATTTTTTGAATCTGACTGATTTCTGATAATAATTTTGAATATGAACACTTCAACCATCATGGCTTTGCAAACATAACCATGCAAATTGTAATAATTGTAAAAAATGTAAATGAGAGGCTATTTCTTGAAAGCAAATATATAACTCATTTTATATAGTTTAAATAGCTATTTTCCAATTGTTTTTTATGATCGATTTTGTGCTTATTATACCATATTCAGTATGTCTGTTTCTCTGATATTTTCCTTTTTATACATGCCATAATAATATGGTTGTAAATTCATTTTTGCAATATATAGATTAACCTGCTCTATTTGTAATTTCTCTTACATAGGTCAAACCAGTAATAGTTTAAACATTTGAATGAACCAACATCTCATAACATAAAACATTTTTTGAATCTGACTGATTTCTGATAATAATTTTGAATATGAACACTTCAACCATCATAGCTTTGCAAACATAACCATGCAAATTCTAATAATTGTAATAATTGTAAAAAATGTAAATGAGAGGCTATTTCTTGAAAGCAAATATATAACTCATTTTATATAGTTTAAATAGTTATTTTCCAATTGTACTTTATGATCGATTTTGTGCTTATTATACCATATTCAGTATGTCTGTTTCTCTGATATTTTCCCTTTTATACATGCCATAATAATATGGTTGTAAATTCAGTATTACCGTTTCAAGCAAAATCAGTTTATTTTGTGCTATTAAAATTTTTGAAAAAATGGAACATTAGTGAAAAGTCTTTATATATTAATAGTATTATAATTTTGTAAATAAGTTTTAGAGATTTATAATATTATATATATATTCAAGTTATTTTCATACTATTATATTATTTTCAAAACTATTTCTTACAGAGTGAATCCCCATTCTCAATTGGGTGAACTATATAGAGCAAGACTGAGAAATCTCAATCCTGTTTATGGCAATTCCCCTGTAAGTACTTACTTTGATTGATACTTACTTAAATATTATCCTTTTTGAACATGGTTGTTTTTACTTTCCCTGTATACATAGTATAATGTATAGTATTGTGACTGGGTCAAAAATTTGTATTTAAGTTTTGGATGGAAGAGCACATTTCAAGCATTCCTGAACTCAAATAGAATGTTTTTGAGGTGACGTCTGTGTGTATCTCTATGTGTGTGTGCCTATGAATTTGTGGAGATGATATCTCATGAATGGATGGAGCGTTTTGAACAAAATTTTGTACAAAAGTTAATATCAGTAAATACTGGAAGTGTATTACTTTTAAATGCAATTGAAATCATCAAAATATTATAATTTCAGAAGACCTCTAAATTTTTGAATGAAATTTTGAAAAAAATCATCAAAAAATCTGAACCTTCAATAATGTTGTGTAAATAATCATTTCTTACGTAATTTTTCATTAGAAAATGATTAACGTAAATTTTATAATGCTGGCTTGAATCATTTTTGAGATATTTTACTTTTTTAAAATAAATTGAATAGTCCCTGAATTTGTTCTTTTTTTTTTTTTTTCTTTTTTTTTTTTTCTTTTTTTTTTTTTTTTTTTTTTTTTTTCTTTTTTTCTTTTTTTAAAACATTCTTCCGTGAATCCTGATATTTGGTAAAAATAGTCTGGTTTTTCATATCAATAAATTTTGATTCATAAATTTTGAAATCAATAAATTTTGTGGCAAGTCTTTGATTGCGATGTGCTGCTCAATTGTTGCTAATGTCTTGGACAGAATGCAAACAGCAAAAGAAAATGCCATCACTTCATTTGTCATAAAAAATTTAGTCTACTAATATTTCGTTACCAAACATCAAATGTGTGTTTTTTAACAGATTCCCAAAATGGATCTGAAACATGAAGAAAAAAAGGTTACAGCAACTATAAAACATGGTTTAAGATATTCTGATTGGCTACTTCAACCAGTCAATTCTAAATTTTCTCAGAAAAATCATATTTCACCTCCACGAAAATGTGCAAATAAATTTCAAGTTTTTTATAGTTTTTGGCAGAATATGTTTGTAAAAGAAATCCTTCACTTGAATGAAATGCATACTTTGGGTCAACCCCCTCCCCTTCTATTATTTAGCAAAAGATATCCTTTAGTATATTTATGGGATTATTTAATTTATTAGTTAATAAGTTGCTAAAGAAAGATTAGTAATATCGCAAAAATTTGTATTTAGGTACGACTGTTATTTTGTTTTATTTATAAATATTTTTCAGTTTTGCTATCTGTTTGTATCCACTAATTTATCTATATTTGTTTTGATACCGAGACATTATCTTTAAAACGTATTATAAATGAAATAAAGGTATATTTTCATAATAACATATTTAGGCCCTTCATGATTTAGGCTTGTTAAAAAGACAGTTGAGGAGCACTCTGAAACCTTTTTTGTGGAATTTTTCTGTTTGCTTACTTTTCAACAATATGAAATGCAATTTTCAATTGCTAATCAAAAACACTGAATTGCTAGGTAAGATAAATTTTGTGTAGCAATAGTTGCTACGCATTTTTTTTTTCCTCTTTATCAATGAGGTAATTATCATTTCCTATGTTTGCAATTAACATTGTATGAAATTTTCATTTAAATAAAATATAGTTCTATTTTAAAGAAAATTGTGAATTTTAGTGTCTTTTCTCAAAAGTCACAAAATTTCACTCTGTATCTCAAAATTGTGAATATTAGCAGCACTCTTTCTCAAAATTTGCCAATTTTAGTGTTCTTTCAAAACTGAAGAAAGAATGAAAGATCATTAAAATAAACTGAAACCATTGCAGTTTTGCAGAATGATTTGGCCTCTAGCAAACACTTAGTAGTACCAGGTGATGAGAAGTTAAATCAGCAGTCTCCAATAAGAAAAAAATACTTTAATGATATGAGAATTGCCTGAATGAAGCAGGTATAAACAATATTAAAAAACTAATAAAAGAACTGTACAATACTCAAGAGCTTTATAGCATAAATAATAATTCCTGGAGATTTTTTTTCCTAGCTAAATGTCCTCTTAAAGGTAATTAAAATGCTTTGGTCACTTCTGAAATGAAATATTGAAATATGTATTTCATCAAATTTTACTGAGAAATACAATGAAATATATATATTTCATTAATAGATGCAATGAAATATATATTTCAACAGTAAGTCTAGTTATTTACATTGCTGTTTATTTAACTCAATCGAATAGTTAGTGTTTCAGATACTTTTAACCCTTTGCAAACGGTTGACGCGCCCGTGCATTGACTACTAACATAAATTCAAGGACCGTCGTCCATAAAGGGTTAAATAGTAAATTTTTACTTTCTTTATATACATAGTATAATGTATAAGAAAAGTATTGTGATGGAGTTGAAAATTTGAAATCGAGTTTTCAATGGGAGAACACATTTCAAGAATCCCTGAGCAATAATCGAACATTTTTCAAGGTGATGTATGTGTCTGTATCCGTGAGTCTATGGAGACAATATCTCACGAACAAATGGAGAGATTTGAATGAAATTATTACAAAAATTACAATCTGTGAACACTGGAACCCTATTGTTTTCAAACGCAATTAAATGTTCAGAACACTCCTAAATTTTTGAATGAAATTTTGAAAAAATTGTCAAAAAATCAAAATCTTCAGTAAATAATCATTTCCTATGCAATATTTCATTATAAAACAATTGACACAAAAATTAGAACTCAAGAACTGTGCACCGTTCTTGAAATATTACACATTTTAATAAATTTTTCAAAAAATCACACAAAATAAAATAAAAATTTAACTATTGTAAAATATGTCCACTTTTCATGTGTAATATTATGTGATAAATTTGTTAACATCATTCTCGTGGATCTAGCACATTCCATGCACAAAAGAAGATACTTCGGGTACTAGTTTTTTTATTTGGATGGCAATAGTCATTTACCTACTATAAGAATAACCTGTTTTTCGTCCATAATGCTTGTTGAAATTTTAACGAAAATTTGGTGAAATATCGCCAACATTGCAACTTTTTTTAAATGTTGCCAAATTGATGAAAATGTCACCAAATTGGTAAAAATGGTACTAAATCAATGAAAACGATGACTAATTGATAAAACATCAATATCTTGAGAAGAACATAAGAATCAACTAGAAGAATAACCTATTTCTCCGTCTGTCCGTAACGCTAGGTGAAAATTTTGGCATGACGTCGCCAATTTGACAACTTTTTTAAATGGTGCCAAGTGGGGAAAATGTCACCAAATTGATAAAAAGGACGCCAAATGGAGGTAATGATTTACAAATTTTGAATTTCGTCGTATGATGGGCATACCTTCTCTTCGTTTATCTGTAACACTTGGCGATACATTTAGTGAACTTAGCGAATAATCTAGTGAGATGTCGCCATCTTTGTGATATTTCGCCCCAGATTGACGAAAATATCGTCAAAGTTAATGAAAATTATGCCTAATTGATGAATTAATTACTAAAATATTTTAATATATAGACTATATTGCTTATTGAGGATGCCATCAATATTAATAATTGTTAGAGTTGCATGAAATATAGGTTAATTAGGTATTTTGAAATAGTATTACATGTTGTCATCCGGAAAAATGGCCAGTTTGCAATTCAATGTTAAATATACGTTACTGTGGATTTTTTCATGATTTTTTTCACTGTGAAAGAAGTAAATTCATTGCATTATATAAAGAAAGTCATGAACTGCCCACATCAGATTTTTTTTATATATTCACTTATCCCCCGATTTACACTGCACTTGTTTTACACAATTTCGCTTTTACATGGTTTATAAATTAACAGATTTCAAAAAATTGATAAAAATGTATATTCCGCTTCATATATGCCTATACAAAGATTTGATGACATTTTTGAATTTTATTCCTTTGGTAACACTGATGAAAACAACAGGGTATTCCCGGTGTTGTAAAATATATACATTTAGGGGAATTCCCGTAATAGGGGAATCCCCGTATGTATTTCACAACAGTAAAGCTATCTGGTTCATGCAAATACATAGTGCATTTTTTCAGCAAAGCTTATGTTATTGTGTGTTTATCTTTTGAACTGGTAAGTTTTCAACATTTATAGTTTTTCTTGCATATTTATAGTTTGCATAAATTTATTAAGGTTCTATAATGTCAAAGGATTTGAAGAAAAATCAAATGAAAAGAAAAGTTATTTCTTTAGAAACTAAAATTTAAATATTAGACCGTCTACATAATAGAGAAAGAGTAACGGATGTTGCTAAATTTTACTCCATGAATGAAACCACAATAAAGACAATAAGAAAAAATGAAGACTCAATTAGAAAAAGTGTAGCAGCTGGAACCTGCAGCAGTATGAGTGCGACTTCATATGTTAGAGATGTTACAATGGAAAATATGGAAAAGGCCTTAGTGATATGAATAGAAGACCAAACTCAAAGGCGAATCCCGATCGATACCAATGCTGTTACAAATAAAGCTTTGAAGATTTATCAATCACTTAAGAATCAGTCGCCGTCGACTTCGTCCGATGAAAAGAAGGTATCTTTTTCCGCAAGCCATGGGTGGTTCGAGAGATTCAAACAAAGACATTCTTTATATAATCTGAGAATGAAAGGTGTAAGTGCATCTGCTGATTCGGATGTGGCACAATAATATCCGGCAAAACTTGCTGAAATCATTGCCGCTAACTCCTACACTTCTGATCAGGATTTCAATGCTGACGAGTCCGGATTATTCTGGAAAAAAATGCTGGAAAGAACCTTTATAGCCAAAGCTCACAAATCAGCTAGTGGTCATAAAGTAGCGAAAAGTCGTATAACAGTTCTTTTCTGTTGCAATGCTTTTGACGATTATATGATGAAACCATTGGTGATTAACAAATCAAAATCACCACGATCATTCAAAGGAATAAATATCAAAAATCTTCCCGTCTATTGGATGGCTAATAGAAAAGCATGGGTCACTGCCATAGCTTTCAATGAATGGTTCCATAACTTCTTTGTTCCAGATGTCAAAAATTATTTAACTAAAAAGGGATTGCCTTTTAAGGCTCTTCTATTAATTGATAATGCATCAGGTCATCCTCCAGATTTACAACACGAAAATGTAAAAGTTGTTTTTTTACCAAAGAATATAACTTCTTTATTACAGCCATTAGATCAAGGGATAATTTCGACTTTTAAAGCACTGTACATCAAGCAAACTTTCAGGTATATCTTAGAACAAATGGGGAATGATGAATCTCTTATTCTGATGGATGCTTGGAAGAAATTTACAATTTTAGATTGTGTTAAGCATGTTGGACTGCCATACACTCAGATCAAACAATCAACGATCAACGCCTGCTGGAAAGCAATATGGCTGGATGTTGTTGAAAGTGGAAATGATAAATCACCAATAGAGCATGAATATTCTCAGATCACTGAGTTGGCCCATACTATAGGAGAAGGTTTTGAAGATTTAGCTCAGACAGATATTGAAGAAATAATGGCTGATGAAGAATTGAATGATGATTTAATTAACATGATTCGTGAAACAAACAAACATGATGAAGACAATGATTCTGATAAAGAGCAATCTGAACCAGTTGCGTTCACAGCAAGAATCATAAACGTAGGACTTGATTTGGGAAGAAAATTGGGCAACCATTTCTTACAATATGACACAAATGTTGATCGAGCTCTCCGATTCCAGCGAGACCTTCGTAAATGCTTAAATCAATATGAAGAGGTCTATAAAGATTTAGCAAAAAAACCTACGCAATTGTTAATTACCGATTTCATGGCAAAGTCTTATCAACCCGAGATCTTGCCTAATTCGTCAACCATTGAGCCAGAATCGCATTAAGAAAGCTCAAGTGATGAAACTGACATCATACCTATCAGAAAGAAAAGACTGATAGTACATGAAAGTGATGACAGCGATTAAATTTATAATTAATTTTTAAGGGTGTTTTTGTTTTTTTGTTCTTTGTTCCTAATGTAAAATAAATTAAATATGTTATAGTACTACATTCATATGTTTGTTGTTTTATAAACTAAGTATAATTTTAAGTTTTCTAAGATGTCTTACTTTTGTTTTACTTAAATAAATGACTGAATCATGCACATTTTAGGGTTATTTTCGTTTTACACGATTTTACTTAGCGAAATCCAAGATTTCAATTTACACGGTTTTGTGCAGAACCTATCTTCCGTGTAAATCGGGGACAGGTGTGTACTTTGAATTTAGTACTCCTGTTTCTATCTTTTGGATTTTTTTTATTTTTACTATTTATTTTAAAAATTACTGTTAATTATTAAAAACTTAACGATATTTAATTTAATTTTGAAATTTCATTTTTTAAGGGGCATTTTAAGTATTTCTTGGCCAAAAATAAGGTGCCGTGGTCCTATTCGTAATTTTTGTATGAATGTCCTTAGTTTTGAAATTCCAGTATTGACTGCTCTGTATTTGACTGGGTTTACTTAGATTTGGTTTTGGTATTGCTGAGAAAATGTTTTTCAGCAGCACATACTCATCAAAAAGTAACTTTTAAACTCATAGATATGCAGCTCTCCTGAAAATAACAGTACTCATTTTTTCTTCCTCTGTAGTCATTTTAGTGTTTATTTTAAAAATTTCTCATCTCGTATGTACTGAATTATTTATTATTAATAAATTATTATTATTAAATTTATTTTTAACAAAACATTATTTATTAATAAATAGGTACGTCCAGCTACTGGTCTTAAAAATTTAGGCAATACATGCTTCATGAATTCCGTTATTCAGTGCCTGTCTAACACCATACCTCTAGCAGACTACATCAACTCAGGACAGTATGTAGACCATATCAACAGGCAAGTTGAGAGTTTCACTATATTAATGTATTATACAGATTGATTCAATAAAGATGGGTCAAACTGTACGAGGTGGTAGTACACACCAAACCAAGCATTTTTTGTCATAGTTTAACTTGGTCGGAAATGAAACATAAAGGTGCAAGTGAACTCTTAATTGTGAAACTGATGAGGTGAGGTAAAAACACAAAAATGACTTAGAAGTTATAAAATGGCATTTAATAAACAATAATTACAGGAATGGCTAAAAAAAACGACCGCCAACCTGAATGCATGTCTCACAGCAACAATGGAGGGATTGGTGAACTCTCTCAAATACACCAGAAATGTCGCGCACTTTGGCAGCAGCAGCTGAAATTCTAGTGGACAAGTTCCTCTTTAGATTGAAGGAGAGTTGTTGTTGTTGTTGAGACCCAGACCGTCCGACCTACCAGAAAGGTGTAAGGTAACTGTTTGGACGGCCGGGAAGTGCCACCCAATTTAGACCGGAACCCAGTGGGGGAGGCATCCACAGGGACCGTACCCTCCTTCCCCTACCAAGATTGAAGGAGAGTGTCATAGATGAGACTCTTGAGAAATCTCCACAAAAAGATATCAAGACATGACAGATCGGACAATTGTGGGGGTTAAGCTATGGGATCTTTCCAATGAGTAAGCGCCTAATAACGCCTTTACAATTCATTTCTAACCTGGTAAACTATGACAAAAAACGTTTTGTTTGGTATGTACTGCCACCTCGTAACCACCTTGTGGATCTAGCGTGTAAGTTATTCAGTACTCGTGAAGCAGGCTCTTCCAGGCGGCTGATAGGAGCTGGTCTTGTGGCCTGTCTCTAGACCTGTCAGCGACTGGGGTCGGGCCTTCAGGATCATCTTTGGACCTCGTCTGGTGAATGATTTCATCGACTTCATTCCCTCGACCGTGCTCTCGCCGGTTGGTTCATAGTTCATGCCTCACCCTTCATATGCGGCATAAACCCATAGGTTTTCGCGGGTGTTGGTTTCTAATCTGCCACCTCTTAAAGTTTGGCCCATCTTTTTTTAACCCTTTAGTGATGGTTGACATTCCCGCGCATTGGCTTCGAACTTGCATTCAAGTGTGATGGTCATGCATCCGCTTTCAGAATAATTTACCCTAAAAGACGATGGCCATATATATATATATATATATATATATATATATATGTGAGCACGTTTTCATATGAAACGTTTTCATTTGAATTTATTTGTCTACTAGATGGCTTTTTTTTTAAATGTAGGCTAACAACTCCAATGTATTTTGCAGATACTTGACCTTGGTTAGGGGTGGATCCAATAAATTATTTCTTTATCTGGAGCAGTTAAGCATGGTTTTGTAATATAAACAAACAGAGCACTTCTTGCAGCATCTACAGACTTATAATTGAGTTTCGGGTCTCGTTTTGATTTTAGCTTAATGATTTCTTTGGTGAATTATAGGAATGTAAGAGAGTATTTTTTTTAGTTTGGGTTTTAAAGGAATGTGTGCCAGTGAAATTATTAGGTTATTTCGGATCAGAGAATGGCTGGGCCAAGACGTTTCTTTTCTGTGGAAAAATATACTCGTATGATAAACGAACTGGACAAGTAATGAAGTGATGCAGATTGTAAAGATTCGTGGAACTGTGGTACTTCTGAAGATGAATATGAAAATGAAAATGATTCTTCAGATTCTGAGCGTACTATTATTACAACTCCGCCAGCTTCAGTAGCTGTTTCTGCGAATTATGTTTTTGGACAGGAGATTTGAAAGATTTTAATACCTTTGAGTTTTTTAGCATACTTGGAATCAATCACAATATTATGCCGCCTAATTTAGATAAGGAAATTAATTTTTTTAGCATATTTTTCGATGATGAATAGTAGAATTCATAGTAAAAACAACTAACGAGTATTTTGCATTGCGATTCATATGAAAAATATTAGGGTTGCACTGAATACTATCTTTTACCGAATACCGAATATTCGGTTAAAATTCTAACTGAATATTCGGCCGAATACCGAATATTCGGTTAAATTTTTTTAAAGGTAATATTTCTATTTTATGCCAATTTTAAATAGAAAATGTTTCTATTTTGTGCCTTTTTTAAATGCATTTACATTTAACATCCTAAATTTATTTGCATTTACATTAAGTATAATTATTAATTTAAAATAAATAAAAAATGAAATAAATCATTTCAAAAGCAAATTAATAATAATATAGTACTTAATTTGTTTTATGTTTATCTGCATAAATTGATAATTGATAGTTAATTTCTGATATGTGATAATCATGGCTTCACGTTATGTTATAGAGAATCTTGCATTTACCTTACATACAAATACAAACCCAAGTTGCTTGAAATATCATTACAAATTAGAATTACAATTTAGTTACAACAAATGAATTTTTGCTATCTTAGTCTCTTCTGTAATGTAACTAATAAATAATTTTATCAAAATTGAAACTGAGCAGTCAAATTCAAACATTGTCAAATCATTTTTCTTTTTAAAGTGCAAAGGATACTTTGCCAGAATGTTAAAAGAGTAGATACTGATAGATAACTAAACAGTTACACCCTGTGACAAAAGACTCAACAAAGTAATCTTCTCTTCAGAAATCATGAATGAAATTTGAAGGGTTGACTACACACACAGAGAGAAATTCTTTGGTTATCTTACTTGACACATTTTAATGGATACAGAGGAACACCTATGGCATCCTCAGTATCTTCTCTATCTCTATCGAAATTAAAATACTGCAAAATTGAATATTCATCAAAGTGCTTTTTTTTATATATTAATCACCTTCACCTTTTGTTAATATTGGTGAAATGATAATTGATTTTTTTTAGCTGCATATTTTATAAAAAATTAACCGTTATATTTTTGAACACGTAATATTATGAGTTTTATTTTCTGGTTACTGCTTCATATTTAAACGAGTTAGTAAGGTTAAGGTGTTATAAGATTTAAGAAAAATTGAAAAAACAACAAAATTTAATAAATTTAATATCAGATTGTTTACTTTTACATTAAAATTACTTTAAATACGATAATATTGGTAAGTAACAATTTGAATTAATTTTGCACTATGATACTATAACTTTCATTCATTGTATAAAAAAATGTGCTATACCAATTATCGAATATTTAAAATTTTTCTTACTATTCGGTTCAGCCGAATATTAAAGTATTCGGCCGAACCGAATATTCGGTTTGACTGCCGAATAGGCAGTATACCGAATACCAACCGAATATTCGGTGCAACCCTAAAAAATATACATCATATAGAAAATAAGTATTTCTATTATTCCTGAAAAAAGTAGATTTCTGTGTTGAAGAGGTGATTTTTAGTGAATTTATTTTGAGTGTTAGGCTTAGCGCAACAAATTAGCTGTCCTTTGGGAAAAGTTCGGAAGTGAAGAGCTCATTCCTTCGGGCCATGGTAGTTTTGGAATGCCGCCGTCCTGAAAGGGTTAATCACTCTGTATAAAATCATACTACAGTTGAATCCCCGTTATAATGAACTCTAATGGAGTAAATCAGAAGTTTACTATAACCAAGACTCAGAAGTTTACTATAACCAAGAGCAAAAAAAAATCTTTTGAGAAAAATTTCTAAAAAATATTTTATATATTTTTAATTATTTGCTGCAAAAAATAATGTAAATGAAATACACAAATACTAATTGAGGAACTAATAATTAATTGAAGAATATATGTTATATTGATTTGTAAAAAACTGAAAAAACAAGTAAAATATTGTATAAAATGGCAATTTATATGACTTCCTATTACTTATTACAATCATTTCTCTACAGTAAAAAAATAAAAATTGTAATTTTTGCCTGAAAACATGCAAATTTTAAGTAGAGTTCATCTATCTTTTTATCAACAATTGTTAAAGAGTCTGTTGCTTTTTGTTCAATCATTTCTATTGAAAAAAATTGTTGAAAACATTCATGGCTGCCTTCATATTAAAAATTGGATGAGTTGAAACTTATATCTTTCTTCATCCATCCGTTCATTTTTTCTTTTTATAAACGAAAATACATATTGTCATCGGCTACCAATTCTGAGTTTATTATTGTCGCAACATTTAAAATGTTCAACTTCACTTTTCAAAAATTCTGTTTTTCCAACCACTTGGTGATTGGTAGGTTTTCGTCATCATTTTCTTCAATATTAGTCGATGTAGTTTCCTTCAAGACATTTTTTTTTTAGTGCAGAATGTCGGAAACAGTTCAGAATCATCAGGTACAATAACTTTAGGAACTGCTATTTATTTATTTCTCCCCTCATTTTTGTCTTGGATTTCTTCAATAACACTTTTTCTTAGTTAAGCCAATTCTTACCTCTATCTCTAAGAAATATTGGCACATTTAAATAAAATGTTTAGTCTCAGACTGAATGAGAGCAACAATTTATTTTTATTATGTCAAAATCTTTTATTTCAGGGTGCATACGGGTGCTGAAAATTGGGAAAGTACTTGAATTTTAGATTAACATTTTCAAGGCCTTGAAAGTACTTGAAAATTCCCATTTTCTTGGTTAAGTCCTTAAAAGTGCTTGAAAAAAACAGGGTTGAAAGTGCTCTGCAGATTCACAGCATTGTGTTTTTTTTTTTTTTGTGAAAAGTTTTGCTTTCTCTGAAAATTTTCCTATCAGTTACACTGTCACTGAAATTTTCCTAAACAACATTGTTTCTTTCCCAAAAATTTCCTAATGGCTTCATTAAACAATAATGTTAGTTTGCTATGATTTTTCCTCCCATAAACGCGTACAACTTTATAATATAAAAGAAATTATGTCCTTGAAAAATAATTGCATGGTTCTTGAAAGTCCTTGAAAAGTGCTTGAAATTTTTTTAAGGAAAGTGTACTCACCCTGTTATTTTCTGCTGTATACAATTTAAAATAATCTCAAGTAGTTTGATTCTTAAATTTTGATGAAATCTGTTCGTCCTTTGTCAGCATGATCATAGATCTTTTTCCTATTGGGCCCCCTACCCTCCTGTATGATTCAGATATGTTTTATTTGCTTTATATATACCCACATATGTAAAGTCTTTTGTGAAAGATATATAGTTTTTAGGTTATATTGTATTTTGTAGTTATTTACATTGAATTTATTTTAAGTCTTCATAGTTTTTCTAATTTTTAGGGATAATAAGCAAGGTACTGGAGGAGAGTTAGTTGAAGAATTTGCTGTTGTGATCAAAGCTCTGTGGATGGGACAGTATAAGTCATTTTATCCAAAAGATTTTAAAGTATGTTTATATCATCAATAATTTTTCTGTTAGAAAGTTTCATTATTTAAATATCAATACATTCTGTCACCAATTAGCATAACTGCCAACTTTTCCGGTTTTTCTTCTCATCTCCCAGTTTTAAGTTGCTTTTATTTACCCTCTTTCTAGTCTGAGTTATGTGACTTGCTTAGGTTCTTTTCTGCATTTCAATTTTCTGCTATCATGCAATTGGGAAAGAACCACTATCACCTAGTAAATGATGGCATATCATCACCTATATATTCGCATACCTCGAATATTGCACAATGATTAACACATATCTTAGAATTTTACAGGAGCTATATTCATATGATCTTCATACTAGAAACAGAATTAACAAATTACTACTACATTTTCACAGCACACGATATGATTAGCAGCACACATGTCTGTCACTGTCTAGGGAACCACATGTCTGCCACTGTGTAGCAGACCACATGTCAGTAAAGATTCAGCTTCAGATTTTTTAATAGTGGCCACTGGCCATTAAGAACAAAATTTTTAGTGGCCAACCAGAAAAAGTTGGTGGCAAAAATAATTTTAACGATGACAGGTGTTTATAATTAAGTTTATATTGATATGCTATACACCTGGTTGTTGAGGTAAGTTCGTGGATTGAAAGTACTTTAAATTATACTCTTGTATTGTTATGTTTCATGGGCACCATATTTAGAGAAAATATAATGATATAAAAGAAATAGATAAACTTAAATTACAAAAATTGATTTAAATTCATTCAATTCCATTCACTATTGCCATAAAACAGCTGCATATAAAAATTAGTATGTTTTCAAAATGAAAACAGTAACTAGAAAATTATGATTCTTTAAAATATGACAGTCACAGAACACAACAAACTAATAAAAAAACATAACATAAAAAATAAAGATTCAAAGGGTTGCCATGGCCGAGAAATACATATAAAACTGAAATATCTCAATTTTTGATAAATAAAGAATTTATAAAAGATTTCTTTGATACAATAACCCTAAAAATATTAGAAAGAATAACTTTTAAAAAGAAATTGACAAGGATGCTAAGAGGTTCTGTGTTTTCCAGTTGAATTTTGTAGCTGATATTTCCCATGACTTAAATTCGATTTGATTCTGCAATGAAAATGCCTTCAGATACAAAATATATGCATCTTGGGTATGTACAAAAATAATGTTATCTCTTCTAAACAAACTATTTCACCTGAATATTAAAAATGAAAATATGGTAATTCAGATACTCTAAGGTAGAATAATATGAAGATGGATTGGATAGGATTCTTTTAGCAGGGTTCCTCAATAGCTTCAACCTTAGTAATTGTTGAAAAAGGGACTTTTTCTGAGAAAAAGAAATCCAAAGTGACTTACTTAAAGCAATGAAATGAGTTTCACAAATAGACTGGTTTATTTAAATTTTAGCTGGATTTTTTAAATTTAAAACTGTAATTATTTCATAAAACTTGATGCAAATTAATAATAGCATAAAAAATCTATAATATATACAGGTACCTCAAATATGTGGTTTTATGAAATGTTCATACGGACATAAAAATGTAAGTCCTACTATAAAATGAATGAATATTAGTCGATGCAAACAGATTGCATAAGTGTAAAATATTTTCAAAATTAAACGAAACATACAGAGAATCACGTAAAAATGCCGTTTTTTTTTTTATTTCTGCTGCAAAATATTTCTTCATTTCATTAATAATACGCTTGAAAAATAATTTTTCCGTATAAAATTTGAAATAATTTAAGAAATTGTAGTCGATGCAAACAGATTGCAAAAGTGGAAAATATTTTTCTCATTAAATGGCATATGCCGAGGAAAGCGTACAAATGCAGTTTTTCACGATGTTTATGAATAAAATGATGGATTGCAAAATAGCTCATCATTTTATTAATAATATGTTTGAAAAATAGTTTTTCCATATAAAATATGAAATAATTTAAGAAATTGTAGTCGATGCAAACAGATTGCAAAAGTGGAAAATATATTTCTCATTTGACGACATATGCCGAGCAACACGTACAAATGTAGTTTTTCACGAAGTTTATTAATAAAATGATGGGCTGCAAAATAGCCCATCATTTTATTAATAATGCGTTTGAAAAATAGTTTTTCCGTATAAAATATGAAATAATTTAAGAAATTGTAGTCAAACAGATTACAAAAGTGGAAAATAGTTTTCCCATTAAACGACATATGCCGAGGATTGCGTACAAATGCAGTTTTTCACAATGTTTATCAATAAAAATAGTTCTTCAAAATAGCCCTTCATTTTATTAATAATACGTCTGAAAAAAAAACTTTTTTGTATATAAAATGAAATAATTATAAAAATTTTAGTCCATGCAAATAAATTGTAAAAGTCACTGAAAGATAGTCATTGTTCTTTTTTCTCCGGACACAGTGGGAATCGCCGTTTGCGAGCACCAATTTGACAGTCGAAGAGAAACAGATCGCAGATGTAAGAAAGGGGAAATTTTGCTCTCAAAACTCGTGGCTTTGTTCCAATTTTCTTGACTTTTTTTTTTTTTTATGTGGGATGGGGACATTCATGATCGATTTCATGACTTTATCAAGATATTCGTGATCTATAGACATCCTATGAACAGGGCAAAGAATTTTCGACCGTGGAAAGAAGAAAATTTCTGGGATAAAGAAAAACAATGAAAATGCTTGGAAGTACTTGGAAGACAAAATTTTATTCGATTGAATTTGTAACAGGCACACGCGGGGACACACATGTTTAGAGTTTTCACTAATTTAGGAGTTCGTAGTACGTGACTACGCCATCCGAATGATGCGATTTGAAAAGAGCAAGGTTATTATAACAGAGACTATATGTTCTCCCTCCTACTACACCAATAAAAATGACAGCTAATGAGACAGTTTGAATTAGTTTACGGGAGTGGAGCTGCCGGCCCCATCCCTTTAGTGTGGCAAAATCGCGATTGATTGCGATTCGGCCCGCGATTAGCGTATAGTTATGGATTTGACTTGCGGTCCGCGAGGCAATCGGCCGGATTTAACAGTCACCGGTATCATGGGATAAAAAGGATTCCTGAGAAATTTTGGTCGCCAGAAATGGTGACTTACTGCAATAATTTTAGTCGAAATGACTGCAAACTTGGGCGCCAATGGCGATCTGGCCACTGCATATCTGCATCTCTACATGTCAGCCAAAAATGTATACGTATTTTATTTTTTTAATAAGTAATAAATAATATTTAATGCATTTAAACATCATTTATTAACAATTTGAATAACTTTTGGGGGATTTTGAACATTTGAACGACTCAAAAAAGTCAAATTACAGAGTACCCAGATCAAGAAATATAGTTGCTTATTTACTCTAATCTGGGGGGGGGGGGGGGAATCATAGAAAAGAGAAATTTACATAAATATAGCTCAATTGGTTGTTGGTTACAATGTTAGAAGAAAGGATTCAGAAAAGTTAAACATTTCATTGAAAATATGAATTTTTTAGTGAATGACCAAAACCTTTATTCATTTTTTTTTAAAGTTTTAAGTAATTTTAATAATTCATACTCAGTAATTGATTTTAAAGAAATAGAATTGTTGTTTAATATTAAATCATTCTTAAAGTAATCACCATTATTTAATCTTCTGACTCTAAGGTTAGCTGAAAGATTTATTAAGTTATTACAAAATGTACCTGGTGTCACCTGGGATTTAAAGAAGGGGTGCATTGAATTCATTAAATTTATCTGAAAACAATAGAGCTCATATTGTATAAATATTCCTGCTGTAAAATATAGGCAATACGGGTTACAAAGTAAATTATTTTAAATTATGTGAGTTTTTGGGTTATTGTAAAAACTGGACCATGGGTGAGTCTCTTCTTGGTTTCTCAGTTTAATATTTTTTTTTTATTCAGGTGCCAGCCCATGTCCTCAAAACTTCCAACATGATGTCAATGAGCAAAAAATAATAGTTCCTTTTTACTTCGGGAAATTTTGTTTTAAAGATGACACAATAAGCATTCATTTTCTAAGCGAGTTAAAAAACATTAAAAATACAATTGTGTGTTTTCTGAAGATATAAAAATTTGATGAAATATGTAAAATAAACTAATTAAAATTTAAATTCGGTCTGAAAGATCACTCAAAATATCAATAAATGCTTTGAACTGAAAACAGAATATTTTATATTTAATGCCGTTACAATATGAAAATTCAAACCGCAACACTATAGATGACACCACCAGCAAAATTTAAAGAAATTGAAAATGTCTTCAAGTCTCAAGAATGAAAGTTAAACTCAGATGATGTAAAGATGATTGCTGGAGATTTCCTGATGTGCCGGGTGCGTTAGATTTACTTTTTATCCTTATCGATGATGTATACAATGGACCAAAATTGAAAGGGCCGATCATGCCACTATTGAGCTGTACATAAAATCCAAAAATAGTTGTTTTAGCAACATGCAATAGATAGTGCTACCAATCAAAATTGGTTGCTGTATTAGAATAGGACTGAATGTAATTAAATTCATAACTTTTAAACTAATTTAAATTTTTAAAAAATCGCCAATGTGTTTCCTTTCAGAAGGCGAGTACCTCTGTACCAAATTTCATGTCTGTTAGCTGCTTAACATTTTCAATACAAACAACATAAATAGACAGACATCATCTTTTATTATTATAGATTAGAAAATGTACCTGGCATTGTTTAGTAGTTAAAAGAGGAATTAATTGAATTTATTCACTAATCTAAATAAATAAATAAATTTTATTCATATAGATAACAAAGAAAATTGCATGCTTTTCATGTACACCGTGCATGACATGACCCCCCCCCCCCCCTCAAATAAAAAAATATCCCCTCCCCCTTACAAGCACAGTTTAAATAAAAACCAAATCCATTTTATCGTCTTTTGAAAACGCAAAAGAAGCAAAATAGCTCTAATCTTCCCTGTGACCACATTTCAGCCAACATTTATTGCAGTCTTAGTAATCGGTAATAATAAAAAAAACTATTCAAAACAGAATCCTTTCATAAATTGGGTTTCCATGGGTAAAAAGGCGTGGTTCAAATCCCACCATTTGTGCAATTGACTGGTTGAAAAATCCACCATACTTCATTTGCCAAATCGATAATCTGAATTTTTATGTGTTCGCTTAAAATATCATCAAAAGTAAAATAATGTATTAATAAAAAAAAAATGTTAGAATGTGAAGATATACACAACTTTTTGCTAAACTACAGAATTATGCTAATCTTCCTTTTTTGGATGTGACAAAATAATTTTCAAATACACTCTAAGACAAAAAAAATTGACACACCCCGCAAAATAATCCGATAGTAATGAAACTTTACATGCAAACACCTTTCGACCAATTATGCAAATGATAAAAAATTCACAGCCAATGAATGAATATTCGGAACTACAGCGCATTGAAACTGAGCACCATGAGTGGTTTATATAAAGAACGAACCTCTCTTTCAGGAACAAAATGTGCAGTGGATTACGATTGTATTTACGTACCTTGATGTGTAACAATGCCTCGCTGGTGAATTCGCAGCCACTACGAGCACATGGAGGAGTTTGAAAGAGGACCTGCGGTCGGACCACATGATGCTGGATGGTCACACTGACAAATTGCTCAGCATTTGGGTAGGAGGTATGCAGCAATTAAACGATGTTGGCAAGAAGGTCCGGAATGGCAGATTTCAGCAACAAGCAAGCAGCGAACAGCCTAGAGCGATGACAGAACGTGAAGATAGAGCGATTGTCAGAGCAGCTGTGACAGCACAAGATTCATCGTTATCAACCATCCAACATGTAACAAACATGGAAGTG
The DNA here is from genome assembly GCA_951213105.1 of Amaurobius ferox. NCBI lineage: Eukaryota > Metazoa > Arthropoda > Arachnida > Araneae > Amaurobiidae > Amaurobius > Amaurobius ferox. Next base: position 7,089,540 of record OX578135.1, on the reverse strand, counting down.
ACCACCTGGACCATTAATAGAAAACTATGGGAGCGGAATCTATACTCGCGGTGCCCATTACGCCGCCTACCACTGACCATTATGCACTGTCAACAACGATTGGAATTGTGCCTGGTCCGATCGATGTGGAATTGTTTGGATTGGGAATGAATTGTTTTCAGTGATAGTCCCATTTCGAACTGAGTTCTGATGACCAGTGCAGATGTGTCTGGAGAGAGCCTGAACATCGTCAGGATCCTGCTCTTACTGTCACACGCCACACGGCCCAATAACAGAGAGTTATCGTCTAGGGTGCCATTTCGTTTGATAGCCAGACACCTTTGATAATCCTCCATGTCACCATCACAGCACAACTGTGCGTTTCATACATTCTATAACTCGTTGTATTGCCATTCCTTTCGCGATACTCCGGGCTAACTTTTCAGCAAGATAATGCCAGGCCACACATGGCACACCTCTCTATTGATTGTCTGCATGCTTATGACACACTTCCTTGGCCAGCCAGATCACCAGATCTCTCACCAATTTAGCACATTTGGGCTGAGATGGGGCGTCGCCTGCGACCATCCCTGAATGTTGACGAATTAACTCATCAGTTGGAGCCCATATAGAATGACATCCCTCAGAACACCATCCGGCAACTTTATGCATCAATGCCTCGTTGGGTAACAGCTTGTATTAAGGCCAGAGGTGGACCAGCGCCATATTGACATGCTCATTTTGTACAGATCTTACAGTGCAATAAATCATCCAATTGTTCTGAAATTCTAATCATTTCTTTTTCTGTACATCCACATTACACGTACCAAATTTTGTCTCATTTGGATAATTCTTTCTTGGTGCGTCAATTATTTTTGTCTTAGAGTGTATATCAAAATTTTTTGGATTACCTAAAAATTTTGATATATTTAAAAACTAAATAAATTCAATATGAAGGAATTGTTTTGCGGATTCAGTTCAAACATTATTGGAAAGAATGTTCTTCGATTTTCCTGATGATTTCAAGATGAAAACTCTGTGATAATATTTTGAGTCACTAAGGAACTAATTTGTGTGAAAATCATTCCAATGAATATATGAAGTTTTTGTTCTGTAGGTATTAATGTTGATGATACTGAGCCAGGCTCAAACTCAGGACCTAGGATGATACTGAGCCAGGCTCAAACTCAGGACCTAGAGCTTACAAGACCAATATTATAAGGTTAGACCAAAAGCTAGCTTCGGATCTGAACTTATAATTTGAGTACTGATTCCTAGCATCTTCGATTGATGTTTTTGACAGGAGCAGAGTCGGCTGCTGCCATACACTCTATCCCCTGATGAGAAACTCGGTTGAATTTTGGTGAGGAGGGGGCCACCCAGAAAAATCCCGTCACATCCCCAGCCCGAAACTCAATCAGGAGCTGAATAGACAAGAGGCATGTTGTACCTCATCGTGCCGCTGTGTGATGCCAGTCATAGTCATCCTGGTGAGAGTGGTCAGCACCTCTGGCTTAGTGTGGTACTGCCATCTCGTGTTGGTTGCATGCATTTTTTGTACAGTTCACCATTGTAGGTATCAATGTTGATGATTCTGAGTCAGGCTCGAACTCAGGACCTAGAGCTTACAAGACCAACATTATAAGGTTGGACCAAAAGCTGGCTTCGGATCCAAACTTATAATTCAGATACTGATTCCTAGCATCTTCGATCGCTGTTTTTGGCAGGAACAGAGTCGGCAGCTTCCACAGTTCAATCATAAATTAATTTTAATCATAAACTTTAAATTTGTCTCAATTAGTATTCAAGTTTTGAATGTATTGCTTGGCTGCCTGAGCTTGCTTGGGAACACTTTTGTTAATTTTATTTTTGTTTTCTGTAGAACACAGTGAGTAGGTGCCTTTCTGTTTGTATTGGTAATGAGCAGCAGGATTCCCATGAGTTTCTAGTTGTTTTGATGGAAAAATTGCATGCTGATTTAAATAAAGTAAGTAATATTGTAAAAAGTTGCAGTAATATTTTGTATATTTCATATGTGTTCGTACACAATTGTTTAGAAATTTTTTAATACTAGGGATCTCTGCTCTTTATGCTTGCCAAGTCCCATAACTTGCTTTGCGAGTCAGGAGTTTACCCCCTACTCGATGAACTCACTTTGCAACCTCTTTCATGTCGCCTATTACACAGACGTAATATGCTCATTGGGGGTCTGCTCCTTGTTCGCTAGCACTCACTAACCCTGGAGCTCACTCATTGCATTTTTTCCGTCCAGCCAACATACACGACCAGCCTCATGCTCTCAATCAGCTCGACCAAGTAAATCTTTGCCCATACTAAAGAAAAAATTTCACATCAGAAGTGCCTAAAGTACAGATAACTCATAAACTGAATCAAATTTAACGAGAAAGATCAATTATGCATAAAGCATTGATTATGAAACACTTTCCAACTCAAATGCAATTTTATTTAAAGATCTCTAAAATGCAATACATTCAGTGCTGACATATTTTAAATTATCACAGTACTGCAATAATTTATTATATTTGAAAACTTAAAACTTTGTCCAAAAAATAAATAAATAAATAAATAAACTTTATTCAAATGATGTCATTGAAATATAAATCATCTGGCTCTCTATGTAAAAGCAGTGAATATTTCATTCATACACTTTTATTTCAGACTCAGAGTTAAATAATTTTGTGTGAACAAAATTCAGCAATTCTTATACAACTCATCTTACAATCACTTGTTTACATTCAAAATCATGATTTTGACACTGGAGAAAAAGATGTATGCCATATTTTAAAGTGGGTCACGTGCTCTCAACATATTATATGGGTGTCATTATTATTTTAATTTTTATTTAAAAAACTACCAAATATATTGTACTGAAATTTTTTTTATATATTTCGCGGGATAATTTGAATATTTCCTAAAATTTTTGAAGCAATTTGTGAATTTTAACTTAAAAAATGTTTGATAAATGAAGTCCCATAGGATTCAATGTATTTCACTTTTTCAACCCAGGTTCAATCCAAAACTAATTGAGTGATATTATTCATTTACGTTCCCATATGTCCCACAAACTGTCTCAACAACATACTAAAATTTCATTTTGAGAAAGTCATTTTTATGGTAGTTATCATGGGAACGGACAGACAGAATGAACAAAATCATAAACATGTTTCAACTATGTTATAAAGTGTTAAAAAGAGGACTCCATCTTGCAAAAATTCAACTCTATAGGTACATGCCTGAAAAAATCCGTAGTCCTGCTATTGCTAATCTGTCCAGGACCCAAACTTAAATACTCTTCCTTTAATTGACATTAAATATCTCTTAAGCTAAAGTTTAAATAGATAACTGTTTATTTCTATGTGTTCCCCTAACATTTCTCTACAAATGTACCAAATTTTATATTTTTGTATGCTATAGTTTTTGTGGTATAAGATATACGAAATTTGTCAAACAGTGGTGGTGATGCCGGCAGTAGCATCAATCACTTTTTTTTAGTTAATTTAGCAAGATATTATGCCTACTGCAGTCTTAACTAAAACAAAATGTATTATTTGTACACATCCCCTGTATAAAGAAAAGATTTCACACACACAAAAAAAAATATGCTATTTGCATTTCTTGTTATTCAGAGGATGAATTTTATATTTACCAATGAATTTTGATTATAACCCCCTATTTTTCTTACAAAAACAATTGGGAAAAAATACAAAACAGATTATAGTCAGGTTCTTTGAAAGAAAGAAAAATCAAACACAGGAACATCATCAAAACCCAATGAGTCAGAATTCTTTAGTCTATTAATACCATTCAAAATATTCTTCACAATTACATGATTAACATTAACTACATCAGAAATTGATCTCTTGAAATATTTGTCAGGAACCATATCAGCATCAAAAGGTTTACTAACAATAAAATTAGACACAAACTCAGCAAAAACAGTAGTAATAGTTTTGGCTGTAGAATATAAAGCAATATTAAAATTCATAGTATTGGGCGAAATCTCATCTTTAACTTTACTGAAGGATCAAAGATGCCTGGGATTACTTTTAAAGAGATAACTCAGCAAATCTAACATAAGATTTATATTCACAATTTATATTGTTATGAACGTATCCTGTAACATCGTGGGTGTATATACAGGATACAAGAACGAGTCCAAGTTTCTGAATAACTTACATTTATTCACAAGCACAATGTAGATAGGAACAATATACAATCAAACAACACATAAATGCTCCACTCATTTCACAAAATGAGCAATAATATTCTCAAAATACTGGCGAAAATAATTTCACAAACAATGGCTACTATTCTCAAGACATTGACAAAAGTTACAGATCACTGTAGCTCGTATATTGTCAACTTTCACATCCACTTTCTCAACGACATGAAGTTTACTTACAATGGGTGCCGTCTCATATTGGACTCCTGGGGAATGAGACCGCTGATGCTCTGGCCAAGGAGGGGGTCTCTCTTCCTTCTTCTTCATGTGACACTTTAACTTACCTTGAAATCTACTCAAGAAGGAAAATTTTAAACGAGAATCAATATAGGACCCCTCCTGTACACACCTGGTATGACAGGAAATCCCGTGGTGGTGCCCTTACCGTTAAGGGCGACAGAAGGACGCAGACCACCATTAGCAGATTTGCCAGTGGACACTTAAAGTGTCTTACTTTTAATCAGGGGCAAAAATCTTATTCTTCTTGCTCTAATTGCAATTCCGCAGAGGCCTCTCCTGACCATCTTTTAGGCTGTCTGGGGCTTGCTAAGGAAGATATCTATAAAAACCCTCTTTTGGTTTTTGATTTCATTGTAACTTTAGGGCTTTTGGACCTGGTCTAGCCTACGGCTAGTATGGGCGGAATAAGTCATACACATATTGTCAACTCATCCCCTGAACTCCAACAGAGTGATGAGTCCTTTTTGTACTCTCTCTATAGAAACTTCTGGAAACTTCGTAGAAATTTTCAGAATTATCTAATATCTCCTAGACTAATCATTATTTCGTGAAGTGTCTGGAACATTTCAGAAGTCGCCAAGCCAAATCTCGCAACCCTTCTTCTGACTCGAAATTCTAGCAACCATAGAGTGATGTCAGAGAAAAAATGCTCTGTCTGCTGGAGAAGACACTCCGATGGTACCGTTTGGTCTGCGATAGAGATGAAAGACAAGATAGGGAACAGCAGTAAGAGAATATTACACATTCACAACAATATCAATCTTAATTTTAGTTCTAAAATTTATATTGTAGAAGGTCATAAGTCAAACCATGCAGTCTATAATTCCTATGAAACTTATTCTTCATTCTGATATTGTGGATTGTTCCATAACTAAACAGGGGTGGGTAGTTACAATTTTTCATAAAAGTTTGGGGAATATAAGCATAAAAAATATGATAAAGTTGAAAATAAAAAACACTTACTACATAGTCAATATTATCAAAACAATTTTTTAAATTCCATTTGAAATCACTTAACATTTTATACAAAAATTGAAAATTAGCATTTCGAAAATCATAATGCAAACAATTAGAATCAACCTTTCTGTTAACTCTTACACTGGATATCTTAGTTTTGATTAAAATAATAATGACTGAGGGATGGAGAAGATCTTCCGCAAGCAAAATATCATTAATACCTGCTCTTTAAATATTTAACATAAGTTCATATTTAAAGAGCAGTTTTAATTTGTTGTCAGAACAAATTTTAGATTTTGAGTCCAAAATACCCAAATCTAAAATATCTACATGACTTTCTCTGCAGATTCATATTCATGTTCTCTTTATTTCTTCAATAATTTATTATATTGAGTTTAATTGCACAAAATAATACCCATAATTTTTTGAAATTGCACTGAATGTTCACTTTTAATTCAATTTTTGTTCTCATTTGGCAACTCGACTTATTTTCCAAGGTCGTGTAGCGAAAATGCGAAAAAACTAAAATATCTCGAGAACGGCTAGTCCTAGTGCAATGGGGTTAGTCTTATTCATTTTATAGTTAAAAATTATATATAAAACAAGCATTTAGTTGATATATTTGAGCATATGTAGTTTTTTATTTTAGGTTTTGATGATTTTTTACCGGCCATTTCGCAAAAAAAGGCAGGTTATTTTTTTCCGAATCCTTCCAAAATCTAATCAGCACCAGGGTCACCCACAAGTGACTTATCTATCAAATTTTGTAAAATTTGATCTATTAGTTTTTCAGCTAGAGTTGATACAGGTAATTTTTGTGGGTCATTTCACAAAAAAAGGTGGTTATTTTATCCCAAATCATACCAAAAACTAATTAGCACCAGGGTCACCCACATGTGACTTACCTACCAAATTTTATGAAATTTAGTCCATTAGTTTTTGAGTTAGAGTGGATACATACATTGCACAGACAGACAGACATACACACACACACACACACAGATGTCACGCTAAAAATAATTTTTTTGTATTCTAGACGTCCCAAAACATGTAGATCCGTTGAAAATTCGAGTTGCGATTTTCGGCATGATTCCAATACATTCCTTATGCATTACCATGTATTGCAGGGAAAGTAAAAATGAAGAAGTAGTATTTTAATATTAGTGTAATTTTCACCATGTGACATGACAACTGACCAACACAATACTTGGTATGTTAAAATTAGCCATGACAATAATACCAAAATTGAAAAAAAAAATCCTAATCGGCATTGAACAGATTGAAACACTCATCATACATAACAAGATTGAAAGCAGGTCTTATGTGAATCACACAAAAAAACAAGTATCTACAAAGGTTAATGCAATTTTTAACAAAATAGATTCCCTTTGATTTTCACACAAGGATAGCTCATTAAAAATAATATTAGAATATTAGAATTAAGTGTTGCCACACCCTCCCTGGACATCTCAATCAACCATATTCATCCTATCTCTGCGTATCACATTATATTGGTTATCAAAACATTCCACACTAGTTATAATTTCACAAAGCCAGGTCTTAGTTAAATATATTATGTCAGAGTTCTGGGTTAATGTCGATAAAAATAGTTTGTTAGTTTTTGTCTGTTGACCCCTAACATTTTAATCAAAACATTTCATGCCATGATTTACAACTTACAGCAATCAAAGACTCGTCTTATCATCACTTTCTTGCCTGTTCCTCATGACCACCCATTTCATCCTCATGAAAAATCTACTTATAACTAAATTTACTAAAAAATTTGGTTATGAAGCATCCTTTAGGCCAAACATCATCCTTCATCAACTTTGCCATGTCCTGAAATATATATATATATTCAGCTGTATATAAATTCATACAGAATTTAACACTCCTAAAAGTTTACATTCAATATGCGAGAGTGAAGACTTGATTTATCATTTATGAATTTTTATACTTCTTTTAGAGTTAACTAAATGTTTACATAGGGAAAAATGTTTTACATGTGGATTTGTTTTCTTTTCAGAAATACATGAAGATCACACCCAAGCTAGACTCAAATTGTAATGAAAATACTTTCTGGCAGCACCACAAAAATTATAATAGTTCCAGGATATCAGATGTCTTTGAAGGTCTATTAAAATCTACTTTGACCTGTCTTTCTTGTCGAAAGACTTCTGATAGCTTTGAAGTGTCTTCTTGCCTTTCATTGCCTATTCTGACCTCAAGATGTTCTCTTAGGGTAAAAAAGTTTTATGATATTTTGAAAGATTTTATATGTCTATGAAATTATGTATACGAGTTGGTAACATTTTACTATTGGAATCGATTCTATTCTTACCACATTTCAACAACATCAAGCTTGCTTTGTCATCAAACTTTTTATGATGATATATCTTTTGATAGTCTGCTAAAATTCTAATAATACAAAATTATTTTTATATATTATAACGTCTAGTCTGTCATGTGGCATCAAAATAAAGAATCATTCTGTTGTCACATGAGTCACAAGTGAATGAGATAGCAAAGCATGAGAATGATTGCATGCGCAATGTTCATGAACTATTTCTTATTTTCCTAGTTCCACTCAAGTACATAGAAAACCAGTTGACCCATTGCATCTTTGACGCAATCCACTACAATGCAGATCACAATGTTGAAAACATGTTTGTCGATTTGACAACTACTGTGAAATGAGAGTTATGTCAAATTAGCTGTTTTACGTTTCATTACTGGATTTGGAGCATTGAGTGTTTTTTTGTATTGTGTGAAAGCAGTTATTATGTGATTATTACTCTCTATTATTATTGTCTAGCCTTCTGAGTTTGGGGTTATAAAAATAATATATACTTGTATAATAATAAATTGGATTACAACATAAAGTGCAGTGCAAATAAAGATAAGTAAACATGCATACATTTCAGAATTCATTGGATTTCCTTCTTCAGTTCAACAAGCCTAGACCAGAATGCCCAAATGAGCATGGACTAAGCCAATCAAACAGAACATGGTTGAATGACAGAATCCAACACAGTAGTGTCGCCTAGTGTGGTGAAAGGGAAAGTAAAGTGAGAAAGAAAATAGAAAATCAAGGAAATATGTTTTAGTTTTTATCGAGCTTGGCAATCATTTTCCTCTTTCTTGAAGAGTGAAGGAGATTTTCACTTTTTAAAGCATAATTGTGAAATGACAGGTTGAAAAATTAAACAATTGCACAAGTTGGATTAGGGAAAATATTACATTTGTATTGGCTACCACTTAATTTTTTTCCCTTAATTATTAGGGAAAAGTATAAAGGTTTGGTTAAAATTAAAAGTATTAGGTTAAATTTTTTTGGGGATTGGGAAAAATATTATTTGTATTGGGTACTGTTGGCTACCACTTATTTTTATTTTCTCTCCAGAAGTTCATGCTTGCAAGCAGGGTTGCCAATGTAATGATTTTGTCGTCAGGTCTGAAAATTTTGATTTTCATCTAGCGACAAAATAAGCATTAAGAGTGACAGGTCTCAATCCCAGAGATATTGTTTTTCATCTGGTGACGAAAAAGGTGATTTTTCTATTTGTACTTGGAATGCTTTCCTCCGTTTGAAACATTGGCTATGAATTTCCATTTCCAAGAAGTAGAAAGGGAAGACAGCTTATGTAAAATGATTTCAAATTAACCATTGAATTTAGGCTCTTATATCAGAATTTTTCCTGATTCCTTTAACTTCTTGTTTCATTGTTATGTCAGCAACTTAGGTTTCCCTGTTGCACCTCCCCCTGTTTCACCCCCCACACACAGAATTACCGAGCTTTGTTTACATTTCTCATGGTCATGTTCCTTGCTTAGTTCAGATTTTGGTTTTGCCACTGATCATGTGATATCTAATAACACAGTACCATATTTAATTCCCTGTCTTACACAATTTTCCAATCTCTAGAAATGTATATGAAATTTAATTGTATATTTTCGTATATAATATACCGTTACGAAACTTATCCTCAAGAATCGTGGGTGTATACACAGAATACAAGAACGTGTCCAAGTTTCTGGATAACTTATGCTTATTCACAATCACAAACTAAATAAAAACAATATACAATCAAACAGAACCTAAATGCTTCTCTCATTACATAAAATAAGCAATAATATTCTCAAAATACTGGTGAAAATAATTTCACAAAACAACCGCTACTATTCTCAAAACATTGACAAAAGTCGCAGTTCACTGTAGCTCATATATTGTCAACTCAACTAAACTCCAATGGAGTGATGAATCCTTTTTATAGTCTCTAAAGAAACTTCTGGAAATCTCTCTGTAGAAATTTCCAGAATTATCTAATATCCCTTAGAATAATCACAATTTGACGATGTTTCTCAAAGTTTCGGGAAGTCACCAAATCTGGCAAACCTTCTTCTGACTTGAAATTCTGGTAACTGTAGATCGATGTCAGGGAAAGAATACCCGTATCGCTGTCTTCTGGAGAAAACACTCTGATGGCACTGTTTGGTCTGCGATAGAGACAAAAGACAAGATGGGGGTCACCAGTAAGAGAATATTACTTGTTCGCAACAATACATATCACATATGTGTGCAATGTGTTTACGTGGTTCATTTTCTCAAATTTTGCACAGATGCTTTCCCGAAGGGTGTTATTTTTAACATCCCAGTCACTTGATGATTAAATCGTGGTGAGAAAAGTGGCATTGCACACGTGAATTCTCTAATGAAAAGCATGCATTTTGAACATGTGGCATGACACTCTTCACCATAATCTAACCACTAAGTAATGTGAATTCAAAACAAAGGTGCCCTAAGAATCTGGAGATATTTAGGTAATTTTTGCTTATGATTTCGACGATAGGTAAATCATAAATTGGCAACACTGTCTGCAAGTTCAGATCGTCGCCTGAACCCCGTTTTTCTAGAATTTTCAATGGCCATAGGATGTTGTTTTAAAAAAAAAAAATGGTAGTGTGGGTTACGGGAAAAAAAAGAAAATACTCCTCTAAAACGTGTCCCAAATCTGACTTTTATGTATATTATTGAAAATTTTTAATTACTAAATATGATATCCTGAAAAGTGTGACATTTTATTATTTGGTTTGAAATTTAGACATAAGAAAACTAGGATGTGGGCATCTTAAATCAGGAATTTTCTATTTAGATTCTACTTTATATTAGTCTCGGAATTAAACAAGTCTTTATATGCCAACAACAACCATGGAGCATCAGATATTTTCAACATAATCTACCTGGTGGTCAGAATTAAAACACCCCTACTCTGTGCTCTCTATACATCGAACTACTCAGTGTAAAGGCTCCAAAATTGTTGAACCTACTATTCAAGACATGGGGAAAGGGATTACGCGAAAAAAAAATTCGTTACAGAAACACCGATAGATGGCGCTGTACAACAGAAAATATGCTGAAAAGACACAAAATAATCACAAAAAAACAAACACATGCGATATGGAATTTTTCCTTTTTAATTTCTTTTGCTGATATGAAAAAAAAAAGAAGATAAAAAAGTGAAGAAACTTAAACTGTCATTATAACTGCAATTTCACACTGTAAGCACAAAAATTTGCATAAACCCTTGGTTTGCAGCTACTATGTTCTGGGCATAAAAGGGGATAAAACTGGGAAATTTTCATTCTTATCGGCGATGGCTGTCACACTGCCAGAACGCGCTTTGCTTATAAAGCTGTTTTATGAAAACAAAGGACATGCTGCAGCTGCACTTCGAGAGTTTCGTCGACTTAAAAGTTTGCACAAAGGACCATTACTTCCACAAGCTGTCAGGAGAATGATCACTCGATTCGAGAAAACTGGACATCTTGGAGTTCAGCCTGGTCGAGGATGCAAATAGACTCATTCAGATCTCGTTGACGATGTTGCCACCGCTATTGTTGAACAATCAATGGATAACGTTATACGCAGCATTCCCTGCATCGATAAGGTCCTGGTGATATGAATGTTAGGTACATTCGAATAAAATGTGTTACAAATGTGTATTTTGTGTCTTTTCAGCATATTTTCTGTTGTACAGCACCACCTATCAGTGTTTCTGGAACTAATTTTTTTTTTCACGTAATCCCTTTCCCCATGTCTTGAATAGTATGTTCAACAATTTTGGAGCCTTTACACTGAGTAGTTCAATCTATAGAGCGCTCAGAGTAGGGATGTTTTAATGCTGACCACCCGGTATATTAATGAAATTAAAAATCTGTCTGTCTGTCTGTTTATCCCATCATCACGAGAGAATGGCTGAACCGAATTTCATGAAATTTTGTGAGTAACCTGGAAATAGTCCCATTTAAAATTTAGTCCATGTTTGGAGTTTCTACGATCAGTGGTTCTCGAGATATTAGTAAAAAACAAAAATTTCATTTGTCTCATCATCACAAGAGAACGGCTGAACCGAATTTGATGAAATTTTGTGGATAGCCTTGAAATAGCCCCCCATAAATTTAACCTAAGTTTCTAGTATCTAAGACCAGGAGCTGTCAATATATTAATGAAAAACGAAACTTTTTCCGAGGAGTTCTACTCTCTAACTCCGTGGTTTATCCAAACGAAAAGCTTGAAAATCATTTGAAAGTGAATTAAAACTTTATCTTTGAGTTTGGTGGGAGATTTTTTGTGCTAATTAGTCACTTTCTGAAAACATGAATTGTTTGAAACATGATTTAAATGCTAAATCTATCTCCACAGTTTATTTTTCACAAACTTTTACTGAACAAAAGTATAAAGAAATCAAAATGGTTATTTAATTTCACTGTTTATGAGGAAGATTCTATCTTATATCATGTTGCTTAGAAACGTGATTAAATTAAATCTGTCTGTTAATTTTAATTATGATTTTTTCGATTTGAATAATAAACAAATAGATATAAAAATATATTTTAGAAAAGAACGAATTGATTTTTCTTATAGCATTTTTGACTGGTTAATATTAATTAAGGTCTTCAGGTTTAGACGTTATAATTATTGATATTTTCGGGGATTATTGATATTTTCAAGTTATTATGCCATTGTTTTATTATGACAAAAATTGTTTAAACTCATATATTGGACATTGTACGAGTAATCTTCTACAAATACACGGGTATATCTTCTAATCTACGAGAATATAAGTAGTACAGGTATATTGGCATATGTTTTGATATATCATGGCATATATTGGAATCAATTACGACCTTCTAGTATAAAGATTACGGGGATTATTGATATTTTCAATTTATTACGTCATCTCTTTTATTTTGGCAAAGATTTTTGAGACTCATATTGTAATACAGGTAATCTTCTAATGTACTAATACAGGTTATATCTTCTAATATTCACGTATATAAGTAGTATGGGTCCTGTATAATTTTAATGCTTTCATTTTGCATATATTGATTCAATTCCCTTTTTTTTGTAAACTTGCTTACAAAAGGGGTTACAATATTTTATTCTTCAGATCTGCCCGTGAAGATATTTTTTCACAGTGATAAAATGATATAGGATCCATGTCACAATGATGTTTTTTTTTTAATGTTACACTATACATTTGACACTTTTTCGGGTGACAATCTGTAAAAGTATTTTGAAGAACCCAATTAACTTATATTTTGCAAAACTCTAAATCATCATTTATCAATACTGATAGCAACCGCAGTACGCAGTAGTCCATATATTAAAATATTTTGATAATTAGTTCATCAATTTGGTGTCATTTTTATTAATTAGCGTCATTTTTGCAATTTTGGTGGTATTTTTATCAATCTCGGTATGAAATATCACAAAGTGGGTGATATTTTGCTAAATGAGTTGCCAAGTTCACAAAATTTATCACCAACCATTACAGACAAATGGAGAAAATAGCTTTTTTCATATGCTGAATGCAGTACCTTCTCTTGTAAATGAAATGGATCCACGAGGATGATGTTAACAAATTTATCATATAATATTACATATGAAAAATAAACCTATTTTACAATAGTCAATACTTTTTAATTTATGTGACTTTTTGATAAATTTATTTGAAAAATGTGCAATATCTTGAGCATGGCTCATGCTAGTGTTCGAAAGTTTATGTCATTCGTTTTCTGCTGAAAAATTACATAGAAATGATCATATATGTACAATTATTGAATGTTCTAATTTTTTAATGATTTTTTAAACTTTCATTCGAAAATCGGGTCTTCTGAACATTTGACTGTCTTTAAAGTCAATGAAGCCTTTAAAGACTGCCTTTAAAGAGTTCAAGTGTTTACTAATTGTAATATTTGTACCAAATTTCATTCATAATTCTGCATTTGTTTATGAGATATTGCATCCACAGACTCGCACACTCAGACATCACCTCATCACCTCAAAAACATTCGAGTTCAGGTATGTTTAAAATGTGTCTCTTTCATCAAAAACTAGAATTTAAATGAATTTTTGACCCCATCACAGTACTTTATATATATATATATATATACAGTACACGACCTCTTATCTGGTGTTCCATTATCCGGACTCTCCCAAAACTGGAATGCGGCAAAATAATGCCAAATTCTGTGCCAACACTCCATTAGTTGCTAAAAATTGCACCAAATAGCAGTTTTTTGTTTAAAATCCTGCCAAATGATTTTTTGCCTTAATTAGCAATATTAATATTATAAAATAATGCGTTGAAATCTACATTTTTCTCACTTCAACTGTTTGCGATCCTGACATAAACAAAGGTCTGGCTGAATCCACAACTTACACCGGAAATGTTGCTAAAAATATTTCCAGAAGAAGAGGAAAACTACAAGTATCATGGAGGTAAAAGTGAACTCTACCTCCATAGTGGATATATTTATTCCATGTCAGATAAACATGAATGAATGAAATGAAAGATGGGTGGCTCAAGAAGAGCCCAACACATCGACCAGAGGTCTATTGTACTACCCCAGACAGAACAGATCTCTACGAAAAGAGACCAGTAGCCGACGCAAAGATGAGCAGGCACTTGACAGGAATGTTATTCAGCTCCCAGGGTTCAATCACATGTTGACCAATGTATTCGAATCTGTGAGCAGAGTAAACCTCACATTCACAAAGAATGTGAGTGGCGGTTTCTTCGCTGTATTTGCAGCCCCTGCAAAGCGAATCTTTGGTGACGCCCATGATGTTAAGGTGTCTCATGAGGGTGCAGTGCCCAGTAAGGAGCCCAACAGCCCTCCTGATGCCAGTTCTGCTGAGCTTGAAAAGTTCCTTTTGATGTGTACTAGAGCAATTGCAATTGAGAATTTTCACTTGCCTTTGACCCTTAGTATTACGCCAGTTCTTACATTGAAGCTTCCTGAAGATGTCGTAAACAATTCTTCTAACAAGGTCATGGAGGATACCCAAGGCTGGCTCAGGGCCAACAAAAGGAGTACTTTAGCCTTTTCTAGCAAGTTCATCAGCCAACTTATTGCCAGGAATGCCCGAATGTCCAGGCACCCAGTGACTTTGTTATTGCTAGCAATTTCACAGAGTGCATTATAGCACTCCCATACAAGGGAAGATGTCATAGTGAACTTCCCAAGAGCCATGAGAACCTCCTGACTGTCAGAACAGATAAATATTTGGTTGCTCTTATACTTCCTGTCATAGCTAGCAAATTCTCCCCTCAGGGGTTCACTTCTTTAGTGAATACGGGTGGTTGCAATCCCGAGGTACCTTAGCTATCTTTTTTCTTTCCTTTTTTTCTTCCTCTCTCTTTCTCTTTCCTTCTTCTCTTTTTTTTTTTGTCTCTCCTCCTTTCCCCTTCTTTTTTTCTTTTGTTCTCCTTTTGTGTTTTGTGTTTCTAGTCCCTCTCAGCTGCTGGTGTCATCAATGCCGAGCCCTTAGTAAACATCACATCTGCTCTTCCCTTGGTGGAATGACGAATGTCGTGAGGCTTATAAAAGGCCAAAGAAAGCTTGGTCAATTTTCAGGAGGTCTCCTACCACTGAAAACCTAACTGCATTTAAACATGCAAAAGCGTTTGCTCGCAGGATACGCAGTAGAAGGCAGAAAGAGTCATGGGAAAAATATGTTAGTGAAATAACATCTTCCACTTCTAGTAAAATTGTATGGGAGAAAGTCAAAAAGTGTACAGGGAATTATAGTGATCACTCCATAGCCATTCTAAGTCATAATGGCACAACTATAAGTTCCCTATATGACATTGCAAATGAAATTGCCAAAGAATTTGCAAATATTTCAAATGCATCAAATTACTCTGAACCATTTTTAAATCACAAACTTAAGTCTGAAAATAAACCTATTGTTTTCCCAGAAGCTAGAAACTTACCTTATAACATGCACTTTACTATGTCAGAGTTGGTGACTGTTTTGTCCCAAACACACAGAACTTGCAGTGGACCTGATAAAATTAACTATCTCATGCGTAAACACCTCTCCCATTACTCCTTATTGAACCTCTTATACCTGTTTAACAGAATTTGGCATGAACATAAATTCCCTAGGTCATGGCAAAGAGCCATCACAATTCCCATTTTAAAACCAGGTAAGGACCCTCAAAGCCCTTTAAGTTATCGGCCTATAGCACTCACAAGCTGTTTATGTAAACTTCTTGAAAAAATGGTTAATGCCAGGCTTGTACACTTTTTAGAGAGTAACAAGTTATTCTCACCCCACCAAAGTGGCTTTTGTCGAGGTACATCTACCATTGATAATCTTATTAGAATCACAAATTAGGACTGCCTTTCTTAGGAGAAATCATTTAGTCTCAATTTTTTTTTATATTGACAAAGCCTATGATCGAACATGGCGCTATGGTATTATTAAGGACATTTACGATTTTAATCTAAAAGGTAATCTTCCTATTTTTATTCAAAACTTTTTATCACACAGGACATTCCAAGTGCGCATTGGTTCAACTTTCTCACGCACACAGGTACAAGAGGAGGGTGTGCCACAAGGAAGTGTCTTGAGTGTGACACTCTTTAATATAAAAATAAATAGTCTTTTAAACAGTTTGCCAGTGTCTGTCCATAAAAGTCTGTATGTGGATGATCTGCAAGTTGCCTACTAAGCTCACGATATGCGTACTGTGGAAAGACAATACCAAGCTGCCGTAAATAACATCTTACGATGGGCAAATGTGAATGGGTACGGGTTTTCCACTCAAAAGACTTGTGTTCATTTCACCATAAAACATGGTATCCACTCACCCCCAGAAATCTTTATGGGAGGTGTAAAGATTGCTGTAGTAGAGGAAATAAAATTTCTCGGGGTTTGGTTCGACAAAAAGCTTACTTTCTTGCCCCACATTCAGAAACTGTGAAATAAATGTGAGAAAGCTCTTAACATCTTAAAAGTCTTCTCAAATACCAAATGGGATGCAGATCTTACTTCCATGCTTCGCATCTACAGAGCTGTTATTCAGTCAAAACTAGATTATGGTTGTTCTGTGTATGGATCAGCACGAACATCAGTGCTAAAAAAGCTTGATCCAATTCACCATAAGGCATTACGTATATGCTCAGGAGCCTTTAGGACATTTCCTATTCAAAGCGTTAATGCTGTCTCTAATGAGCCATATTTACAATTAAGGCGTGAACAGCTGGCACAATTTATTATTTTCGTATCATGTCCTTACATAACCATCCGTTACAACGTTCATTCCTTGGTGATTATTATGATCGACTGTATGACCTCAGACCTTCATGCATTCCTACTTTTGGCAAGCGGATACGCAATATAGTAGAAGCTACCCCTTTAGTAGAGCTTTATGTTCGAAAAACAAAGTTTTTTTAAACATCTGCATGGTATGTTAACAATTTCGCCTTTCTCAAACCTTTTTGTAATTTTACAAAGACTAACACCACTCTGGCTATTTATGTGCAATTGTTTGCAGAACATAGAAATCTGTATAAGGAGTTTACTCCTGTTTTTACAGATGGTTCCAAAGCAGGAGATTACGTTGGTTTAGCTTATGTTTGCAACAATACTTATAAACTACATACATCTTGCTCTATTTTTACAGCTGAGATTATGGCTATTTACCAGTCCCTAATCTTCATCTCTTATCAAAAGTCCAAAAAGCACATTATATATACTGACTCATTAAGTTCATTACAGCTTTTATCATCGAAGAGAGCTATGAATTACCACATTGCCTCTGATATCCTTAAGTATGAGTATCGTCTGAAAGGGCAAGGATACCATACTAAATTCTGTTGGGTCCCAGGACATGTTGGCATCAAAGGAAATGAGTTAGCAGACATTGTTGCTAAATCAGCTACTCAAACTTTGAATCTGACTATCCCTTTAACTGACATCAAACAATTTGTTCTAAAAAATATTCATGACAAATGGCAGTATTTTAGGAATCAGCAAGCTGATAATAAGTTGCATGAGATAAAGCCCTTAGTACAAAAATGGACTAGTTTCCATAGGAAACTGGATGTAATTTTAACTCGTTTGCGCACTGGTCACACTCGTTTTATTCACAGGCATTTACTTTTAGGAGAAATTGAATCCCTTTGTAATGTTTGTCAAACCGCAGTGAGTGTAAAACATATTCTAATTACTTGTCCTAAATATAAACAGTTTCGTTTTAAACATTTTAAAACGTATACTATAACTTTGACGGAATTGATTGGAGAAAATCCTCATTCAGGGATTTTTCTATTATTAGACATCAGTTTTTACTATCATATTTAAATTCACTTCCTATCACCTTTTAGACATTTTTCATCTTGTTTCCATCATTATCCTTCTTGCATTGTCTTGTTTTAGTCATACACCCTTTTAGATTATTCACTTGTTTTTATTCTTTACATTTATCTGTATTTTAGTACCATATATCTGGCGCAGCATATCCCTTTGGATCTTGTGCCAAAAATCCTTAATATACATACACCCTTTTAGATTATTCACTTGTTTTTATTCTTTACATTTATCTGTATTTTAGTACCATATATCTGGCGCAGCATATCCCTTTGGATCTTGTGCCAAAAATCCTTAATCAACCAACTAACCATCCATAGCAAATTCTACAACACATACGAATGGCAAAGACCTCAGCCTGAAAGACAGTAGCATAACTGCCGAGCGGATAAGACAGCTCTGTGCCATCATCCAGGGAGCACACACCAGCACCAGTACTTGTGCCAATCTTCGAGCCATCAGTATATCATACAATACAATTCTGTTTATTATAGGTGGGAGTCCTCTTCCAGTCATCCTGCGAGGAGACCTGAATTTCGTAAGGCTTGTCAAACGTGTATTTGACATGAATGCCATCAGGTAGCATACAGAAGTAAGGATGACTAGCAACATTACTGTTAAGTTCACCCCAAGATAAATACCTTGAGTAATCTTTCCAGTGTTTCAGATATTTAAGTCTGTTCATGCAGATGAGTGCCTCTGCTTCAATGCACATGTAGAGCAGGGGTGCAATCCAAGTAAAAGTTCAAGAGTTACAGTGGGAGTAGTTTTCATGCATCCAGAGATTGCAGTACACACCATCCTTTAGAGTTTAATTCTAATTTAGCTGTTTCACATCTTATTCTAGACCACCAAACAATGGAGCCATGGGAAATGATAGGACAGATTACCATCGAGTAAATCCAATGGATAGCCTTGGATTTTAAACCCCAGGTTTTCCCAATAGCATTCCTACAGGACCAGAAGATTTTTCTGGCTTTGGTCGTGCAATAATCCAAGTGTCTGTTCCAGTTGAGTCCCTTGTCAAAGTAAATTCCCAAGAATTTAACCTCCTTGGAACAGATAAGTTTCTGACCAAAGAAGCGAATGTCACCAAGATTAAGTATACGTTTTCTAGTAAATGCAACCAAAGCAGTCTTCTGCGGATTAACAGTAAGACCTGCATCTTTACACCATGTCTCAACCCTCCTAAGAGCGGTAGACATCATGTCAGAAACAGTGTTGCCAAATTTGTCTCTGGCAATGATAACAACATCGTCTGCGTAATTAATGCAAGAAACATCAGAGACATTGATACTCTCTAAAAGAGAGTCCACAACTATACACCAAAGAATTGGCAAAATCACACCTCCTTGCGGACAACCTGCAAAAGTGCATGCACCATCATACTATCACCAAGTAAAGATGCACAAATATACTTATTAGATATAAGGTACTTGATCCAATAAGAGATCTTGATATCAACACCTTTCCTATCAAGAGCATCAAGGATGGTATCGATGAGTATCTTATCAAAGGTACCTTCAATGTCAAGAAAGGTGGCAAGAGCAACTTACTTGACATTAAAGTTTCTCTCCAAAATAAAGGAGAGACTGTAAAGGGCAGTGTCCGTGGATTTGCGCGGTTGATAGGCATGCTGAAAGCTAGACAGGGGCTTAGCAGCCAGAATCACCTCTCTTATGTACCTGTCAATAAGTTTCTCAATAGTCTTTAAAAGAAAAGACGTAAGGCTAATAGGTCTAAAGGATTTAGCCTCGTAATAATTATCCTTTCCAATCTTTGGAATAAAGATTACCTTGGTATGCCTCCAGGCAGATGGTACATGACTCAAGGCAATAAAAGCTCTGTAGATACTGCAGAGAATGGGAGCTAGCACCTCAATACCCTCCTGGAGAAGGATTGGAATGATGCCATCAGTCCCTGGAGTTTTATAGGGTTTATGGGAATCAATTGCCCATTTAACCCTGTCCAGAGTAACCACACTCCTAGCAATGCTCCAGCTTTTGTCATCAAAAGTAGACGTGGAGCAGGCATCAACTATGTCATTATGATCATAAGGATAAGAAACTGGAAAGTGGACCCTGAACAGCTTAGCCAGAGTCTCTTCTCCAGTAACAGAAAAGTCACCATTTGACTTCTTGACAGTGTTCAAATTACAATTCCTCTCCCTTGCTATCAGCTTAGTAAGTTTCGCCGTAGCAGAGGCATCATTGATGCCTTCACAGTAGGTTCTCCAAGAGTTTCTCTTGGAGTCTCTGATTGCCTTATTGTAGGAAGTAAGAGTAGATTTATAAACCTGCCATTTACCATTCTTTTTAGCTCCGTTAAAAAGCTTTCTGCATTTCCCAATCAAACAGCTGAGCTCACTCGACCACCAGGGAACAATCCTTGGGGAGTCAACATTTGTCGTTTTGCAGTTCTTATGGAAGGTTTGGATTATGGCATATTGCACAAAGTCAACAGCCATATCCAGGTTTTCAATAGAAGAATACTCACCATTACGGCTAGACAAACTGGCCATAAGATCTTCTTTATAGGAACCCCAATTTGTTCTCCAAGGTTTCCTACTCTTGGCTGTTGTAGGTTTTATAGGACCTTTAACAGAAAAAGAGATTAGTTGATGGTCAGACAGGGATATGTCATTTGAAACCTTCCAATTAATCACATGATCATAAGCAGTGCTATTGCTTATGCTGATGTCAATCACTTCACCATGATTAGCAGTCACGAAGGTAGGAGAATTACCCTTATTCAATACAAAAAGGTTAAAAAGTATGATCTGTTCTAACAGGTCATCACCCCTACGGTTGCAATCACTACTGCCCCAAACAGTGTTATGGGCATTAGCATCATAGCCAATAATCATTTTTTTGCCATTACAGTACTCAATTAGGCTGGTAATGACATTTGTAAATTTGTAAAGGTATCCTTATCTTCGTAAGGAAGATAGGCCGAAGCAAAGATGTATTCTATCTTTTGCTCATTGGTTTTAAGATTCATGCTGATGGCAACATTGTCACCATCAAGGAATTTTACAAGATGAACAGCATTGAGCCTGTTGCTGACAGCAATACAGGCTCTAGGTCTGATACTCTAGGTCATTGAAGCCCTTGATCCCAAGACCCAAAATTTTTCCATTGCAGGTCCAGAGTTCCTGGATAAGAGCAGTATAAGCTCTACCATTTAACAGCCTTTTGATAAGAATAGCAGAGGCAGAACGACTGTGATGCAGATTAATTTGCATGACATTAAGACAGCCCATAAGCAAAGACAAAAAAGAGGGCAAAGAAAACCTAGAAGAGAGTGGTCCTCCTAGTATCATGACAATGATCAGTGTCAGGCACACTCTCATTGTCAAAATCCTGCATGCATTTTTCCAGCTCATCATCAGAAATCAGAGGGTTAGCATGTAGCGTAATATCAGAACCAGAAGCAATTTCCAGATCATCAAGTTTAGGTATCATAGTGTCAAGACTAGTGATACTTACCTGAGAGGAGGTTGCCTGATCTTCTGGCTGTACCTCCATCTCCAACTTCCCTTTGGGCCTCTCGTTTTCTCTGCGGTCCAAACCAGTGTAAGCACCAAAGTCAGCTTTGCGAATCGCATCTGCAGCCTCCGAGTCCACCTCGAAGATCCATCTTACGGAGAAGGGTTCCACAAAATTTTGCAGAACACGCCACTCCTCAGACTTCAACTCCGGGTTAAAACAGCTTGTTTTAATTTTTTTCAAGGTGGTCTGCTATGATAATGCCGAAGGGGTGACACAGGTGTTAAACAAGTGTTTCTAATTTACAACATATTGCTTAATTATTTTCCTAGAATACAGGGTTTTAAATCTGAATAATTAACTTTTTTCAGACATTTTTTTCTTTCAAAAATTTTCTTAAACACTAATACATATAATTTGCATTTTAGTTAACCAAGTATATTTTTCATATAGATTGTAAAAAGCTTTATTTAATACATTTATGTTTTTAAAGTGAATTATAATTTTCTATAACGACATTTGAGACCATTCCAGTAAGTTTTAGAAAAAGTGTTCCGAATTACGGAAAAACCCCTTATCCAGAATACCTAAAGTCCCAAGCATTCCGGATAATATATTCTGTATTGTATATATATATATATATATATATATATATATATATATATATATATATATATATATATATATATATACACAAGGTGTTCCAAAAAGATTGAAATATGCTTTAATTCTTTACCTGTTGGAGATAAGTTGGTAATGTAAATTGCAAAAATGTTGAAAGTAAGGTAGGGAGTAAGACTATGTTAATGAAATAGTCCTCCCATTAATTTTCAAAAAGTTACATTTTTTAAATTTTTATATGACCTTCCTTAGACATATTGGGTCAATCAGAAAATTTTTATATTTAATACAACAAGGTCATTTAAAAAAAACCCGGATATCTGTATCTTTAAAATTGAGCGAGTTATATTTAATTGAAAATTGTGAATGGGGACCCTATATCAAATTAGAAATGTAAATGTGTGACATATCACAAAAAAGATAAAACTGGATGATAATACATAGGATACCCAACCACATAGTAAGTACCACTGCTTTATATGATCTCTGTCTGTGTAATGCTTTATTTAGACGCATTTGTGATAAAAAATTTTGACACATATTAATGTATTTTTTATCTAAACAATTTCCATCATCAATTTATGATCCCTAATTTCACTGATGAAACAGCCTTTCACATGCTGCGGAAAAGTGGCATAAGTCAGATTTTTTCCTTTGTCATAATTCAGTTGATTTTAAAGATACAGATATGCTGGTTTTTTAATGATCTTGTTGCATTAAAAATAAAAAATTTCTGATTGACCAAATTTGTCTACGGGGATCGTATAAAAATTTAAAAACTGTAGCTTTTTGAAAATGAATGGGAGGACTATTTCATTAACATAATTTTATTTCCTATGTTACTTTCAACATTTTTGCAATTTACATTGCCCAACAGGTACAGAATTAAAGCGCATTTCAATCTTTTTAGGACACCCTGTACATATATATATAGGGAAATTATTTATTACATGATTTTTACATATATGTTCACGTGCTATTTTTGATGATAAAATAAAATTGCTTTCAAAGATTATAAATGATAATTGGTTCTGTTAATTTGTAGAAAAATGTGTTAATTAATGTGTTGGTTACTTTTAAAATATTTGTTTCCCATGTGTAATGAAACTCCTTACAATAACTTTATTTTCTTTAAATATTTTAGGAATGCTTTCAGCATTTTTTAAAGCCTGAAAAAATATATGGAGAAGCTGCATGGGATTGTCCTAGATGTAAGCAAAAAAAGGAGGCAGAGAAGCGTTTGAGCATATGCCGCGTACCTGAAGTCTTAGTGATTCAGTTAAAACGGTAATTTTCATTTGTTCTGCAGAAATCACTTTTTTGTTCAAGTATGTTGTTTTTGTGCAGAGATGACCTATAGAGTATATAGTAGAAAGTAGCGCTATTATTTTAATCAAATAGCTGTTTTCTTTAACACTTTACGGATGACAGACGCATCCACGCATCGACTGTGTAACTGTTTGGATGTAAAGAAAGTATTACCTCAATTGAGGGAAAAAATTCCCAATTCAATTTGTACTTAGTGCGCATTACATGTGCTTGACAAATTGCTTATGAAAATGTCCTTTTGCAGTGAAGCAAGAAGAAGACGAAGTTGAGAAAGTCTATTCACCTTTTATTTGTGAAAGATATCCATCAGTAAAAATTACAACACTTGGTAATTTTAAGGTAAAGCAATGCTATTTACAAAAGATGAGCTGGTAAACTCCACAAAG
This sequence comes from Amaurobius ferox, assembly GCA_951213105.1. NCBI lineage: Eukaryota > Metazoa > Arthropoda > Arachnida > Araneae > Amaurobiidae > Amaurobius > Amaurobius ferox. The sequence continues at coordinate 7,065,630 of OX578135.1, read as the reverse complement.
TTGTTCCGTCGAATTCTGGATCATCTTAATCATCTTAAAGCAACTCGGAGTATCAAGGTTGTTGTTGAGACCCAGACCGTCCGACCTACCAGAAAGGTGTAAGGCAACTGTTTGGACGGCCGGGAAGTGCCACCCAATTTAGACCGGAACCCAGTGGGGGAGGCATCCACAGGGACCGTACCCTCCTTCCCCTACCACCAACCTCTCGGAAGGACTTACAGACCCACATGTTTAACGTGATCGTACTCCGCGTGAACACGGCGGCAGTTTTGGCAGTGGCTGGAATCGAACCCGAGCCTACCGAGTGCAACTCCAGCGCGCTAACCAATTGGCTACCGCGCCCACCGGAGTATCAAGGTAATAGAAAACAAATATATTACCTAAAACTAGATGCATGCTCTGGTTGAAGCCACCATAACTAGTGTCACACTTGGCAAAATAGGCTCCTTTGAAAAAATACTTCCAGGTAAATTTAATACCGTAAATCACCTTTCGCGACTTCAACAGCTTATCTTAAATAAAGCATAATGACCTGTAATTAGGTCATATTTAACAAGGTCATATAAGCATGGACTCAAGTCTAAGTCATTCGTCCATCTGCATTTCTCTCTCTGTCTCTCTGAAATGCTTTAAGATTAGTCCACTATATATATCCGAGGATGGGATTGTTCTGGAATGTAACCATAGCTGGAAATGCCCCCGGATATGTAAATTACTTGCATGCGCATCGAGCACACAATTTGCATAATTCGCATGCCGGAAAAACATTGCAATTCACTTCCGAGAATGGAGTGAGTCAGTCGTTCACCAAAAACACGTTCATGGAAACGTGAATTACAATGTTTATATACGTTTTCCCAACAGTAACTATGTTCAAAGACAATATACTCACGCATTCTCGTCTAGGAAAAATTTACCCTAAAGGACGACTGACACTAATTGTGCATTTTCATGCGGAACATTTTTGTTTGAATTTATTTGAATACTAGATGGCACTAAATGTCCATTCTAGCATTTACAACGTATTTTGCTAATACTTGACCTTGGTATAGAAGAGTCCCTTTGAATCATCACTTCATCTAGAGTGGTAGAATGTGGTTTTGTAATATAAACAAACAGATCATTTCTCGCAGACTCTGCTATTGTATAATTAAGTGTAAGTTTTCGTTTCGATTTTAGTTTAATGATTGCGTTGGTGAATTATTGGAATGTAAAAGAGTATTTTCACGTTTGGGTTTTAGAGGAATGTGTGGTAGTGACTTTATTAGGTTATTTCGGATAAGAGAATGGCTAGGTCAAGACGGTTTTGTGTATAGAAGAATATACTCGCATGGTAATCAAACAGGATAGTTATGAAAGTCATGCAAATAGTGAAGATTCGTGTATTTTTGGTATTTCTAATGAGCACATGGACAGTTTTTATAAATGAAAAGATTGAAATGTTGGTCTGTGCATGAATCTGTGTTTTGAAATACATTATATATAACAGACGTATTAATTAGTAACAACGCTATTTTCGTCTTAAAAATTGTACATAATCTCTATTAGCTATATAAAATATTGAGTGCAATCATTTGGATATTTTCCTGCATAACAAATAACCATTTTAATCAAGATAATTTATGTGCAACATATACATCTAATGGAAAATAAGTGTTTCCTTTATTTCTGAAAAAAATAGAATGCTGTATTCAATGGGTGATTTTTAGTGAATTTTTTTCCAGAGTTAGGCCTAGTTGAAGACCCAAACCACTCAACTGGCCTGAGAGCTTGTAGCAACTGTTTGAGTGGCCGGGGAGTTAGGCTTAGTGTAAAAAGTGTGCCGTCCTTTTGTAATAGTTCAGAAACAAAACGCTCCGTCCTTTGGGCCACAGCAGTTCCAGAATGCCGCCGTCCGCAAAGGGTTAAAATATTCTGATGAAAATGTTTTAATATTAAGAATATAAAACATCATATATGCAATTCTCTTAGTGTGCCTGCCTGCGCATTTCGGCAAAATATTCCTGTTGTAGCCTATGGATGTATGGTTAGGAGCTGACCACTCATTTTCAGTACTGTTGATTGTAAACAAACTAACGGGTATTGACAAAGATAATATAAAATAAAAAAAAAATTATTTAGGACTGCTGTCTGCCAATAAAATCTGCAAGATAAAATATGCTGAATAAATCTGTAAAATAAAAGCTTTGTTAGACATGGCATACAGCATTGAATAAAGGTATTAACTGGTTTCAAAAGCAAGAAAAAGCCTTTTTCACAAAGAATCAACAAAGGCAACAACTGTTTTTGTTGTTACTATAGTGTTCTCGTCCTGAATTTATATAACTATTTTTTTTTTAAACTATTCTTAACCGATGAAACTCTGTCAGTTTGTCTGTAAAAGGAAATAAGATTTTTTTATTATTATTATTATTATTGGGGAGTTTTATTTGTTTTATTTTTTTGCCTGTATTGTGTACATATGGCACTTTTTCGGAATACCTCTGAAATTATTTTACTGATTGAAATCAACCTTGTATTGTATTTAAGCATTTTTTTGTAACATGTCTATTCATTTTGTATTCAAATAAGTCACATATTATTTTTTATTTGGGTTTGATATTTGTATTTTGTCATCAAATTCAGCATCCAGGCATTTTGGTCTTAAGACTTTGCTATTCTGCAAACGCTGGAGATTTTTTTATTACTTATGAGCTGTTTTAGTAATAGAAATCATATAAGTACTTGTCAAGAAATTTTAATATTGTATCTGAAAGTAAGGGAATTTTCTGTGAAAACTTCAAACCTGAAAAAGTTTTAATTAATTTCAAAATTTAAGCTGGCATGTTTTAACTCATTTTGTGAAGTTCTTTGAGATATCAAGAGTTACTTGTTCCAAACGCACTTATACTTAGCCTTTCTGTTTAGATCGATTAATTCTTTTAAATCTAGAAATGCTATTTCTGTATTTTGAAATGATCTGCAAAACCAGAAAAAGTCAAATAATTTTATACTATTTACATGGCAGGACTGAATGTTCTACCCTCTGACTTCTTTTTGAAACTTTGGAGTTTAATTGATACATCATTACTTTTCCAAAACAAGAAAGAACAAAAAATGTCCTCTTCCCCCAGTGACTGCAAAAAATGAAACATTTAGTATTTTTCTCTTAGTCTCTCAGTGCACCAATTTGTTTGATATCCCACTTGAATGTTTTTATTAACACTTTACAACCTAGTTGAAAAGTATTTATCTGTTTGTCTATCCGTTCACACGATAACTACCTTAAGAATGACGTTATCAAAATGAAATTTTAGTATGTTGTTGAGACGGTCTGCGGGACATATGGGAATGGAAATGAATAATATCACCCAATTACTTTTGGATTGAACCCAGGTTGAAAAAATGAAATACATTGAACCCTATGGGATCTCATTTTTCAAAAATTTTTTAAACAAAGTTAAAATTCACAACTTATTACACCCATATAATACCCATATAGAAGAGATCACACGACCCACTTCAAAATAAAATAGGGCATCCATCTTTTTTACCCAGAGTAAAAATCTTGATTTTTAAAGTTCTTTTAAATTTATATTAATTAAGTGATTGTAATGAGTTGTGTAAGAATTGCTGAATTTTTTTTTGCGTAAAATTATTTAACTCTGGAGTCTGGAATAAAAGTGTATGAATGAAATATTCACTGCTTTTACATAGAGAGCCAGATGATTTATATTTTAATGATGTCATTTGAATAAAGTTCATTGTTTTTGATGAAGTTTAAGCTTTCTAGTGAAATAAATTATTGTAGTTCTATGATAATTAAAAATATAATCAATGCTTTATGCATGATTGATCTTTCTTGCTGGTTTTCAATTTTCCCTCCTCCCTACACCATGTACATTTAATTACCCCATATCTCCTATTCTAATAAACCTAAAGTGTCAGTCAGTGTTTTATTTTACTTTCTACCGCCCTTTTTTTCTTCTTTCCTCTAATAAATGTAAATACATGATGAGATAAAAAACAAATTTTTCAATACCCTCCCTCCCCTACACAACAGTGGCATACAGAAAAAATAAAAAATGAATTTGAATCACACACAAAATGAATGGTGTAGGTAAATTCAATTCAAAACAACAATAAATCTCTATCCAAAATTGATAAATTGATATTATGCAAAATTGCTGAAGGGAAATGACGGTGTAGGCAGATTCAATTCAAAACAATGAAAAAACATTATAAAAATTTATATTATACAAAATTATCAATTGCTCATTTGCCAACATCCTCATTTTGTTTGGACAATTTTGCATAATATCAATTTTGGATAATGATAAGATTTAAATATTATTGTTTTGAATTGAATCTGAATACACCATCAATTTCGTTCAATTTCGTATGTCATTAAAATTTATTTTCTACTTTTCTTGTGCACAACTGTTATGTAGGGGAGGACATGAAAAACTTGTTTGGTTTTTTTCTTTTTTTATAATTTATTTTTTACATTGAAATTTTCATTCTTTTTGATGTAATTTACATTCAAACTTATCTAGTATTATACATGGATTGCCTCGTTAGAACTAGGAAAACAGCTCTTTTTTAGACACTAGTTCACAAAGGAAATGTAAGAAAAGACATATGCATAGTCATGGCATATATAAATGACATAATGACGTCAAAATATTTCATGAGAAGAAACTGTGTGCCAAGTTTCAGCTCTCTACGTGCTCTGGGAGCTGAGAATGAACTCATAAAATAGGTTGTACATCAAATCTCTCCCTAATTTTCTGGAAAACTTTCAAATTTTTAAACTTTCACCTAATTTTTCATGGAAAATATAAAAATCCCCCAAATTTTAGACTATTTTGACCAAAAACCCTTACGTAGGGAAATTTAAGGAAAAAATCTTTACAATTTATGAAAAAAACACTGCAATTTTGAAACATTTTTGAAAAAAGGATGTATGCAACTTATTACAATTTAAAAGACTAAAACTTCTCATAAATGGCAAATAGCCATTATTACTAAAGTAGTTTTGATTTTGTTAATTTTTAATTTACTTTCTATATTATTTTTTTTTATTTATTTGTTCAGATTAGATTTGAGTTTACCCTTGTACCTACTACCATATTTTATTAGAGAAAAGTAAAAATCCGTACTTTAAAAATAAAAATCCCTTTCCTCCCTTCAACCCTTACAAAATTTTAGATGCACTGTAAGAATTTTGTTACAATGGGAAAATCTCTAATTTCTATTCCTTAAGGTTGGTAGCTATGTATTTAAGGGATATAATGATGTGATGTAATGACATGAAAATTTCATAGATAAAAATCTTCTTTGAGATGAAACTATATGCTAAGTTTTAGTTCTATGTGATCTAGGAGCCAAGAACAGGACCATAAAAGATGAGGTACATAATATAATGATGTGAAAATTTTACATATGACTTGTTAGAATCAGGAAAACATTTTATCTAAAGACATTGGACTGTAATTCACAAAATAAATGCATGAAAAGGACAAAAACATAATCATGTTGTACGTAAATGACATAATGATGTACCTTAATGACGTGAACATTTTTATAGATAAAACTATTCTGTGAGATGAAATTGTGTGTCGAGTTTCAGCTCTCTGTGTGTTCTGGGAGTCCAGAATGAACCCATCAAGGATGTTGAACAAAGTGTCAAAATCAATGTGAAGTTAAAGAGAATAGTGTAGAGGAAAATAAAAACAGGGCTTTTTGTCTCCGTATCTGGATGTACCCTTTTGTTTGATATCCCATTCCATTTTTTAATACCTTGTTCCTCCCCCCCCCCCCCCTCCTTGAAATTTAAAAATATTAAATTTTTTTAGTTTATTGTTATTAAATCAATAATCTTAATGCCAGATTTCAAGGTTGCCAAATGATTGGGTTAGATTTGACCAGGGGATACAGACATCTTGTTAGTAGGTTTTCTATTCAACTACAAAAGCAATTAGCATTTGCATGGTATCATATGTAATGACAGTCTTTAAGGGAAATGGTGGTTATAATATAAATAGCACTTAGGGAATCTGTGTTAAGCAAACTACATTCTGTGTTGCCTATTATTTGTGAATAATTGTATTGTCTTTTCATCTTAGGTTTTCATATGAAGGACTTTGGAGAAGAAAACTGCAAACTCATGTTGACTTTGATTATAATTTTGAAGTGCCTTATGAAGAAAACTCTCATGAATATTTTCGATTATATTCTTTATATGGCATTGTGGTAGGTTTCAAAATTTTTATTTTTCTAATTACAGTAACCCCTTATTATATCATATTTCAGTCAGTGGCTTAGCATCCATAGAGGCCAAAAAGCTACGCCTTCTCTGTTTAAAATCTAGTCTAAGGAATTATTTAAATATTTTTATTTTATTTTAATTTTTTGAGAATAACTTCGCGAATATATATATATGTATATATTAGAAAGTAGTTACACTTTATTTATTTAAAGTGACACGTTTCAAAGTATTTTTTCCCATTAAAACTCGTATTTTCAAGTATCATAGGCTTAAATTTTGCAGCCTACGATTTTCAATACCAATAACATAGTATTGAACCCTCCCGACACTTCCGTGACTGATAAACATGTGTAACAGGTGCTTAGAAGCTAGCTTTAAGAAAGGAGTATCTATTGCTTTCCTCTTTTCAAACGACAATGATTGGATGTGAGAAATGACGTTTCCCAATAACATAAGCAGTTGTAGAGAAGTGTGAAAGAAAATTTCTCCAGAAAGGCTAATAGTTCCACCATTTTGGGTCAAACAAGATGCTATTTTCGCAGAAAATAATAACTTTTTGTAATTCTAAATAATTTGAGCCACTTTTCATAAATAACCCGACACTCACCTAACAAAAAAAGAACGAAGAAATACACTAATAATGACTGCTATTTAAACTTAGTAATTAGTGAAGTAGACTTTATCTCGACATCAATATGACGAAGCATCCATTTGCATATTTGGGAGAAGAAATCAGATTTTGCTTTGGTAATCATGAGAATCATTTTTACAAATTCATGAGAATCGAATACATAATCGTTTTCACAAAAGCAATTTATAGTATTTCTAGTAGATTTTTAGCATATTGTAACGATAAGATATTAAGTTTTTACAGTATTTGTAAATAATTAATATACAAAATTGTTTAGGAGCATTGTTGATTACAGTGATTTTCAACTAAACTTGTTACGTTGCAAATTTTTTTTTCATCCATTTTCAGTGCCCTCTTGAATTGTTCAATTTTGTTAGTTCTAACTGTTTAAACTGATATATTTTTTCTGTCACTTGCTTATAATATTCTAATTTATGTCTACTTCATATTCAATATGATGGTTGCAACGGTTGATCTAATTTGGAAATATGAAAACATTTAAAATGCTATATATTGTATGTATTCATCTTACATAGGTAACAATTTGAAATCTCATGCAATTTATGCACTTTTTGCATTTTTACATTACATTATATTATTTTTCTCATAGAAAAGCAATACTTATTGAAAGAGAGAATTCGAATATAAATCTTACTCACTTGTAATGATAGCAAAACCATTTCTAATTTAAATCATCAAGCTTTCAGCATCCCCATCAAAAATCTCACGCTACGCTACTGATTTCAGTGTATGAATTTTGTGTAATGTATCATGAATGAAAGTAGCTATTGTTAAAGGAGCACTCTAATCCTTTTACTTAATGGAATTAAAAGCTAGTTTTGGTTTCTAAAAATAACTGCTATTTTTTAAATTCTAAATGTTATCTTTCTTTTATCATAATGTGTAACACTTTTTTAACTAAACTTTAATTTTTTTAAATTTAAATGTTATCTTTCTTTTATCATAATGTTGCAAACCCAGACCACTCGACTGACCCAAAGGGTTTGTAGCAGCTGTTTGAGTGGCCGGTTTTATCATAATGTGTAACCGGCTTATGTGTAACCTGTGTTATCTTTCTTTTATCATAATGTGTAACCCTTTTTTAACTCAACTGTAATTTTTTTAATTTAAATGTTATCTTTATCATAATGTGTGTCTTTAATCACTTTAACTATACTTTAATTTTTTTAATTTTAAATGTTATCTTTCTTTTTATCATAATGTGTAACACTTTTTTAACTAAACTTTAATTTCCAAATAATTTTCTTTCAGAATCATTATGGAACACTCGAAGGAGGCCACTGTAAGTTTATTAATTCTTTTCTTTTTCTGGTAATCACTTAAAATTAATTTTTACTGTTTAAAAGGCATTCTATTCTAGAATGCTGTGTGATATTTGAAAATTGTTTTTAGCTATACATAAAAATAAAAAGTTCTTGAAAGCTTAAATTTTTAGAATTTTCAATGCAGGGTTTGGTGAGTTTATTTTCTATCTAAAAGTCACTTTTTTCAGCATCGGTCACTTTTAGTTGGAGTTTTTTGGTTACTTAAGTCACTATCATTTATGTTCAAAACAAAAATTTGCATTGTGTTAAATTTCTTTGTAAATATGGTATTTTATTGTATCGCATTTTATGTAAATGTAATTTGGAAACATTTTTGGTCTTTTTTATTTACTAAATGCTGCAATAAATGTATTCACGCAACACACTGCTATTCTCACCCTAGCTGATACAAAAGTTTAATTTTCAGACTCATATCTTAAAAGTGTGTGTAGCACATCGTGTGTGTGGCCCGTTCACGACCGGCGAGTGAAGGAACAAGCGTTTCGGCGAGACTGCACATACCAAGAATCGTCTGCTACTCCAGGCCCAGGCACTTTTGGACGAATGCAGTGAAAAAATTGTATTAAATAAACTTTGCTTTAAAATACATCTACTATTATCACAGAAATACGCGGCTGTTATTGCATTTGAGGGAATTGGCTCCATTGTTGTTCTAATGTGAGTCTTGAAAACTTGTTTGTTTCATTGCCTATTACTTGTATAATATCATCGCTAAAATATGGCTTCAAGAATTAATTTCCTTTAATAAGGTTTTGAACTGTTTATATTTAGTTCAGAAAATTGAATTGATGGTAAATCTTCAACATTCGAACTGTTAATTATCTGTACAAAAATATTAACAACTCATCACACACGTCAATGTCTTTCAGATAAAATTTTACACTAAAGTGCAACCAACTATTTCACTTTATTCACTTTTATCATTATGAGATTCATTCATCAATCGTAAAATCTCACTTTCGGGAAAAATATATCACACTTCCATGATTATTACAATTCTTCTGACTTGCTCATACCCACTCCCCTTGAATACAAGCAATATAAAAATTCCAAGCCCTCATTCTCTTCTAATCGTACCACTCATCCCTCTTCAGGGCCTGATGTTAATTTGAATAATTTTTTTTTTTTTAATAATTTGTTAAGCTGAAGTATTGAGACATCCTGTGCAAATATAACATTTCATAAATCAGTGAAGAGACATATTAAAGTTTAAATGTTGAAGTTTTACATTTTGCATCTATTTTTGAACAAATTCTTTTTCAATGTATTTTTCATCAAAAATTTTGTTTATTGGAATGCACATTATAAAATACTTACCATTACACTTCGTAGGGAAGTAAACTTCACCTAAAATATTTTCAAACTCCAGGATTAAAATCCAACGGCTTTTTCCTAATGAGTGAAACTTATATAACAGCAAAACTTATAAGGAAATAATATAACTATGTGGCTGAAGAGTCTTGTTTCATATAAAATCCATTTCAGGGTAAAATGAATGATTAGATCTTGAATTTGAAGAGTGTGTTAACCCTTTGCAGACGGCGGCATTCCAGAACTACCGTGGCCCAAAGGACGGAGCACTTCGCCTTCGAACTATTCCCAAAGAACTTCTAATTTTTTTTTATGCTAAGCCTAACTCTCGAAAAAAATTCACTAAAAATCACCTGTTCAACACAGCCATCTACTTTTGTCAGATATAAAAGAAATACTTATTTTCTATTTGATGCATATTTTTCATACGAATCTCAATACAAAATACTCATTAGTTGCTTTTACTATGAATTCTACTAATCATTATCGAAAAATATGCTAAAAAAATTAATTTCCTTATCTAAATTAGGCGGCATAATATTGTGATTAATTTCAAGTATGCTCAAAAACTGATTTGAAAGAATTCAGATCTTTTAATTCACCTGTCCAAACATCATTCGTAGAAACAGGTACTAAAGCTGGCGGCGTTGTAATAATAGTACACTCAGAATCTGAAGAATCACTTGCATTTTTATATTCATCTTCAGAAATACCACAGTTTCATGAATCTTTACAATCTACATCACTTTCATTACTGCCCGGTTTGTTTATCATACGAGTATATTCGTCCACAGAAAGAAAACGTTCTGGCCCAGACATTCTTTTATCCGAAATAACCTAATAATTTTACTGCCACACATTCCTCTAAAACCCAAACTTCAAAAAAATTCTCTCTTATATTTCTATGATTTACCAACGAAATCATACAGCGAAAAACAAAACGAGAACCGAAGCTTAATTATAAAATAGCAGAGGATACGAGAAGTGCTTTATTTGTTTATATTGCAAAACCATGTTTCACCTCTCCATATGGAGAAATAATTCATTGTATTCCCCCTATGCCAAGGTCAAGTATCTGCAAAATACATTGGAGTTGTTTGCATGGACATTTATCGCCATATAGTAGACAAATAAATTCAAATATAAACGTTCCATATGAAAACACGCATCCGTGACTGCCGTCCTTTATGTTAAAGTTTTCTCCGATGCGAATACGTGACAACCGTCCTTGAATGCAAATTCGCAGTCGACCCGCAGGCGCGTCCACTGTCTGCAAAGGGTTAACACAGCGAAAGGCTTATGTTACTAAATGACTTATTCATGCATGAAAATCTGAAGCTACATTTTCACTTGAGTAAAATATAGTGGGTACCTGGACAAGCAGTTTGTAGCATTTACCATCCAGGGTACATACGGGTACTTGAAAATAGGGAAAGTACTTGAATTTTGGATTAACATTTTCAAAGCCTTGAAAGTACTTGAAAATTTCCATTTTCTTGGTTAAGTCCTTAAACGTGCTTGAAAAAGGCAGGGTTGAAAGTGTTCTTCAGATTCACAGACAACATAGTGTTTTTTCTGAGAAGCTAAACAACATTGTTTTTTTCCCTAAAATTTCCTCAACAGCTTCATTAAACAATAATGTTAGTTTGCTATGATTTTTCCTCCCAGAAACTCATACAACTTCATAATATGGAAGAAATGATGTCCTTTAAAAATAATTGCATGGTACTTGAAAGTCCTTGAAATGTGCTTGACATTTTTTTTAAGGAAAGTGTACTCACCATGACCATCGCAAACTAATACACTGATAACACACTGATAATACACTGATGACATCTAGCCTCATATCAGGAATTGGTTTATCTTCTCGGATCTTTTCACAAGTTTCGTAGGGGAAGTTTTTATTGTTTTTCTATCATGTAATTTAAGTATTACACAATTTTCCCATAGAAAATTCTCTATAAAAAACACCCTTCTCTATAAAAACAACTTTGCATATTTTACTACATTACTTTATTACCTATTGAAGTGGTTAGGAAATTTGGAGAATTCCAATTATGCATTTTGCAAATTCCATTTTTAAAATTATTTTTTTCATAGATTTTCAAAATGTAATATACAACTTCTTTAAGAAGAAAAAAAAATTTGTTAACCTTGAAATATATTTGTAATATAGAAAAAAAATGTAAAAAAAAGAAAAGAAACAAACATCTTCTTAAAAGTTCATTGGCATGCCACACAAAATTAGTCAATGAGTTGCTTATTATTTTAATAGCTCAATGGCTTATTATTTTATCAGTAATAGATGCAAGAACCCACTCCCAGTCAGCTATTTCTCTTGACACAATTTCATTAAAAAACACACCACATGAAAAATTATAAAATATGAAATGGTATCAAACAGTTTAAGAGGCAAAATCAGCTTACTTCAGGATAAAAAGATAGAGCAACTGCATCAGCCAAAACAAGACAGACTCCTTGCTTATGCTGGTTTGATTGTTTTGTCTTTTTATCTTGAAAAAGGCTGTTTCTGCCTTCAAACCGGTTGATACTGGTTCCACCTACATCAACATATTTCTGTTAGGAAACAAACACATTCAATTTCTTAATTTTTTTTTCTGTCTGTGAAGCAAATGTACTGTTAACCCATTCACAACCGGAGAGTGAAGAAAGCAGCATTTCCACAGGTCCGCGTGCAGCATGAATTGTCTGCTACTCCAGACCCCAGCACTTTTTGCAGCTAAGCCTAACACAGCAAAAGTATCATATTAAATGAACTTTACTTTGAAATACATCTACAATTGGATTGTCGTATAGACATCAACTTACCGATGGAATGAATAATTGTTTAACAATATAAAATGTAAATATAATATGAAATATAGCAGAAATACGCTTATAAAGCAATTAAATTAAAACTTAATTTTAAACTCAAAAATCTAAATATAACTACGAATCTGAAAATAACACTTATTCTAAATATAAAATATAACATTATTACAAACATATTATTATATATCCTGCAGTTTTTTATGTAATCAGACATCTCTATTGAATGTTTTGTAAGGTATGAAATTTTTCAATACAAAGTCCCACTGCAAATTTTGCACTCATAAAATGATTGCTTGTAGCACTTTTCTGTCAGTTAACTTTTAAAACAAATGTATACGCCTTCTTCAAGATTTTTTCCCATTTGTATTAACATGTAAGCTAGGAAAAGTTGACCAGTTAACCGTAAAGGATTAGGCACTGGTGATGTTGATGTTCATTTACCCGTTTTAAGTTCAGTGTATTTTTCAGTAATTTGATAAATAACCCTAGATCTAAAATGTAATGCTGTAAGCTGTTGGCCAGTTTGTTTCTTAAACAATATATGTGGATTTAATATTCTCATGTCTAAAAAGCTAAAAAATAACTTTTGATACCATTTTATTGTTTTTCTAAAAGCTGGGTAATGGTGCATTGTGGTGCCACCATTGCTGTGGAACTACGCAGTTTCTGCTTGACCAGTAAATGCTGTAATGCACATGTCTGTGGCAAGATATTTAAGATGTTGCAATTGCCATGACTTCAGTCTCGTTGGTTTTCACGAGTCTTGTTAGCTCAACTCTAACATGCCCGTATTAAATTAGATGAATTACGCCGTAGCAGTTTTGAGCCAAGCATGTAATGTAAATCTACTTCTTTGTTATATTAAAGTTTCTTGTTATTTAATAGTTAAGTTTCTTGTTATTAAATTGTTAAGTTTAAATTTGTAGTCATTTCTTGTATGAACGAGCCATGTCATGCAACGTGCTCAACCAATCTAAAGTATCTGGTGGTTGACACTTTCCTTGCCATTTATTAAAGATGGCACTTTACCCCCATAATGGGTGACCCCACAGTATTGCTGAATCTCCCTTATCTATTCCATCCATATTCTTATTACAATCAACCACACAATATGGTTTCAAAATGTCTTCTTGTGTGTTTCTGTCTTTTTTGCCAATGGATGCTATATTATTTCCATAGAAAGTTGTTAACATTACTACATCTTTTTTCTTATCTTTGATCAAAAATATTTGCAGTTTTCTTCTGAAATGCCAAGATTTAATTTTTTGGAAACTTCCAACGTAAATTTTTAGGCATGCCTTTCCTGTGCTTCGACACAGTAGCACAAACATTTGTTTGATTTGAAGTAAGATGTAATGCTAGTTTCGGAGAAGCAAAAACTGTCAAGATACAGATTATATCCATGACCTGACAAGTCCACTATTAAAGTCTTTACTAATTTTTCTTCATAGAATCCGCTTGTTTTTAAAAGTTGTGTGTCTTTCCCTGTATACAGTAAAACGTCCCATATGTAACCTGAAACTAACTCACATAGTTTATAAATTTTAATTCTGTATCATGAGCATTTTGATGGAATATATTGCCTAAAACCTAATCTTCCTTTCCATGCAAATAAATTTTCATCGATACAAATTTCCTATCCCTCCCACTTAACATGCAAAACATGCCACGCATGACCCTTCCATTAAAATAAGCACAAAACAACTAATAATAGAAATATTTCCTTTAACTATCTCAGTCGACGTGCATTTGTTTGTATTATCAACTTAGTCAGCATCCTAATGAAAAACGGAAAATGAAACTGAAATATTAAGGTCAATGGTCCAAGGAACTATGTAAAAATTATGGGGTTCTAGTGCCATCTAGTATTATTTAAAATTTTTGGTAGAAACGTTCTAGCTTCCCGATGCATACTTGCATCGATAGGCTCTAGTAGCCGTCTCACGTTCGAAGCAAACTTGCACCGACGGGCCAAGGAATGACGAAATTCTTTGAAGCATATATGATACGCTGGTCCCAAACAGGTTAAAGTGCATTTGTTTCACAGTAAAAGGACATGTTTATGTCTTTCTACTTGGAAACAAACATTTTTAATTTAAAAAAGAATAAAACTAAACTAATTTATTATTTAGCAATAACAATCAATAATATAACCCAGCTATTTTGCAGAAACATAAAATACCAAAAATATTGACATACACACAAAAAAAAGAAACAAGGGTGAGGGGTATTTTAAATTTTAAAAGTGGAGGAAGTTTGTTAAATTAAGTTTTTTTTTACTATAAAAGTATATAGGAATGCAATTATCTGGAAATAGTTTCACATTTTCTTAGCTTTATTTTAAAAAAAAATTATATTACATAATGTTTTAGAAACACTTCTGATCTTTTGTCCTACTTAGCAGTTTTCTTGACATAGAAAATTTGTTTTTATTGCTCAATATTGAGGGTAAAATCATTTTTTGTTTGTGCTAATCAGTGAATGCTTTTTGAAAATGTTTCATAAATAAAAGATAATCATCAAATTGGCTCTAACTATCCTCCTGCCAACTTACCATTCAAAGAAAGGTATCCAGAAGAATCTCACAATCAGCCTGCCGCTGAAGATAGGAACCTAATTAGCTACCTTTAAGATATCTGTTTATGTAAATTTTGTTTGCATTACTTTTGGATGAAGCCTTTCTAAATATCTGCCAATGACATGTCTCCTGGATGTTTATTTAATATTTTCAATGTTAACAAGATTTATCTTAAATTTCTTTTAAATAAATTTTATTTTGAGTTTTAATTACTCTCTTATTTCTAAAAGTGTTTGCATCTTTCTCAGATATTGCCTACTGCAAGACAAAATCTGGGAAGTGGTTTAAATATGATGATCATGAAGTGTCTGAAATTAGTTCCTCGGATATAAGGGTAAATATCTCTTCTTTGAATTCTCATGTATAAAAACTAAATTTAGAATTTTGTAGTTTTAAGAAAATGTAATAAACATAGTATTAATATTATAAAAAAAAATCCCTCTCAAAAATAAGCTGCTATATTAACTCAATAATATAAAAACTTTGTTAGTACATCAAATTGTATGGAAACATGTCAAAATAATTAATACTTTAAAAATAAAAAGAACCAAAAAAATAGCCATCATTGAAAGTCTTTTATTAACCCTTTAAGCGTTGTTGATGAGTTCAACTTGTCATGCATTGCACTACCGCTAAGCGGGTTTGACGAGGTAGACTCGTCATGCACTTTTAAAGCCGAGACTCTTGTGTGTTTGATGGAAATAACACGTCATATGGTTTTTTTTATGAGATATTAACTGGGTTTACAATCTAGTGTAAAACTAGATAGCAGTAGTAGTCCTACAAACTAAATTTTATCGGAGACAGTATTTCGCAAACGCATGTAAAATGAAAGCAGTTTTGTTGGGATATCACATTCAAAGCAATGGCGGCCTCAAATGCTTTCGATCTTATTTCAGCAAAGCGTCAGTTATCTCACACCCTGCAAAAAAGAACCAACTAGGCTATGTGTTGTATATTATGCATCCAATAAAACTGTCAAGAAGCTCAGGAAAGAAACCAGGACATGGTGCCCAGACTGAAGTTGCTCTTTGTTATATTCCATGTTTTAAAATTTATCACACCAAGAGGAACTATTAAAAATTGGAATTGTATGTTTTTTTATTTACTTATCTATTATTATACAGCAAAATTATTTCAGTAAAACAACTTCTCATTCAATGCGCAATCAATGGGGAAAAGGGTATGGGAGAAAAAAAACTCTCCATTGCAGTGTGCGCAAAAGGAAATAAATGACACGCTTAAAGGATTAAAATCTCCTTTTATGATGTGCTAAAATTATACAGTCACAACGCTTTTGGGCATGACTATGCCCTTCATCAGTAGCGAAGTGAAAATAAGTTATGATCGCCACTTATTATGGCCAATTTTTTTGGTTGTTCCTATTAACACTTTACAACATAGTTGAAAAGTGTTTATGACTTTGGTCATTCTGTCTGTCTGTCTATCCATTCATATGATAACTGCCGTAAAAATGACTTAATCAAAATGAAATTTTAGTACGTTGTTGAGACGGTCTGTGGAACATATGGGAATGCAAATTAATAATATCACCCAATTAAGTTTGGATTGAAACCGGATTGAAAAAATCAAATACATTGAACCCTATGGGACCTAATTCTTCAAGCATTTTTTAAGCGAAGTTAATAGTATTCACAAATTGCTTCAAAAATTTTAGTAAATATTCAAATGATCCCATAAAATATATAAAAAAAATTTCATCAAAATACGTTCAGTAGTTTTTTAAATCAAAATTAAAATAATAATGATATCCATATTATATGAAGAGGTCACGTGACCCACTTCAAAATAGAATATGGCATTCAGCTTGTGTCAAAATCATGATTTTTAAAGTTATTTTTAATTTATATTGAGTATTGCATCCATCGTAAAACCACTTTATTTTTGCATTATGTCTGTGCATCTATATTCTGCTGTAATGCAGTTACAATATTTTTGAGTTTAAATGATCATCAAACTTTGATTATTTCTACAACGAAGTCTAACTTTAATGAATGTAAAATATAAACAAGTGATTGTAAGATGAGTTGTTGTTGTTGTTGTTGTTGTTGAAACCCAGACCGTCCGACCTACCAGAAAGGTGTAAGGTAACTGTTTGGACGGTCGGGAAGTGCCACCCAATTTAGACCGGAACCCAGTGGGGGAGGCATCCACAGGGACCGTACCCTCCTTCCCCTACCACCAACCTCTCGGAAGGACTTTCGGACCCACATGTTTAACGTGATCGTACTCCGCATGAACACGGCGGCAGTTTTGGCAGTGGCTGGAATCGAACCCGGGCCTACCGAGTGCAACTCCAGCGCGCTAACCAATGGGCTACCGCGCCCGTAAGATGAGTTGTATAAGAATTGCTGAATTTTTTTTTTTTTTTGTGCAAAAATATTTAACTCTGGAGTCTGGAATAAAAGTGTATGAATGAAATACTCACTGCTTTTACATAGAGAGCCAGACGACTTATATTTCAATGACATCATTTGAATAAAGTTCGAATTAAGTTTAAAGCATGGAGTTAGAATGTACTTTTACCTCCATGGTTTTAATTTTCCAAGTAAAATAAATTATTGTAGTTCTGTGATAATTAAAATAATATTGCCTCTGAATGTATCGCATTTTAGAGATGTTTTAAAATTACAGTTTGATAGTGTTTTATAATCAATGCTTTTATGCATGATGGATCTTTCTTGTTGTGTTTCTTAGTGTTGCATCCATCCTAAAACCGCTTTATTTTTGCATATTATCTGTGTTTCTAAATTATGTGCTTATGCAATTACAATATTTATTATTTTACATGATCACTAAACTTTGATTATTTCTACAACAAAACCTAATTTTAACGTATGCAAAATAAGTTGTATAAGAATTGCTGAATTTTTTAACACAAAATTATTTAGCTCTGGAGTGTGGAATATAAGTGATATGATTGGAATATTCATTGATTTTACTTAGATTGAGAAGCAAGCGATTTTATAGCATTGCATTTTTTTATGTAGTTTTAAGTTTCCAATTATTGTATTATAATAATTTTAAAAATATCAGCACTGAATGTATAGCATTTTTAAGATGTTTAAATAGCATTGCATTTGAGTTGTAAAGTGTTTCATAATCAATGCTTTATGCAGGATTAATCTTTCTTGTTTTTAAAGTATTTGTTAAGTGCAGCTTAAAAACAAATATAAACTGGTTAACCAGTTCAAAGGCACAAA
The DNA here is from genome assembly GCA_951213105.1 of Amaurobius ferox. Lineage (NCBI taxonomy): Eukaryota > Metazoa > Arthropoda > Arachnida > Araneae > Amaurobiidae > Amaurobius > Amaurobius ferox. Next base: position 7,047,458 of record OX578135.1, on the reverse strand, counting down.
ACAGCTTTCTTCCTCAGAACTGACAAGAAACTTAACCTTACTCATTAAAGTCAGATCAGTAACTGAGGTAGGTAGCCTAGCACACATGGTTGAAAGTAGGAAAAAAGATGTAGCCATTGCCACGAGGAAAAATGAAAGAGAAAAACCAATGAGGCAGGAAATATGAACAACAGGATAAAATCATGGAGGAAAGAAAGAATAGTAAAAAAGTAAGGGGTGTAGGAAAATGGACAGAAGAGCGATTAGAAACAAGTGAATAGTGAGAAATCCTACTAAAATAATAACAAATATGCATTTAAATTATATTTTCTTCTACTTTTAGCCATGTGTGTTATTCTACCCAGGAACGTAAGTGGGCAATCTTGTCTGGGGGGGTGTGAAGGAAATTTTTCCGACTAATATTGAAAATTTCCGACTTTACAAACAAGTGAGTTAACTTTTGTTTTTGGGCGAGTGCATTGCTGTTCTAGTGACCTTTATGTAGTTCAAAGTCTACACAGTAATTATTTGTTTTCATTTTCGAATGTTTGATGTATATGTCCAAATTATATCCCAATTTAAAAAAAGAAAAGTCTCAAAACCAAATTTTTGGTTTTGAGGGTTTTGTTTTATAAATAATTGTACATTTGTTTAATTATCGGATGTGTTATGCAAATGCCCAGATATTTAGCTACCAGTTGAAACAAGGCAAGTTTCTAGGGCAAAAATTAGTAGAATTTTAAATATATTTGGAAAAGTATTAAATTTCGTACATTTTGGGATTTTTCTTCGAATGCACTTGACACATTCCCAGATGATTGCCTGGTACTTAAAAACCCGTGAGTTTCTATACCAATAATTGGTTGTGTAAATTTCGGAACATGCATCTTTCTTTTGATAAAATTGGGTCTTTTGTTAGGTTTTTATAAATTATTAAAACTTTATTACTTTTTTCTAATTTCTGAATGCACTTTGCACATTTCCAAACAATTTCCTCAAAAAAGAAGAAAAAACGCACTTTCTAGGCCAAGAATTAGCTTTGTAAAACACGGGATGTGTATAATAGCATGCATATATACACTGTTCAAAGGAAATTAATATGACATGATTTGCAGTGCTCACAAGGGGTTGCCGTTGTTTCATTTCCTCTATATTTGTTTTCAAAAAATTGTCCAGACACGGACGTAAAAAAAAAAAGAAATTCCAAATAGTCCACCAAAAAACTTACCTACATGTGGCTATACACATATTCTTAAATACATTGAAGTTGCATTTTTTTAGGTTATCTGATACTTACTTCGCCGCATCTAAAACAGGAAGTTTAGCTTAATTCTGCAGTATGAATTCTACAGAAAGTTGTATTTATCGTCGCATTCTAACATTTTTTTTTAAGAAAACGCATCAAAGCAGCAAATACATCGTCCTTAATAAGATGCATAGGACTGCGGTTTCTCCCCGGTAGATTGCACATGCCTGAACATTCTTCTAGAGAAAGGAACCCGTGCGTTATGTTACGAGTTGGTATAATATATATGTTTTTATAGAGAGATATTATCCTATAAGAGATAGTAATATTGAATAGGGAGGTGTATGACTCGTTTGTGACTGTGGATATTAGGAGCGGGTGGGAGGATCGGTGACAGTTGATGTCTGCCGGTTCCTGTTTCTGATGTATGGCCGTGGTGTACTTAGCCGAGCTTAGCGCTCGAAGTGCGCAGAACTTTGCTGGTTTATAAAAAAATTTCAACTTCGATCAAAGTCTTTGAGATATAAATAATTCGAAAGAACGTAAGATTAAATAAACCAATTGCAGAGATGGGAAGTCCACAAAATATAAAAACATTTTTTTTTAATTGAACACCAAAATTTTCAGTATAAGTAATTTATTACTGGAAACAAGTGCATATTAAGTGGCGCAAACAGAATCAGAAATGAATGAAGTAATATAAAGCATAGCATCACCATATTTTATGGACAGCTGACTTTCAAAAGCAAAAAATTATGTTATTCATTATTTTGATCTATTTTACTGGCTTCTTCATCGATATTTAATATGCAAGATCATTTCATTACTTTTTTGTTTCCTACTTATAGTGGCAGCTCTAGTAGAAAGGTTGTGACTATTAAAATACCAAATAATGACCACAAATATCTGAATATACAATATTTCGCAACTATCAACTTTAGCTTATTATTTTGAAATAACGCTGTTTATATAATTTTAAATGATATTTTGGGGGATTTTTATTTGAACAAGAAAGAAATATTTTAATTTAAAAATAAAGTAATAGTAATTATAAATAAATTAATGATTATTTATTAATTTAAAAATAAAGTAATAGTAATTATAAATAAATTAATGATTATTTATTAATAAAAATATAATATATAAAATGTGTCTACAAAATGTACAGCAGTAAAATTATAACTAATGGAAATTTTTATTTATTGGACGCTCAACTATTTAACATATTTTTTCGATTCATAAAAGGTTTATAAAAACATTTCGACATTGTCACCATTTTAGTGTAACATTCTAATTTATACACAATTTAATATCGAACGGTCGAGTAAATGTTGCATTATTATTATTTAGTATTTTTCAAAAAGATGTCTGTTTCTATGTGTGTGTAACGCGTAGCAGAAAATTCAAGCTTTCAACAGTTTTGAAGATCTGTATAGAGTTAGTTGGCATCTTAGCTTATGCAATCTTAGCTTATGCAAATATGCACCTCGCCGGGATTATTTTTCTTTTAAATTTTAATTAGTTTAAAGGTTATGAATATTTAAAATCGAAATTTCGTTGTTTCAAAATCCATTCCTTTAAATATTCAGAACATAAAGTTGCCAACAGATTATTGTTTGAAGAATAGCAGATGTTTATAGACAATTAGCGCGACGCAATATGGGTGATAAAATAAAAAATTCTATTTTCCAGAATTTTACAGATATCATTTTGATTTTTTTAAATGAGCAATTATTTTATTTTTATAAGAATTCGCTCGATAAATATCTTCTATAGCACGAAAATATTCGGAGATAGTATTTAATTATCTAATTTTACTTTTCGGCATTTATTTCACGAAAGTGCAGCAGACGAAAGACATAAAGTGATTTAAATTGAGAAATTTTCTTATTTCTTGAATTTTAAAGATATTATTTATATTTTTCAAAATACAATTATTTGCTATTAAAAGCATTGTGAAAAAATCATTTTAACGGGATAACTACAATCATAATCTCGATTTTTACCTCCTTGCTTTTTGTTCAATCCTAAAGGTGTCGCAGCGCAACGAGAAAAATCTGATGTGGGCAGCACATGACTTTCCCTGCAGACTTATATTCACGTTCTATTTATTTAAATTAAATTTAATTCATTTTTAATTCAATTTTCATTCTCATTTGAAAACTGGACTTATTTTCAAAAATGATGTAGGAAAAATAAGAAAAACTAAAATATCTCGAGAACGGCTAGCCCTAGTGTAATGGGGTTGGTCTTATTCTTCTCTTCGCTAAAAATTACGTATTAAACAAGCATTTAATGGCTATATTTGAACATACGTAGTTCTTAAGTTTAGATTTTGAGGATTTTTGCAAAAAAAAGGCAGGTTATTTTTATTGGAATTATACCAAAATCTAATCAGCACCAGGGTGGCCTACATGCGACTCATCTACCAAATTTTGTGAAATTCGGTCCATTAGTTTTTCAGCTAGAGTGGATACAAGCTTTGGCGGGCCATTTCGCAAAAAAAGGCGGGTTCTTTTATTCCGACTCGTACCCAAAACTAATCAGCACTAGCCCCGCCCACAAGTGACTTACTTACAAAATTTAGTGAAATTCGGTCCATTAGTTTTTTAGTTAGAGTGGATACAAAATCTGCACAGACACACACACAGACAGACAGACACACAGACACACACACAGACGTCACGCTAAAAATGGTTTTTTCATATTCTAGAGGTCTCGAAACGTGTAGATCCGTCGAAAACTCGAGTTGCGATTTTCGGCATGATTCCAATACTTTCCCTATACATTACCATGTATTGCAGGGAAAGTAAAAAGCGTGTTTAAGCGCTTATTTAAGGCGTTTTTTTTGCTTAAAGGCGCTTATTTAAGGCGTTAATTTTGTACATGCAGATTAAATGCGCGCCCACATATGCAAACCGACATCTCAATGAATCGTTTAGGTGTTTATAAAGGGCATATTACGCCCGTGTAGCATGTGCGGCCGCACAGTAGACTATCACTGTTATTTGCAATAGAAGCTGAATTCTATTTTCGTCTAGATTAGTCTTACTATAATGGAATTATCAAGCAATAGTCTCGGCTAACAATAGGAAAACCAATAAATTGGTTGCTTTTACAGTATAGAAGAATGCATTTTAAAGAAAAACTTGCATGACTTAATGCTCTATCACTAAAACCGTTTATGTTTGCTAGTTCAATTTTGCTACAATATATTTTGGTGCTAGTCATTATAGTATTATAAGACAAGCATGTAACCTAAAATGTTATCTATTTTCTTTTAGAAATTTCTCTGGAAAGGCATTTTTCCTGAGAGCTTATCTGACATAATTCTATTTTTTTCTTTTACTTATTGTATTTGAAAACTCTTGAAATTAGCTTTAAATTTCTTAACTTTCTAGTAAAAATTTGTAGAATGTAATAGATTTTAAATCGTATATTTAATAAAAGAAACTTTTAAAAAAATGCAAAGCACAAGTGCTTTTTCTGTGGTGATATTGACGGGAGAAAATTTTCTAATATGATAATTATTGTTCTAAAAAGGTTTAATTACAGTAATTTAAGAAAGGGAAACACCTTAACTTTAAAAATTAAGGAAATGTATTAATTTTGAAAAAATACATTGAAATTTAAATACGGTAGAAATAAAACTTGTAAAATAATACTTTCTTTCGGAATTAAATATTTTTATAAATAAATTTCATCGCAATTTGTACTACAATAGATTACTTAAAAAGATTATAAAGAACATTTTGGGGGGAAGGAGATGAAAAAGAGTTTATAAGGCAAAGATAGCATAACAGAGTCCTGCTGCTAAGAGAAACTTATCTTTCGTGAAGGATTTTATAATGGAAATTGTACTTTATTTGTTTTACTGATCAGATAGCCAAAAAAGAACCTAATACACGCAACATGTCAAGACTATGCGAGCTAGGATAAAACTGAATTTTGATTTTCGACACTATTATAATATTTATTCAATTTTCTACATACATATTACCATGCATTTGATTTATACGACGGAATTAATAAAACATTTTTATTTCAAATCAGAAGATATAAAATTTCATACGAATGACGACCGCATTTAAATATGTTTGTAAATACTTGAAATTCCTTAATCACAAATAGTTTAAATACAAACATGTAAATATTGTTCATTTTTTCTGGTAATATATCAACCAATTATATTCTATAAGGATTGCGTCCCCATTGAAAATCTGTAGATCGTTTTTGCTCTTTTTACTTTCCCTGCAATACATGGTAATGTATAGGGAAAGTATTGGAATCATGCCGAAAATCGCAACTCGAGTTTTCGAGACCTCTAGGAGACCTCTAGAATAGTTTTCGAGACATTAGTATTTCGAGACCTCTAGAATACGAAAAAACCATTTTTAGCGTGACGTCTGTGTGTGTGTCTGTCTGTGCAGATTTTGTATCCACTCTAACTAAAAAAGTAATTGACCGAATTTAATAAAATTTGGTAGGTAAGTCACTTGTGGGCGAATCTGGTGCTGATTAGTTTTGGGTACGATTCGGGATAAAAGAACCCGCCTTTTTTTGCGAAATGGCCCTGCAAAAGTTTGCATCTACCCTAGCTGAAAATCTATTGGACCGAATTTCACACAAGTTGGTAGATAAGTCGCTTGTGGGTTACCCTGGTGCTGATTAGATTTTGGCATGATTCGTAAAAAATAACCTGCCTTTTTTTGCAAAATGGCCCGTAAAAACGACAAAATCTAAAATAAAAAACTACGTATGCTGAAATATATCCATTAAATGCTTGTTTTATACGTAATTTTTAACGAAGACGAGAATAAGACCAACCCAATTACACTAGGACTAGCCGTTCTCGAGATATTTTCGTTTTTTCTCTACATCACCTTTGAAAATGAGTCCAGTTACCAAATGAGAACGAAAATTGAATTATAAGTAAATTAAATTTAATTAAAATAAAGAGAATGTGTATATAAGTCTGCAGCAAAAGTCATGTGCTGTCCACATCAGATTTTTACATTCCCTGCAATACATGGTAATGTATAGGGAAAGTATTGGAATCATGTCGAAAATCGCAAATCGACTTTTCGACGGATCTACACGTTTCAAGACCTCTAGAATACGAAAAAAACCATTTTTAGCGTGACGTCTGTGTGTGTGTGTCTGTGCAGATTTTGTATCCACTTTAACTAAAAAAGTAATTGACCAAATTTCATAAAATTTGGTAGGTAAGTCACTTGTGGGCGAATCTGGTGCTGATTAGTTTTGGGTACGATTCAGAATAAAAGAACACGCCTTTTTTTTTTTCGAAATGGCCCGCAAAAACTTGTATCCACTTTAACTGAAAAACTAATGGACCAAATTTCACAAAATTTACTGAATAAGTCACTTGTGGGTTACTCTGGTTCTGATTAGATTTTGGTACGATTCGGAAATAAATAACCTGCCTTTTTTTGCAAAATGGCCCGCAAAAATCGTCAAAATCTAAACTAAAGAACTAGATATACTCAAATATATCCATTAAATGCATGTTTAGTACGTAATTTTTAACGACGAAAAGAATAAGGCCAACCCCATTACTCTAGGACTAGCCGTTCTCGAGATATTTTAGTTTTTCGTACTTTCTCTAAGCCACCTTTGAAAATAAGTCCGGTTACCGAATGAGAAAGAAAATTGAATTAAAAGTGAAATAAATTTAATTAAAATAAAGAGAACGTTAATATAAGTCTGCAGGGAAAGTCATGTGCTGCCCACATCAGATTTTTAGTTCTCTGCAAGTAATACCTAATGCGGAATGGCAAAACGAAAGTTTGCTATATTCTACAAATTTGTGAACTTTTTAGAGACAGATAAATTCAGTCTTATCACGCAGTCGGCATTAAATTTCACAAAAATTGAGGCCATACTACACAATTTATCTGTGGACTATGACCAAAACCAAGCGTTATTGGTTACAGAACTCGCCTATAGGGGACGTTCCCCAAACTAGGATAACTTTAGCATCTATGTCGGAATCTGCAATGGGACTATCCTATGTTTTGGAACGCCTCTCTTTGGTGGTTTCTGTTAGTATTTATAATTTAAAAATTTACTGCAATTTAAGAGTAACTTTATTTAAGTTATAAAATTAATAACATTTTAAGTTAATTAATCAAACTTCCAATTTTTCCAATTTTTCCAATTTTAATTTTTGCCGCATATGCAGCCATAAGTCAAACACAATGTTATTCAATACTTATATTTGTAGAAATAATTTGTTGATATCATCCCTAGAATTTTTTTCTCCCGAGTTCTGCGTTTTATACATTCGTAGCATCTTTCAGGGTTACGAAGCCTAACTTTTTTATTTAATGAATTGGTTTAAATAATTAGTTGCAAATATGTAACCTGTATATTAAACCTGTTTTCACACATAAGTTTAGGCAAATTATTTTTCTTTCAATTTAAAAAAGGAAATACATCATCATAAAGAAAAACAAGCAAAAATAAAAAGCATTAAATTTTTTCGCCCTCATCAATTTGATATATAATATTCTCCCGAAAAATAATCAAAGTATGAAAGGACAAATTGCATAGATTTTATAGATTTTAATATGAATAACATGTATGGTTGGGGAGTCTCTAGCAGACATCCGGGCGTTACGAAAAATATAAACAGTTTGGGCGCTTATATCTCCGAACCTAACAGATAAAAATATCACCAACTTTTACTTGTTTTGTTGGAAATATAGTACCTTTTATGTATATATATAGAGATAATTTCAATATTTTAGTATATTGGCATTTTTTTTCGAAAAACTAAAAAGTTTTTGTCGTAGAGAATTTTAGTCTCCTTGCTTTCACTCGAACTATTTTCTAAATTATGAAAGATAAACCATAAGCGATAAGAATGTTTAGTAGGAAATCCAAGTTCCAGTTTAGTAATGGGTTTTTATAGATCTAATGCAATTTTCGAGGAATCGTCTTATCAAGTTTAAAAAGATTGAAATTTTCCTGTTTTTTAAGTTTATAAATGCTTATTTCTCGAAAACGAAACGTGGCAGCTATGAACAATATTAGGTAATTTGTAGCCCTTTGAAAACCATATAGGAGTGTACAATTGGATTTTGGATAGATTCTTAGTTTTTGAAATATAGTAGCAACAATTTCGATATTTTAATATTTTGTAAATGTGGTCCTAATTTCAATATTTTAATAATTTAAAAAAATTGAAAAAGTGGTTCTAATTTCGATGTCTTAATATTTTGAACCATTTTGAAAAAATGGCTCTAATTTTGCTATTTAATTATTTAAAATTATTTTAAAATTGTTAAAAAAGATATAATATCTACATAGAAAAATGTTATTCAGGCGAAATCATTTCGACTCAGGCCGTGCCGAAATTTTATAACGCTGTTTCGGGCCGGGCTCGAACTTTGCTTTTAAAAAAGGCCGAACATATTTTGAAAATTTTTCTAGGGCCGAATATATTTATTTCGCCAGGCCGAACATATTTAATTTTAAAAAATTTTCAAATGAATTTTAATTGAATACATCAAATAATAGTCTTTATTTCACCTATTAGATAAATGTTAAAAAAAAATTACCTCAATTCTTCGTAGAAAAATTTCACTCTTTCCCGGCCGTCCAAATAGTTGCTCAAGTCCTCAGGATGAGTCGGACGGTCTGGGTCTTCAACACATTCATGTTTTTAACATATATGAATATAAATTATTTCGGGCCGGATCAAGCCGAGACTCAATAGTCTTTGGGCAGGGTTTAAGCACTGGTACAGTCGTGCCAGACAGGGAAAAAATCTAAATTTTCATCCCGTTCTGACCCGTATTGGAACCACTGCTGATCTTTTTGTATAGTTTAGTGTTTCATTCCCAATTTGTGATTTTATTTTATCGCAGAAAATTTATTTAAATGACGTATGAATTGTTAAATGATACCTTTAAAAGCACAAAAATATTATAACAAAATTTAAAAAAGGAATAAAAATAAATAATAATCATTATGAGAAACGTATATAAACAATTCTTATGCATGCCTTTAAATAATTTATAAATACTACCTTACTTCACGCGGTCCCAACCCAGCTCTGCGAAAAATTGAAGCAATCTGGGCTGAATGAAGATTCCATGCCTTTCAGAATTATACAGGAAATACATTCACATTTTCTGAGCGTCATAAATTACTTGCCCAATTAAAGACACTTTTAAGGGAATGCATACTGGGTTTGCTTTCCAAATCCCTGGACAATGTGTTTTAGTATTTTTCTCCTGCTGTTTTGCCGATTGCACAGCGAAGAAAAGTGATTTTTTCCGAAGAACTCTTACCAAACCTAATTGCTCTTGCATGGTTTTGTCCCCACATATGGGTACCACAAATGATCTGCACCCTCCGGGTGCAAGGTCTTCTTCTCCGAATTTCCTCAAGTAAAAGGCCGAAAAAGATTGGGGACCTCCTGCCCTCGTTGTCATCGCCCTTCCAGGTGGCTCAAATGTATTGAAATGAGATTTATGACACCGCAAAGAAACCATTTGCCCGACGTTTATCAGATGGCTTTACTTCAACATGGACTTCAATGATTTTGTTTCACAAGAGAATCGGTGATTTTGTAGTGAACATTTAGAAATTAAAGTAAAATATAAGTTTTTGAAGTGAAATTTATGGTGAACAAAACTCACACTTATTCCGATTTCTTTTCCGAGTGATTGCCAAATTTTCCGACTTTTTTGAGTCTGGGGGGGTGTGACACCCCCCCACACCCCCCCCCCGGAACTTACGTCCCTGATTCTACCTCAGTTGCCAATCTGACTTGAATAAGTGAAGTTACGTTTCTTGTTGGTCATGAAGAAGGCCTTTGTAACCAGTGGACCAGTCTTATGATATTCTTCGAATCTTATTTAGATTTATTATTAATAATAATCTTATTATTTATCTTATTATTTAAATTAATTATTTAAATAGTAAGATAATTGTTTAATAATAATTATCTTATTATTACTTAATAATAATAAGATTCCAATGATTCACCCATGCAATTTCACTGTGTCCAAAAATGGGTAGATGAACCATGCTTGTCGTTTTGTATTTTACGGAGTACCTAGCACATAAGCTTCTGTCAAACATTTGAATATGTGACATTATTTGAGTAGAATATGGAATGAAGTTAATTTAAATGAATTTTTACAGAGAAATAGGTGTAAATACTTTTAAAATGAGAAAAAAATATGTGAGAAAATTTATTTCAACATCAACTAGGAATAAAAATAATTTTAATATCACCATCTCCCAAGAAAGAAAGGATATCACCCGCACAATCGCTCCTAGCAGTCAGAGGTGCTTAAGTTTTGAGATAGTTGGAACTGAAAACAAAATGGGATGACTGCATTGGTGTCTTTGGACCACCTAGTGCCCTTTTTTTCTTGTAGATTGCTGTCAAAAATTAAAAAATCAATGGATTCTTAAATTTTTACTTTATTTGTAGATTTTTAAACCAGTCTTGACATATGTTGCCATTTAAGGATTTCATTTAATTTATTGAGAATTAGTTTTTTTTTCCCAAATGATTGAATATTTAATTATAACTTTTAGAAATAAATTTCTTGATGTCCAAAAGTTAGTGAAAAAGTCATGCCGGTCAATTTAAATTTAAGTTCCTAGTAACAACCTCTAAATTGTGCCAAACATTTGAATATTGTGACATTATTTAAGCAGAATATGGGATGGATAGTTAAAATTGAATAAAAAATATTTGCATGAGGGTCATTCCATATGGGGACACCCGATGAGTGTTGCTCTGTAGTCACAGATTTTTTTTAAATTTTTACCATGGATACACATGGTAATAAAACCCCCAAATCTGAATTTGTAATGTATATATCCCAATAATGACCCAGATACAGGCATTTGAAAAATAATCATTTTTGCGAAATGGCGGCCATCTTGGATTTTGCACTAATGTTTAAAAATGCAATAGCGTGAGAACTAATGGCTCAAATGAAATAATTCTGGTACCAATTTAAGGTCATTAGTATCAGGAATATAAGTGCCATATCAAAACAATTTAAAAATATATTTTAATATCATTATTACATGAAAATTGCAAAAATCACCTTCGGATTGATGGACAACTTAAATGGGCTATAAAAAAAATGGCCCCAAATATTTTTTTCTGAAACTTGGTACAAATACTAACTAATATGTGGGCTTTAAGTAAAAAAAAATTAGAAAGGTAATATTTCTTATTGCAGAGAAAAGAGCTTTAAAACATATATACATTTAGTTAACATTTGACATGCAATGCTTTAATCATTTTTAAAAAAATATTTTTTAAAAACAAATAATGAGCAAAAATAAAACATAGGCATTTTTTACACACTAACTAGTACGTGTGCTTTAAGTAAAAAAAATAAAATGGTAATATTTTATTTAAATAATGACTAAAAAAATACTGTTATATGTATGGGAAATCAGTGTAATATTTCTGGAGTGCTGAAAAATTCTAATAAAAATCTTCCTGGAAACCACACAGTTATCTCTCTTGTATTTTATTTTCTTATTTCAAATTTTAAGAAGGTATTTTCTATATTCAGTAGAGCTAAAGGTGCACATTTTTTCCTAGTGGCCACTGGCTTCTAAACCAATTTCACTTTAGAGGCAGTAAGTACAATAATCTTTGGCATATTGGTTATAAATAACAAATATCACTTAATGCTGAAGCTTTACAGCATACATATAGTTATTTCCACAAAAAATAATTTGTAATTAGATAATATAAAACACTCATTTTCATGAAAAGCATTAAAATTAAAAAAAAAATTAAACAGAACTACAGCATGTTGATCACCAAAACATATCTTTAGCCTTCTGCCAACTCCAAAGGAAACACTAGGCAATATTCCCTATCCAGTTGAAACAGGAGCAACAAACTAAACATAAACAAACAAGCTATTGGAGAAGAAAATTATCCTACAGCACCAATATTATTTCTGGAACATTTAAAAACACCTGTTTCTGGTTTTTGTGTACATAAGACATCAGCTGCCTATAGCCGCCAATGTTTCAACTCTAATACTCATAGTTCTGTTATATAAGTAATATCAATTAACATATACCAGTTGTCAGTTCCTGAAATGATTACTTGTACTGCATCATCTGTTTTCTCTTAGGTTGAATTTAAAGTAAGATACAATATTACATTTCTGGGTGACTTATTCCTTTCAGAGCTCATTTTTGCTCAAATTTTCAGAGCTGAGTATGTTCAACAAATAAATCAGTGAATTGTGCTTCAATGATTATTTCTTTTATTTATGTTCCATGATTAGTTCTTGTCTTGCTATAAAAATTGAATGTTTTGTATGCAAGAAAATCAATGTGTAATTAAGCCTACCTGTTTATTCCTGTACTTGTGTTCTGAGTGGTACTATATGCAAGGTTCACAAGGATGAATATCTGAAATGGTGCAGTTTAAGACAGAAAACTTGTGATCTATTTAATAAACCACCAAAATCAGAACTAAGTCCCTAAAACCAATTTCTCTCAGACTGTCAATGATAAATCAAGAATTACTCACTCCAGGGGAAAAAATTCTGCATGTCTTGTTATTCTTCCTCGCATTCATCAATTAGTGAGTCAGAGGTTTCTACTGCTGACATGGAAATAACCAATGATGCAAATTATAGTGAAGTCACAATAGTAATGGAACAATTGAATAAAAGCTGTGAACTTTTGGATTTATCACTAATAAAGTTCAATAGATTTAGCTCTAAGAGGAAACTTAGTTATATGCAAGTTAAGAAATTAAGTAGCCACGTTGCTACTAAAACTGCTACAGTATTGGGTATTGAAAGTATTAATAAGCTACAAAATTCAAGACATTATTTGCCAAAATTGCACGTTTATGATGGAAAATTATTGAATAAGTTTTCTTTAGATGCATCATTTAAAGAAAACGTGCAGATTTTAAAATTAGTCCAAGATTCATGGATAGTCCAACAAACAAAGACATGTTATATTACTACAGAGAATTTAGTTAAACAAAAAAACAAGAAAAATTAAAAGAAACAGAAGGGATGTTATCAATGCCTAGTGAGATATAAGTGCTAAATTAAATTTGATACTATACAAAAGTTACTAGTTTTTATTATAACAGTCGTATGTGTCCAGGAAGAAAATATTTCATATCTATACCAAGTGAAAATGGGAAAATATTAAAACAAAAGAGATTACTTTTGCATAATTTAAAAGAATTATATGCTGCATTTAAAGAAAATCATAATGAAATAAAAATACTATGCAAATTTTGTACATTACATCCAACAGAATATGTAACTGTTGGAAACAAAGTTATTCATTCTGTACGTGTTTGTATATACCATCAAAATATTAAACTCATGCTCCATGTCATCCATATCAGTGAATATATTACATCATTGTTAAAAGAAACAAGTTTATTGCACTGAATCAGAAAAGTATGGTGAGCTGGTGTGATAACTGCCCACCTCCAGAAATTCTTAGATTACCAATGCATCCCAATGAATTAGAAATTAGTGTGTGTTTTATTTGTATATGTTATGTTCATGTATTTTTATGGCCCAAATGCATTATATATATGGCCAAGACCTTTAGATGTGTGCCAAAGATTATGATACTTGCTATTAGATGAAATTGGTTTAGGAGCCAGTGGCCACTAGGAAAAACTGGGTATCTTCAGCTCTACTGAATATAGAAAATATCTTTTCATAATTTGAAATAAGAAAATAAAATATAAAATGGATAACTGTATGGTTTTTAGGAAGATTTTTATTGGAATGTTTCAGCACCCCAGAAATTTTACATTGATTTCCTATACATATAACAGTATTTCTTTAGTCATTAAATTAAATATTACCATCCTAATTTTTTTTGTGCTTAAAGCACACATACTAGTTAGTGTGTAGAAAAATTTCTATGTTTTGTTTTTGCTCATTATTTATTTTTAAAAAATATATATTTTTAAATGATTAAAGCATCACAGGTAAAATGTATATATGTTTTATAGCTATTTTTCTCTGTAATAAGAAATATTACCTTTCTAATTTTTTTTGTACTTAAAGCGCACATATTAGTTAATATTTGTACCAAGTTTCAGAAAAAAATAGTAGGGGCCATTTTTTTTATAGCCCATTAAACTTGACTATCCATCCGAAGGTGATTTTTGCAATTTTCATGTAATAACAATATTAAAATATATATTTTTTTATTTTTTGATATAGCACTTATATTCCTGATATTAATAGCTTCAAATTAGTACCAGAATTATTTAATTTGAACCATTAGTTCTCAAGCTATTACATTTATAAACATTGGTGCAAAATCCAAGATGGCTGCCATTCGGCAAAAATGGCCATTTTTCAAATGCCTGTATCTTGGCAATTATTGCGATATATACATTATAAATTCAGATTTGGGGGTTTTATTACCATGTGTATCCATGGTAAAAATTTAAAAAAAATCCGTGACTATGGAGCAATAAGTTTTTCTTAAAATGGGTGTTTTCACGTGGAATGACCCATGAGCAAAAATTGATATTTATCAATCACATGCCTATTTTTTGTTCATTTCTTTTTAAAAATTGATTGATAAAGAAGTCACTGCAATAAAATAGTGACCACTGGCAGGCCTATATTGGGTGAGTAAAAAAAATAGATTCTAAATGCTGTGCCTCATCTAGATGTTATAATAACAAAATTAAATTTTCAGGTTATAAGCAACAAACATGAAAGTGCTTTTCTTCAAATTAGGTTTATCTACTTCCTCTCCCTCTTTTGACTTATGGACTTTGGGAATTGCCATATTTTGAAAAAAATTAAAGTTCAAGCATTTGCATGTTACAAGATGTGAAAGATATAACCAAATGAATGTTTTTTGTAGCACCCTGAAAATAATAATAACACAAAGAATCTATATTGTTGGAGGATGAATCAAACATAACCAAATTGAGTCTTTTTATATGCATAGTGGACTGTATGTATATAAAAGAATACTACAAGTACTTCATTCAAGTACAAGAGTACTTCATTACAAACTATCGAAATGGAATAATGAGAGCAACTAGTCATTTACTCGTGTCTCCTATCGCTACAAAGTTTGGATTCCATCTCCATAATTTTACATTTAAAACTGGCAACCAGCTACTTGGCACTCGCCAAACATGAATTCTTGGCGTCTTTCATATACATACTTCTCGGGCTTCAACAATTATTATTTCTTTCCCTTTAAAGAAAACAAAATTTCAAAAAATAAGTGAATAGTAAAACGGACATTCAAGTATGTATTTCATATATATGTATTTATTGTAAACATTGATGTTTTCAATTTTAAAAAATTATATCTTAATCATTTTTCTTTTCTTTACAGACCTCTGCTGCATATTTATTGTTCTACATTGCAACAGACTTCCATTCTCGCTTGTAGCATATCGAACTTAGTTTCACTTTATTGTAAATGCCTGGAAAAAAGTAATTTTTTAATTTATAATGCAATGTTATATTTTTTTTAGATCTTTATGCATATATGCTTTATTTATGCATATATCAATGAGTTGTATGTATATAAATCACTTTTTGCATATATGTAGATAATATATTACAGCTGTTTTATAGATATGTAAATATAAAAAAAAATTCATTTTTGAAAACAATCTTAACATTGTGTTTTTAAACATTCCTTCATTGTATTAATTTCAAAAGTAAATTAAATTTATAGATATATTTTAATAAAACATACTAATTTATGTAATGTTATCTTTGTTTGAATAAAAGAAAATATGTATATTGAGTTTCTCTTTATTGTTTTTTTTTTTTTTTTTTTTTTTTTTTTTTTACACAAGTTGTAAAATATCTTTCACAAACAATTATCTAATCTTTTAATTTAAGTATTGTACTTTATGAATACTTCAATGCATATTGTGATTAATATTTGTTGATATTAATTTATTATTTATTTGAATATTTAATTAACATTGTTTGATATCACAGACATAAAAAAAATTTGTATATCCATTTTTTTTTTTTTTTTTTTTTTTTTTTTTTGTATAATCAATTTGTTATGTTATATACAAATTGATTTAAGATAATTTTGTCTTTGATGATCCCTTAGAATTTAATATTTCATAGGATTTTTTGAACAAAATTCTTTATGCATATAAGATTCATGTTAATATTGATATATTGTGTGAAACAACAAACACTGCCACATGAATACTATTTAAATCATATGTATATTAAGAAGTGTACCTTGAAATATTTGCACACTCAAAATACAATATATTTAATGTTATTTAAGTTTTAAAAATAGCAAAATTGATTTATATGCTACTAATTACGCTTTATATCTCTTAGTTATTACTTAGGTTAGATCCCAGTGTGGAACCAAAAATTACACTTTTGTGAAGAATGATAATGTGTACTGTTTTCTACATTTTTTATTTCATTTAATTTTCATTTACATTATTTTGTGTTTTAGCAAAGGAAAATCTCAATCTGCAACAAAACACTTCAAAATTACATTTTAAAATTCACTTCTATCTCAATCATGTCACAACAAAAGGTTTCGTTTTTCTATTTCTGTCCATTTAAATTGATAATTGCAAAACACAGCAAAGAAAGAATGGAGATGTCCTGCGTGCATATGTATGCTTGAAAATTGAGAAAGTACTTGAATTTTAGATTAACATTTTCAAGGCCTTGAAAGTACTTGAAAAATCCCTTTTTCTTGGTTAAGTCCTTGAAAGTGCTTAAAAAAGGCAGGGTTGAAAGTGTTCTGCAGATTCACAACATTGGGTTTTTCTGAGAAGTTCTGCTTTCTCTGAAAATTTCCCTAGCAGTTACGCTGTTGCTGAAATTTCCTTAAACAACATTGTTTTTTTCCAAAAATTTCCTCAACGCCTTCAACATTAAACAATAATGTTAGTTTGCTAAAAATAATTGTATGGTACTTGAAAATCCTTGAAATTTTTTTTATGCAAAGTGTACTTACCCTCACATTTACACTAATACTCTGGCAAAGTGCAGGATCAGAATCAGAACAGCAATTAATTACACAACAGAGCACAATAAAACACCTTTGGCCTGGTGGTTATGAGGAAGTCTGATCCCTGTGTGGAAAGAGAAGTTCAGATTTTTCATTCTGGATTTTTTTTTTCTTACCAAAGGAAGATCTCAATCTGATAAAGAACACCAGAAAATCTTAGTACATTTAGCATATTTTAAGTTTTACTATAAAATAAATGGGTATGTTTGTTCCCGTGACTTCTCTCATATTGTAACGTCTGTATAGACAGAAATTTTAGTTCTAAATTCACTATTTGGACATTACACATTCACGTTACTCTAAATTCATTATTGAATAGGTCATATCAAGTTAATTTAGTAAATCTAATTGGGTGTGAATCGGAAAAAGAAGAGTTCATAATTGTGATCAGATGAGGCAGAAATCAACATTTTCGAACAAAAGTATATCTCTCTACCTCTCTATATTAAAAAAAAACTTGATGCAGACTCCAACCAAATTCTTTTAAAATAGAGAAATTTTCTGTCAAGGCTATCGCTGGACCTATGCTATCAAATGATTTGCAATTTGGCATAATGATTTATAATGTATTGCCATGTGTTGTCTCCTATTTTGATTATGATTAGATAGATATTTCTATTTTTTATACAATTTTGAAATTAAATTTTTTTACACTACTTTTATATTTTCTTTCTTTATTGTTGTATCTTCAAAATTTAATCTTTCATTGTTCAAAATGATGTTGCCATCTCAAAAAAGTAATATTTAAATTATTTAACTTTCATTGTAGAAAATGCTATTGCCATTTTTAAAGCAGCAATATTTAAATATTACATAATGGAAATTTTGAAATGGTAACAGAGTTTTCAACAATGCATGGTAATTGTTTATGGCTGTTGGGCTGAAGGGGGCGATCTTTATCTTCCTGCTCTTTGAGGTCGTAAACCAATTAACGCGACGGGGTATCCATGGTCATGTTCAACTGAATGCAGGGATATTGAAAGAAAAATTCTGGTTTCTTCCTCCCTGGCATGAACTTGCTTTCCACCTTGATTTCAGTTTCAATGATAGACAATATTTCTTTAGAGCAAGTTTATTTTAATTTCTCATGCAATTATATGGTAATCTCATATGTATTATCAGTGCTAGTTGCTAGTGCATCTCTCAACACGTGACTAAATCTTATAAAAAAAATTATTCACTGGAACAAATCTCAATGCAAAATCAAAATTTTAAAGTATGTTCAAAATAATTTTCTTATATTTTTCAAATATTATTTTCAGACATATTAATCTTGAAACAAAGCTAATCTTAGAATGAATAAAAATTTATTTTATCCAATTCCTATGCTGTTTTGTAAATTTAATCCTTTAAAATAACTATAATTAAATATGTACAAAACTTATTGCATTATAAAAGGGAAATTAATGCTTTTGTGTTTATAATGCGTTTCTAAACTTTCACTTTATATTGTATGATTTTATGTTGAACTTGGTAATTACTAGGAACTGTGCTCAGTGAAAGAGAAAATGAACACCATCTCTATCATATATTTATTACATTTTGCTAAGGAATATCCAAGAAAGGGGAGAGAGGAGATTTGGGTTTTGCCCCCTTCCCCGAAATCCAAAATAAAGAAGTTTTTTTTATTAGATGGGATCTTTTGTATATTCAAACAGTGTTGTTTGGCCCTACAGTTTGTGTGACCTCACACGCTCGAAAAAGAATTCTGGAATCGCACTTGGCATTTTATTTCATAAACATCAGAATTGATACATTTTGGAAGAAACATTTTATGGACATAATGAATAATGAACACATGACAATATAATATTGAATTAATTTTATGTTTTCATTCTTTTACTGTAACAATAAAAATAAATTAAAATAAAATATGTAGTTATGAAACAAAAACATTTTTAATGAACTTTACTTTATCAACTTTATATTGGCGGATCGTCCGACTGTGGGAATATCTAGACAGTTTTTGTATTTACTGTAGTTTAAAAGACATTCACTAAATTTCCTTAAAATTTGGTAGCTATGTTGGTTAGGCACCGATTTGATTTTTGGTGAAAATCAAATGATACAAAAGAAAAGAAAATGTTACTGCTCCCGCTATGCTGGTATAAACTGTTCTCAACATACCATCATTTTCTCAACTGTGGTATAATAATTGACAAATTGGCATTTAAATAGGGCTAATGCAGCATATAAAAGATGAAATTCAATGAAAGAGTTCAAAATCATGTAATTTAGAAAATATTATTTTGTAACAGTTTGATATAATGTATTAAATCAAAAGCAATTTCAATTGGTAAAGTTTCCAAAAATATCTAGATTCAAACCTCTTAGAATAATTTAGGTAGAGTATTTGGAGGATACAAACTTTTGCTGCTAACTGTTAAAAAAACTTTTTCTTTTTTTTTTTTTTGTTCAAAAGCAGAGAACTTTGCATCTTGGGATTTTTAGTGAATCAAAACGATTGATGCAGAAAACTGCATGTATATATGCACGTGCTATTTCCATCTAAAAAGTTAAACAAATGAAAATAGATCATCTGATAAGATCCAAAGATATTTCGGACATATTTTATTTTATTTATATGTTACATAGCACATTGATTGGAGATAATTCAGCTCTAACACTGATAACTGTTTTTTCTGAGTGAATGTTGGCGGCAAAATTGTTGCAACACCACTGCTTTTTCCAAAAAATTGTTTTGAAGCATCAATTTCTCAGAATTTATCATAAATGGAGTTTAGATAAGGACTGGTATGGATCTAGCATTAAATTCTGGAGGAGGTGGTAGGGAAGTTCACTAAAGATTTCCATATCAAGTTATGTTTCCATTTTCAGTTCAAAATTTCCTCTTTTCCTTAAAGCATCCATTTTTTAAGATTGGTTATAAATAGAACTTTGGTGATAACTAATATGGAATCAGCATCGAATTCTGGATTCAGAAAGAATTTTTATTTCCTATTTTTTCCCACATCCGGTTCAAAAATTTCCCTTGAGTCATCTATTTCTTGGAATTGGCTAAAAATAGAGCTTAGGCCTTAGACAATGATTTATGCAGTATCGAATTTCAAAGGGGATAGAGGAAATCACTAAGAATTTCAACTTCTGGTTGTGGAGATGTCACTTCCATTTATAAAATTTGCATTTTCCTTGTAGCATCTATTTTTTAAGGATGGGCTAAGATGATGACTGATATAGATTCAGCATCATATTCAAGAGGAAGTAGGGAACCTCCTTCCCCCTCTGGAATCCTAGTTTTCTAAGGATTTTTACTTGCAGTTTTTCATCTTACGGTTCAGAACATTTCCTTAAAACGTACATTTTAATTGACTGTAGAGCTTAGATGATCACTGATATGAATTTAGCATCGAATTTCAAGGATGGTAGGGGGTGGGGATTTACTAAGGATTTTCACTTCCAGTTCTTTTTCCAATTCTGGATAAAAAAAAAATTTCATTTTCCTTCAAACATTTATTTCTCAAAATCGACCATGAATAGAGCTTAAGTGATGACCGATATGTATTCAGTATAAAATTGCTTAGGGGTTATGAGAATTCATTAAAGATTTCTACTTCTGATTCTACAGATGTTACTTCCGATTAAAAATATTACAATTTTATTTACAATACCCATTTCTCAGGATTGGCTATAGGAATAGCTTAGATAATGACTGATATGAATTAAGCATCGAATTTTGCAAGGAGTTGGGGTCACTAATGATTCACACTTCTGGTTCTGGAGATATCACTTCCGATTTTTCCTATAATTCATATGACTATGCGAAATGAAATGTACACACCACTTTCCGTCATATGAACGATCTTTTATAGACTTTTTATTTTTCTATGTTATATTGTGTTAAACCTTGTACTTGATATGTTTTATTAAATTCATTTCTACCCCAAAATAATACATAAAAGAAAAAAATTGGCTCCCCTTTACTTTTACCTAGGGCCCACAGTTTGACTTAGTACCCGGGCCCAAAATAGAATGTCGGGGGCCTGGTAGCAGGCTTGATGAAAGAGCTCGCGAAGCCATCTCCGGCGACTATTGGGCAGTATAGAACAAAGAGTCCCCGAGCTTTGGAAGTTAGCGAGCAATGGACACGAAGAAAATCCTGTGCACCAGCCGGGATAAAAAGACGATATCCGGGGATTGATGAGTGTTAACGAACAAAGCACGGCCCCAACAGATGTATTATCTCACGAAAGAGCTCGTAAAGCAAGCTCATCGAGTAGGAGGCGTAACCACTTAAGGGGTTTCCCGAGCAGGGAGCGGAGCCCCCTAGTAAATAAAATAACTAAATAAAGTGTATTCCCTACACGCGAATTAATGAAAACTGCTTATAGACAGTATTTCGGTTGTCCACTAGGAGATCTGGATAAATTGTGGGTGCCGCATCTAACGTGTATTAGGTGTTATATGAAGCTCACGCAGAGGTTAAAAGGGAAAAAATCTGATGTGGGCAGCACATGACTTTCCCTGCAGACTTATATCCACGTTATCTTTATTTTAATTAAATTTAATTCACTTTTAATTCAATTTTCGTTCTCATTTGATAACTGGACTTATTTTCAAAGATGCGTGGAGAAAATATAAAACACTAAAATATCTCGAGAACGGCTAGTCCTAGTGCAATGGGGTTGGTCTTATTCCTTTCATCGTTAAAAATTACGTATAAAACAAGCATTTAATGGATATACAGCAGAACCTCGATTATTCGACCGTCGTTTAACCGGAACGCTCCGTTAACCGACGTCGGTTCTGTACTGCAGCCTATGGATCAGGGCGTTTTGGAGTCTTTAAAACGGCGTTTCCGAAAGAAATTAATAAGAAAATTACTTTTTGAAGGAAAATCTTCATCTACAGTTTCAATACTAGAGTTTTGGAAATCTGTCAACATTAAAGACTGCATTTATATGATCAGTGAAGTATAGGAATGTATGCCGCAATTGACACTAAGGCGAAGTTGGAGAAAACTTTTGCCGAATTTTTCAACTGGCGCAGATGAAAATGTTACAGACATTGCGCAGAAGTCCGACATTCTCCAAAAGAAAACGAAGAAGATGATGATGATGAAGGCGAGAATGATTCCCAAGTAAAGATTAGTAACAATGATGCTTTTGAGTGTTTTTCAAAAGGCCTTGCTTGGTTGGAACAACAAGAACAGTGCGATTCCTCTGAACTAATGCTTTTAAAAAAACTTCGTGACAGAGCTGCACGACAAAGGAGGACAAATTCACGCCAGATGAAGCTTCCATTTAAATCATTGTAAGTTTTTTGTTTCAAAATAAATTTTCATGCACTACTATACTGTACTGTAATTTGAATTTAGATATTTATTTAGCAGTTTAAATAGTCATAATAGCAGTTCGATGACCATGTTGCATATTAAACTAGACGATTATTGAAAAATTCTCTATTATCCGGAAATTTCGATTATCCGATGTAGGTTCGGTCCCAATTACGTCGGATAATCGAGGTTCTACTGTATTTAAGCATACGTAGTTTTTTATTTTAGATTTTGACGATTTTTGGGGGCCATTTCGCAAAAAGAGGTAGATTGTTTTTTTTTCGAATCGTACCAAAATCTAATCAGCACCAGGGTAACCCACAAACGACTTATTTGCCGAATTTTGTGAAATTCGGTCCATTAGTTTTTCAGATAGATTGAATACAGGCAATTTTTGCGGGCCATTTCGCAAAAAAAGGCGGGTTCTTTTATCCCGAATCGTACCCAAAACTAATCAGCACCAGATTCGCCCACAAGTGACTTCCCTACCAAATTTTATGAAATTCGGTAAATTAGTTGTTTAGTTAGAGTGGATACAAAATCTGCACAGACAGATACACGCAGAGACGTCACGCTAAAAATGATTTTATCGTATTTTAAAAGTCTCGAAACGTGTAGATCCGTCGAAAATTCGAATTGCGATTTTCGGTATGATTCCAATACTTTCCCTATACATTACCATGTATTGCAGGGAAAGTAAAAAGAGCATTTGCCTTTTGCTATACATAATACCTATGGTTTGGCATGAACGAAAAAATCATTATGACGACTGCTACTTCTGTTTAATAAGTGTGAGTGATTTTTCTGCAAAAAATAAAAGTAATATTGTGTTCCCAAATGTTCCATTGGCTATGCCGCTATAAGAATACTTTAAAAATAAAATATGTTGCTCTGTACCATGTAAAAATCGTTAAAATTTTCCAAATAAAATAAAGTACGTAATTGTGTTTTAAAGACAAGATCTTGCCAAAAAACTGCACCTTCCCAGAATATTTTTTTTTTAGGTTGTGTTGTAATTTGCTTCCGACATATTGTTAGCAATATGAGACAATGCAACGTGAGACATTTGAGGCATAGCAAAATCCCGTTTTCTCGTACTAACTGTTTTCCCACATCTATGAAAACTATTGATGAAACAATCACACTTATTTAACAGCTTTTTTTAACACTTTACAACAAAAATGAAATGTGTTTATGACTTTGTTCATTCTGTCTGTCTGTCCTTTAGCACGATAACTGCCGTAAAAATGATTTTATAAAAATGATATTTTAGTATGTTGTTCAGACGATCTGTGGGACCTATGGGAATATAAATGAATAATATCACCCAATTAGTTTTGGATTGAACCCGGGTTGAAAAATGAAATACATTGAACCCTATGGACCTCATTTTTCAAACATTTTTTAAGCGGATTTAAAATTCACAAATTGCTTCGAAAGTTTTAGGAAATATTCAAATTATCTCATAAAATATATAAAAAAAATTTCAGCAAAATATATTCAGTAGTTTTTTAAATAAAAATTAAAATAATAATTACACCTTTTATATGAAGCGATCACGCAGGGGTGTAGTCGAAGGGGGACGAGGGCGGATGCAGACCCCCCACCTTTTCTCCTGATCTCAAGAGTACCCCCACTTTTTATTTTGTAAGGGGACGCTCTTTTTTTTTTAAATTTATATATACATATATAACCCCTCTGCAGCTTGGCATAGTTGGAAGGTTCTTTGAGATAATTTCATTTCAAAATACATGAATCTTAATTGATTTTTCTTTCTTGAGCTGAGAATCATATGCTTTGGAGTACAATTTTTGGTTTTTAATAAATAACTAAATAAAATTAGAATAATTATTATTCTTTTGATTTTATCAACATGTTAAGAGTTCGAGTTGGAAAGTACAAAAAAAAAAAAAAAAAAAACTGAATGCAATTGAAAAAGTATCTCAATACAAAATCCACGATACATTTAGAGACTAGGGTCGTTACTCAAGACATTTTGTATGGGTGATATTTGTATCGCAATACTTCCCAGCCCTATGTCAATCACAGAAATTATACAGTATTGGTTAAAATTCTTCAAAAAAAGAGCGTCCCCCCACCTTTTTTTTTTGCGACTACACCACTGCGATCACGTGACCAGTATATGAAGAGATCACGTGACCCACTTCAAAATAAAATAGGTCATCCAGCTTGTATCAAAATCGTTATTTTTAAAGTTCTTTTTAATTCATATTGAGTGTTGTATCCGTCCTAAAACCGTTTTATTTTTGCTTAAATTCTGTGCATCTACATACTGAAACAACGCAATTACAATATATTTAAGTTTAAATGATCATCCAACTTTGATTATTTCTACAACGAAGTCAAATTTTCCCTTATGGAGAATGTAAACATCAAAAGATATAGAATGAGCAGGCCCGGTTTAAGGCGTGGGCAATTGCCCACGGCGGCCGAATTAGGGGCGGCCATTTGGAAGTGAAATTATGTGTAGTAAGAATGACTTTTGTGGTCATATTAAATAAAAATTGAAATTGAACCAATTTTGTGCCACTTTAATGTAAATGAATTAATGTACTCTTTAGATAGTATTAAAACATTAAAAGGATAAAAAAAATCCCTGTGTTTCTGTTGGGCCAATGTATCTCTAAATTCTTTCCATATGTTTTCGTTTATTATCTTTTACAAAATTACTGAAAAAGTATTGAGTTTTTTACCGCCTTGTCCTCAATAATTGCAAATATAACCCCCCCCCCCCTCTTAGTTTTGTGATGCATTTTATCTTTTGGCAGAAAAATAGAATATTTTTTTATTTTTACTCCCCTCCCCCTTTCCTTCCTAATTGTTATCCCCCTTTTCTATTCTAAGTATTTTTCGTGACTTTGGATTAGGTTTTGTATCTTCTAATATTTTTTTATTTATTTTCATTCACTTGTCACAAACTCAGGGACATTTTAAACATTACATTTCTATCGTCTTCACCCCCAGTGAATCTATAATAAAAAGAAGAATCTGTCTGTTTGTCTGTCCACAGTACCGCGCGATATCTACCGCACTGAATTTTTTCACACAGTCGTATCGCCAGGAGGGTAGCTCCCTGTGGATGCCTCCCCCACTGGGTTCCGGTCTAAATTGGGTGACACTTCCCGGCCGTCCAAACAGTTACCTTACACCTTTCTGGTAGGTCGGACGGTCTGGGTAACAACAACAACAACACAGTCGCATCGCCTGAACTAATGCATCTCGAAGGCCTTTTTAAAAATTTAACTTAGATTTTTTAAGAAATTTTTAAATTCTAAAATCAGTTAATCTCTAGCTACCGATATGATCTAGCAGCTATATTCGCGATTTAACAGTTACAGAACCTCCAGTCATCGATATGATCTAACAGCTACCGATACGATTTAACAGCTACCGTAACGATCTAATGCCACGTTCATCTCCTACAAGTTATTAATCTTTCATTCATTTATTTTTTGTATTACGGAGAGCCTGTATTTTCTTTTTACTTTGCGGATAGCGTACTGGTAATTTGTCGTCGGTTTGAGATTTAAAGAAAATTGAGTAGTGTTATCTGTAAATGTATTATTTAAGTAACGGGGGTTTATTTACGTCCGAGTCAACGCTGAGTAATTCGTTCCATTGATAAAAACAACTGTTAAATTCGTCAAGGCGTAAAACTTTCTTGTAATTTGGCTAGTATTCCATTATTCTGTATCTATGTCCCTACAGAATTTGAATCAGATTTTAGAGGGGCTACAATGGACAATAACAAACAGCTTCGAAATAGGATTTCAGGTTTTTATCTGCGAAATCAGAAACGCAATAAATTAAAATGTTTTTTTGTGTTTTTAATCTAATATTTAAATATTAGCTATTTAAATAAATTACTGATAATAACCTGTAAAAGTCTGAATTGTCCTGTTATATTATATATTTGCTTTTTAGGGATTGAAATGCTTTTCCCTTATCTCTCCCCTTTCCTAATTTGTTCATGAGATCATTTGTTTGATTTGTTTATAATGTATCACTGTAAAATGTACAAATAATTCATAAGATTTATGTAATTACAAATTCAAATTTTATTAGAAAAAATAATGGTGAGGGCAACTTTCATGGCACTACATGCAGTGCAGTAAGTTACTTCTGACTCCTGATAAATTCAGAAAAATATAATGGGCGGTGGCTCAAATCCAATGGAGCTGAAATTGCTTTACGTGAATAATATACTGGTAAGATAAAACTCCAGTAAAGTTCAATAAGTTTATTCGATTTCTTCAGATTTATTTGTTTCGTTTACAGGCTTGCAAAGCAAAATAAATTACTAGCTAACTATTTATAGATAGCTAGCTCTTTTAGTTTTCGCCCAGATTTCATCTGAAAACTCCAACCATGGACTCCACTTTAATATATTCGATTATTTTACTAACTTGATTTGCGGTATAAAAATTATACTTACTGACGAGATTTTATATTCTAGCTAATCTATAAACTTGCGGCACATAAATACGTACTTGAGTACGTATATTTCCACCTATTCTGTTCAAACCTCGCCAATCATTAAACATCTTCAGAATCCCCATGTTTATCTAACTTCCTAATTATTTTTAAAACAAAACAAAATATCTTGTGGTTGTATACCAATATTTCACAAAAGAGTAAGTAACCAAAATGAGTTGCACCAATCGTGGCTTTTCAAATATTACAGTTTTTCCACCCATTGGAAAACTTGAATTTTGAAGTATATTGGTTATAATTTCGATATGTTAAAATATCGAAATTATAACCACTATACTTCAAACTTCAAACATCAGGAAAGTGACCTAAAATCCAATTATATACAATTGTAGGAGTTTTAAAAAGCAATAAATTCATGCTTATTGTTTATAGCTATCACTTCTACTTTTTAAGATATAAGCATTACAAACTTGAAAAACATCAAATTTTCAAACTTCTTTCAAACTTTCAAAAGACGATTACTTGGAAACTATAAAAAGTTTTTTAAATATACATATAAATGTAGAAACTAAATTTCCTCATACATATTTTTGTCGCTTACTAATTATATCGATCTTTTATACTTTCGGTGATATTTCGAGTGAAAGTCTGAAACATGGAAAAACATTTTTTTTTTAAATTTCAAAGTTTAAGTCCCCCCCCCCCCCCTCCTCTGCCTCTCAAAAAAAAAAAAGTAAGTTCGATCCAATTATATACACTTGTAGGGATTTCAAAGAGCTTCAAATTCATGCTTATTGTTCAAGTCTAGATCTTTTAATTTTTGAGATGCAACAAATTTGAAAATTAGAAAATTTCCAGTCTTCTTCAATTTGGCAAGGCGATTGCTTACTCGAGAACTATAAAAACTTTTCGTAATAACAAATATAGATTTTTATGCTAAATTTCCTAGTACGTATTTTTGTCGTTTACTATTTATATCTATATTTTACAGTTTAAAATGAAAACAAGAATAAAAAAAACCCACTCGCTCGGACAGATACCTTTTTGTTTTTCTAGAAAAATGTTCTAAATATTGAAATCATTATTATTAGCGCCCAAAGAGTTTACACTTTTCGTATCGCTTCGTTTTCCCTACGCAGAAACCCCAAACATAGATGTTATTCACGTAAAAAATAAAACAAAAAAAACGCTTATATCCACGTCCTAGAATTTATTTCACAATCATATTAGCAGTGTATTAATTAACGTAAACAGAAATTTATAGCATTATTGAACAAAACAAAATTGACTTGTCTTTCCTCGTGAATGAAATGCGCTATATATACGAGAATGTCGATAATAGATATATCGTATAAATACTCTTTTATTAATTTTATGCATCATTTTTTATCCATATATTCGAAAAACGTGTAATAGCACGAGAACGGTTCATGTTGTCTAAAGTAAGTTCCATTTGATTTCTACTGAAAACTTACATATAACATGATTGTTTCTTCAATATTTTTGGATGTCGTTTTTTTCATGATTTAAAAGAAGTTTGAAAATTTGCGACCTTCCGAGTGTTCTTTGCCCTTTAAAATCATAAATTTTATTCGCTTCATTCCATTCATTCTAACATTATACTCACATACGCACAGACATCCCTTTAAAAATAATTGATTCGGGTTAAAGGATGCCCAAAACGTCGAAAATTCCAGTTTTCGACCCCATCAATATTTTTCCTATATATTATTTGTGTGCAGGGAAATTACAAATAAAGTCGAAAATTCAGTTATGTATTATAAATTATTGCTGTATTATATATGTATATGTATGTAGAAATAAATGTAAAGCATTGCATTTTCTAAACAGCTAATTAGACCTATAAACTTAGATGAGAATAACATTTGATAGGTCATTGCAATTAAATAATTTTCGTAAGGTGATGGTGATCCTGTTTCTAAGGGGGATTAGTCCCCTCCTGCTCTTGCCTATCTAAGATGCTTTGCTCTCGATAGCTTTCTCGTGTAATTATGAAAAAAGTCCAGATCTTATTCACACACTTATGCAGAAGTCATCAGTACTGAGAGAGACGCGGGATTCGTCTCTAAACATGCCTCTAATCGGACACTTTCTAGGCCAGCCGAGTTAAATACCAATCCAGGCGGCCCTGCCTATGTTGAGGGGTAAGTGGTAGACGCGTTAATGGACGTCGACACTTAATCCCACCTTCACCCACTCGTCTTCGAATGATATATATTGAGACAGGATGCATGGGGATGCCAAATGCTTTCGATTGGCTAATAGCGACGCCATTGGAGTAGACGGGGCTCCTCTCCTGACTGCACGATCCTCTCCAGCAGTTAGTTGCCTGTCTGGGGCGTTCTGAGACTCTGCTGCGGTTACATAGGTCTTCTCTGATCCATTGTTTTCATCACCGAGCAACTACCAAATCGCTCCGACCAAGATGGCGACTGATACGTCTGTTGGACCAACCAGTTCCCTTGGGTCAATGATGCAACTTCTCTCAAAATCAGACAATTGTTCGTAGTGCTGCCGAGTATGTCTCAAAGGCATCTTTGTACACAATTTTCAGTATTAAAGCAGAAAATCCAGTTCCAATTGTCCGTAAGAAGCTCGGTTGTTTTAAATGCTGCATGATACGTCGTTCTCATGCACGTTGCATGAGCCCTATAACGTCATTGACTTTGGCAGTTTGATCATTTGCATAACTCTTAAAACGAAATTTGCATGCTCAGTTTCGTGGCTGTAGCTCAATTTATATATAACTCTATTCCATCATTGAATTTTGATATTATATATATATATATATATATATATGTGTGTGTGTGTGTGTGTGTATGTATGTGTGAAGGGCGGCCCCAAACAATTTTGCCCACACAGGAAAATATCCATGAACCGGCCCTGAGAATGAGTTGTATAAGAATTGCTGTATTTCTTTAAAGCAAAATTATTTAGCTCATGGAGTCTGCAATATAGCTGATATGAATGAAATATTCATTGATTTTACAGAGAGAAGGATGATTTTTTCGATGAAGTTTTAAGCATAGAGTTTAATTACTCCATGGTCTGAAGTTTTTAAATAAAATAAATTATTATAGTATTGTGATGAATGAAATGGATGGGAAAATGTTTATGAATGAAATGCTGTTTTTATAGAGAGAGCCAGGCGTGTTATATTTCTATGACGTCATTTGAATGAATTTCAGTTGTTTTCGATGAAGTTTTCAAATATAATAAATTAATGTAGTATTATGATAATTTTTAAAATATTACCGAGAAATGTATCGCATTTCAAAGATGTTTACATTGAAGTTGGAAAGTGTTTCATAATCAATGCTTTATGCATGATTGATCTTTCTTGTTACTTTCCTTATATACATAATGTATAAGGAAAGTATTGTGACGGGGTCGAAAATTCGAGTTTTCGACGGGAAAGCACGTTTCAAGCATCCCTGATCACGAATCAAACATTTTTGAAGTGATGTCTGTGTGTGTGTGTGTCAGTGAGCCTGTGGAGACGATAACTGACGAACGAATGGACCGATTCGAACGAAATTTGGTACAAAAATCACAATCCGTACTGGAAGCCTATCACACTGGAAGCCTATTGTTTTTATACGCAATTGAATGTCCAGAAACCCCCTAAATTTTTGAGTGAAATTTTGAAAAAATCGTCAAAAAATCAAAACCGTTAATAAAGTTACGCAAATAGACATTTCTTATGTAATTTTTCATTAGAAAACGATTGACATAAATTTTAGAACGCTAACATGAACCGTTCTCGAGATATTGCACATTTTTCAAAAAAATTATCAAAAAGTTATATAAAATAAAAAAAAAATATTTCCTATTGAGAAACATGTTCATTTTTCATATGTAATACCATGCGATAAATTGGGTAACATCATTCTCGTGGATCTAGCTCGTTCCATTCATGAAAAAAGATACTTTGAGTAATACTTTTGTATTTGAACGCCAATAGTCATTTATCTGCTGTAAGAATAACTTATTTCTCCTTCCATAACGCTTGGCAAGATTTTGGCGATGAATTTGGCGAAATGTCGCCAACTTGGCGACATTTTTAATTTTTGCCAAATTAACAAAAATCTCGCCAAATTGATAAAAATAACGCTAAATCAATGAAAATGACGACTCATTGAAGAAAATTCAATATCTTGGAAAGAATATAAGTATCTACAATAAGAATAACATTTTTTTTTTTAACTGTAAAAGTAGTCAATTCATTGCATTATATAAGGAAAGTCATGTGTTGCCCGCATCAGATTTTTTTTATATTAAATTTGGTGTAATTATTTATTTGAGTAGTTTTGGAAATATTACAATCGAATTCAAAATTTCCATACGCACTTGCGCATGACAGTACACGAATCGGGCAAAATTATGAAATATATCGAAATATTATCTCGTATTTTCACATTCATGGGCATACAATTTGGTGCCAGTCAGTTGAGTAGTTTGGGAAGGAATTCAGGTATTGAATTCCGTTCTTCAAAATGTGCATATGTGCACAATGCGCCCGCCGTTTATAAAAAATGCAAAACAGAGACGATATTTCATCGGTAATAGAAATTCCTGATTTGTCTCCAACAAAAATCCTATCCGATCCAGAGTTAATTTCTTAAAAATTTGAACTATGCATTACATCATTCCTTTTTAATTTTAAAAAATAAAACCAATATATCACTAGAGTTCTTTTAGAAGTGAGGGACTCTATCTATAATTGCATATATGAACAAAAACTAATATTTATGAGAACCACAATAGATAAATAATTTTCATTCAATTTTTAAAGGGTTGAATTCTTGTAAATTTACAAAACTCACTTTCATTCCAATCAATTATTCACCTCAAAATATTTTATTATTTTTGTTTCTGTCCGATAAAAATGACAATTACTCGAACATATAGTTTTGGTTTATGAAAAATGCAAGATAGAGAAACTTCCGTGACGATATTACATCGCTAATAGAAGTTCCTAATTAACAAAATTCCTGTCGGATCCACAGTTAAAGTCTTGAAATTTTGAACTTTGCGTTACATGATTCCTTTCCCAGCCCTCTTTAATTTTAAAACATTAATTAAAAAAATAAAACCAATCACCAGGAAGTGCTGCCATCTATAATTAGGTATATAAACAAAACGCTCAAATTAGACCAGTATAAGTAAATGTTTAGGAAATACTATAATAAATGATTAATTTTCATTCAATTTTTAAAGTGTTGAACCATCGTAAATTTACAAAACTTACTTCTATTTTCAATCTCAATAACTCTGCTACAAAAGCAGTTATTAATTTTTTTTTATTCTGTTCTATTAAAATTATAATTCTAAAATATTGAGGCCGACATAAAGGTAGTCGGTTTGGTGGTTATATAGTCTCTGTCTAACATGGTTATTTCTTGGGTTCGACCCTAGGTTGGTACCGTAAATGACGAATGCAATTCTGCCGTGCATTTGTTTTTTTCTTTAATCTCGTTTAATTAATATTTGGGGGCTTTTCATTTTTGCCCAAAAGATTATCTCAACTTGCAAACATCCAGAGTTAAATTATAAAAACTTTGAAAACTTTAATTTCACTATTTATATCTGCATACTCTCTTTACTTCTAAAACATTTTTTGAAAATATTAAAAGTTAAAATAAACGCTACCTTTTTGGAAACAAATATATGAACAAAATAGTATAGGAAAATGTAATGAAAACTTTTGTTCATTTTGTGAATTTGTTGAGGTCTTTTAAATCTATCAAACTCTTTTCCAATCTAATCATTTTACTACAAAAGATTTAATTAGGTTTTTCTTGTGTCCGATTAAGTTTATAGTTCCGAGACACAGCGTTTGCAACAAGCACAACTGACCCGGTGGTTATACTCTCTGTCATGATTATTCTTTAGGTTCCATTCCCGTGCAGATAAAAGATGGTTATTTTAGAAGAATGAAATTGCATTACATATTTTAATTAAATTTTTACTCTTCTTTATTAATTACCTTTCATTTTTATTTACTTTTCTTAGAGACAAGTTTACGTTTAAAATTAAGTTAAATAGAACCATATATAAACAAACCAATTTCTGGGAAACAAGTACAAGTATCACGTTAACACATTTGTGATTTGTTAACATATTGTTAATCATTAATCACATTGTTAATGAATCATATTGTTAATCGTAAGTGCTAATATTTATCATTTTCGTTCAGTTTCTTTTTTATTAAATAAAAATCTGACCGGGGCAGCACATGACTTTCCCTGCAGACTTATATCCGCGTTCTCTTTATTTTAATTAAATTTATTTCACTTTTAATTCAATTTTCTTTCTCATTCGGTAACCGGACTTATTTTCTAAGGTGTCGTAGAGAAAATACGAAAAACTAAAATATCTCGAGAACGGCTAGTCCTAATGTAATGGGATTGGTCTTATTCTTTTCTTCCCTAAAAATTACGTATTAAACAAGCATTTAATGGATATATTTGAGCATACGTATTTCTTTAGTTTAGATTTTGACGATTTTTGCGGGCCATTTTGCAAAAAAGGCAGGTTATTTTTTTCCAAATCATACCAAAATCTAATCAGCACCAGGGTGACCCACAAATGCCTCATCTGCCGAATTTTGTGAAATTCGGTCCATTAGTTTTTTAGTTAGAGTGGATACAAGCTTTTGCGGGCCATTTCGCAAAAATAGGCGGGTTCTTTTATCCCGAATCGTACCCAAAACTAATCAGCAACAGACTCGCCCACAAGTGACTTACCTACCAAATTTTTTGAAATTCGGTCCATTAGTTTTTTAGTTATAGTGGATACAAAATCTGCACAGACAGACAGACACACAGACAGACAGACACACACACACACAGACGTCACGTTAAAAATGGTTTTTTCGTATTCTAGAGGTCTTGAAAAGTGTAGATCCGTCGAAAACTCGAGTTGCGATTTTCCACATGATTCCAATACTCTCCCTATACATTACAATGTATTGCAGGGAAAGTAAAAATAGGTGGCAATAACTCAACAAGAAAAATCAATCATGCATTGATTATGAAGCACTTTCCAACTACTATTTTATTGAAACATCTCTAAAATGCGATAAATTTAGCGGCGATGTTTTCTTAATTATTACGGAACTTTAATTATTAGAATAGGAGAGATGAGGTAATTAAATGTACATGGTGTAGGGAGCTGGGAAAATTGAAAATCAACAAGAAAGATCAATCATGCATAACGCATTGATTATAAAACCTTTTCAACTGAAATGCAATTTTATTTAAACATCTCTAAATAGTGATATATTCAGCGGTGATATCTTTTTAATTATCATAGAGCTACAATAATTTATTTCACTTGTAAACTTAAAACTTCATAAAAACAAATGAACTTTATTCAAATGACGTCATCGAAATATAAATCGTCTGGCTCTCAGTCGAAAACCCAGACCGCCCGACTCATCCTAAGATATAGAGCAGCAATATGGACGGTCGGGTCTGGCCTGGCTTTCTGTGTAAAAGCAGTGAATATTTCATTCATACCCTTTTATTCCAGACTCCAGAGTTCAATAATTTTGCGTGAAAAATATTCGGCATTTCTTTTCAACTCATCTTACAATCACTTGTTTACATTCTGCATTCATTAAAATGAGGTTTCGTTGTAGAAATAATCCAAGTTGGATGATCCTTTAAACTCAAAAATATTGTAATTGTATTGGCGGAGAATATAGATGCACAGAAAATACGCAAAAATAAAGCAGTTTTAGGACGGATGCAACACTCACTATAAATTTAAAAGAACTTTATTTTGTAGTGGGTCACGTGATCTCTTCCTATTATATAGATGTCATTATTTTAGTATTTAATTAATAAACTACCGAACCTATTTTGTTGAAAATTTTTTATATATTTTATGGGATCATTTGAATATTTCTTTGCTTTCTAATTTGCATTTTAACTTTGCTTAAAAAATGCTTGAAAAATGAGGTCCCATAGGGTTCAATGTATTCCATTTTTTCAACCGGGTTCACTCCAAAAGTAGTTGGGTGATATTATTCATTGACATTTCCATAGGTCCCACAGACCGTCTCAACAACATACTAAAATTTCATCTTGATCAAGTCATATTTACTGCAGACAGAATGAATAAAGTCATAAACACTTTTCAACTATGTTGTAAAGCGTTAAAACGGTGCATAGTCTTAGCTTCCTATTCGTATACAAAACATATTTTTGTTGAAATTTTTAAGTCTCGGCGAGGGTGGTGCGCATTTAGGAAAAGATTGAGAAACTCTGCTATATAGTGTACTAAATACCTCTTCTATAACAGCTAGTAACCTTCTAAATACCTTCTTTCGCAGCTAGTCCCTAATTATTAGCCTCGCAAAATTGGCTTTCTTTGTCCATATCGCTTTATTGCCGTTCGTTATCTTAACATTTGAAATTTTTCCGTTAGGGGTGCCGAAATTGGCTCCTTTCATTCGATCGGGCAGGATCACTTTACTCTAGGTATTTATATCGAACGCGTTGAAGGCCCAGACCACACAGCCAATTTGACAATTTGATTGTCGTTAATTTAGAAATTGTCACTTGATTTCTGCAGGACGGCAACGATCATCGAGTGATTTATAAATCGAGTTTCATTGTCTCGGAAACTCCTTTCAACACTCGAGGAGGAATTCATTTCTTGCCCTCGCATTACTTTGAGCATTCTTTATCCTTCGATTCACAAAATGGGGTCCATTATTTTTTTCTTTTTTATTTATGACTTTCCGACATCACCCAATAATTAAAGTGCGTAACTATGCGAACGATACTCAATAATCTCTAAACTTTTATTGGAAAAAAAAAAAGCTTTTTACTTTCTGATACTACTGAATAGAGAAAGTATTGTTTATTGGAAACTTTTCGAATTCGAGATTTTAACGGATAACTAACTGCAACCCAAAATTGGTCATTTATAAAATGTATTTTTATCTCAATTTCTTCGTCAATTAAATCGTATAAATGGAATAAAAAATCGTCTGCCGTACAAACTCATTGAATTAAATTCCGCCGCTAAGCAAATCATTTTTTTTTTAATCATAGAAGATGATTATTGGATGGATATCAAAATGTTAAAAAAAAAAATCTGATGTGGACAGATTATATAATGCACTAAATTGATTTCTTTCACAATGAAAAATGATGTATGAGATCTGCGGTACAATGTTTCTAATGTTAAAGGAGCTTTTCCGGATCGCAAGATGTAAAGCTATTTCGAAGTACCCAATTAACTTATATTTCACGCAAACTGACAATTATTATCAATATTGATAGCATCCGAGCAAGTGGGCGATATTTCTCTAAATAAGTCGTTAAATTCGCCAAAGTTATTGCCAAGCGTTACAGACAAACTGAGAGAAGAGCTTTTCTTATACATGACTATTGGCAAACTTTTAGACGTCAAAATAAAAAACTATTGCACAAAATAACTTCTCTTGTGAATAGAACGAACTAGATCCACGACAATGATGTTAACAAATTTAATGTATCGCATAATATTACATATGAAAAGTGAACGTATTTTACAATAGTTAATAATTTTTTTTTAATTTTAAATGATTTTTTGATACATTTGTTTGAAAAAGGTGCAATATCTCGAAAACGTTTCATGCTAACAGTTCTAAACTTTATGTCAATCGTTTCTAATGAAAAATTACATAAAATAGAATTATTTGCGTAACATAATTGAAAGTTCTGATTTTTTGATGATTTTTTCAAAATTTCATTTGAAAATATGGGGGTCTTCCGAACATTCGATTGCGTTTAAAATCAATAGGCTTCCACTTCCAGTATTCACGGATTGTAATTTCTGTGCCTAATTCCGTTCGAAGCGCTCCATTTTGTTCGTTTGTTCATAAGATATCGTCTTCACATTGGCGCCGACTGCGGGGGTGCTCGGGTGCTCCAGCACCCCCCGGGGAAATTTGGGGGGTGCTTAGCACCCTCCAAAATTTTATCATTAACCAATTTTGTTATCTGCAATAACAGATGTTCTAGCTCGCTTTAGTCTGGATATCAAAAATTGCCATGGCCCATGCTACGATGGAGCTGCTAATGTCAGCGGCCATTTTTCAGGACTGCAATCAGGGATTTTGTCGATTGAGCCAAGGGCTATTCATATTAATTGTTTTGCACATACTTTAAATTTGGTAGTACAAGACAGTATGTGCAAATTACAAATAGTTCGTGATTACTTAACTTTGGAGTGCGAGTTAATATCGTTTATAAGAGGATCTCCGAAGAGATTAAAATTTTTCCAAACATTTCAATTAGGTTCAGACGATACAGTTTCCTTGCGACCCTGCCCAACTAGATGGTGTTTGAGAGTTAGCTCCATTTCATCATTGGAAACAATATTACGAAACGGTCATTAAGTTCCTCGAAGGTATGTGCAAGGAAGTTAGTGAAGCAGGAGCAAAAGCAACGGTTTTCTTTTTAAAAAAATCAAGAATTCGAATTTTACTTTATGACAAAAATTGTTTTATTTTTGTCTTTCAAAGTGTGGAGACATTAAATATTGCTCTCCAGAAAACATCCTTGAACTTTCAAGATGCAAATAATTACATCAAAAGTGTAGTAGAGTCTATTCAGACTCAGAGAGAAGAAAATAATTTTGAGGATTTATGGGAAGAAGTAATAAAAAAAGGTGTAGAATTGGATTTAGAAGATCCTGTCCTTCCACGGATTAGAAAAATTGCAAGAAGATTTGACGAGGGAAGTGATCCTCATCCATTTCAGTCACCTAAAGAAAGATATCGTCAAATTTACTTTCAATGAGTGGACAATGTCATAAGTTCCCTAAAAACAAGAATTGAAAAAAAGACGATGTAGCATCTTTCCATGATTAAAAACTTTGCCCTCAATAAAATTAGAAGTGAAGAACAAATAGTATCCTTTTACGGTTCGGATTTTGATGGCAAAAGGTTGTCGCTTCACCGGGATATGTTTTGGGACACAGTTAAGGCGAATTCTACAGAAATTAACAGTATATCCAATATAGTTGAATTTTTTAATAAAGAAAAGAAAACATTTCTCTCCACTCGCTCATACCAGAGTTCTGTAAATTAATAAACCGAATATTAACAGTTCCGGTTACATCCTGTAAAGCTGAAAGATATTTTTCTACTCTCCGATGACTCGAGACTTACTTGAGATCTACAATGAAGAAGCAGCAGAGACTCAATAGCGTGGCTATTCTGCATGTTCATAAGGAGATAGCTGCCAAATTGAACATGGATTTAATCGCAGACGAGTTCATAAAGAGAGCACAAGTCCGATTAAATACATTATGTATAAGTAACAGAAATTACTAGCAAATGAGAGTGCAAATAGTTTTCTCATATATGTTATTACTTTTTTTAGGCCCTTTGCCCCCATCCTGGATTTCGGCTAGGAGACGTCCCTGATGGGAGTCTGCATGGGTTTATGTTTCGTCTTGATCAATTTTGCAAACTTTGTAGGACTTCATTAAATTCATGATAAGCTACCATTTTTCCGAACGATTAAAAATTTTTAAAGACATTTCAATTTTTGAGCACCCCCCGAAATTTTTGAAAGTCGACGCCTGTGGTCTTCGCAGATTCACGGACACACACGCATACACACAAACATCATCTGAAAAACGATTTATGCGAGTTGACGGATGCCTAAAACGTGAAGGATGCCTGAATTCGTTTACAACTCGAATTCGAATTTTTGACCCCATCACAAAGTTTGCGTATAGGAAAATACATCATACTATGTATGTACAGGCAAAGATATAATTGGACCGACAGTAGACGGAACTCCGTAAAACGTAGCTATGCAATTCAAATGTATTGAGCTTTTTGTTTTTTCGATATTTTCGAATTATATTGATAATTTTTTTAAGAATAATTTTGCAAAAAAATAAAGTAACCATCCTCTTCTTTATTTTGCGTTTGAATGGAAACGTTTATTATATAAATAAATATTGCATTAAATAAATAAATAAATATCTATCACAGCCAAGACGCTGATTCCGTCCACTGGAAGATATTTCGTCTGTTTCTGCGGGTTACAATTTTCGCAGATCCTAGAATTAGCACGCTATCCACCTCTTTTTTAAATCCATGTTTCAAATTGCTGTTTAAGAAAATAATCGTCTGCACTTTGCTATTTCTATGGAAGCATTTATTACTACTAAGCTGAACTACACAGCAGAACGCATTTAATTTTTGTGGAATCGAGGTATGTTCGCATTTAAGGCATTTGATTTTGTTAATGATGCATTACTTCATTTCGTAATCGAGTATTCTAAAATTGAATTGTTATATTTTTGTTACTATAATAACTGTATATTCGTTCTTCTTACGGAATATATATAACTAGAACGAATTCGCTTTAATAAACTTTTAACTTTAAAGATAAAAACTTTATCTATAATAATGAAATTAACTTTAATAATAAAATGAACTTTATCTTTAATATGAAATTAACTTTATATTTAATAATGAAATTAATTTTATCTTTAACCTTGCCTAAGAGACGGCTTACTCGTTCGATTTCATTTGTAAAAAACGTTCCTCCATTCGTTCAAATTTTATTTATCCTACTACTAATCTTGCCCTGTCCTCTGACAGTTCGCCGTATAAACCCAGTTTACATTTCCATCCTTCGACTTTTTTTTGTCTCCCGATTCATTTTTGCCGTGAATTAATAATAATAAAAAAAAAATCTGTCCATTCAATTGTCACCCCTTTGTTGAGTTGCGTTTCATTCGAACTGACAAATTGAAGAATAGAAATAACTCCCTGAATCAAGCTAGAGCGTACGGTGTTCCCCTTTTATCCCCTGAAAATAATTTTATGAATAGTTTTATGTCAAACGTACCGTATAGGCATTCATTTATCTAAACACGCTCGCAATATTGAAAATAATAAACAGTCTACTGCTTTTTCCCATTTTGTTATTAATGATAAGTTTGCCCTTACTTTTGATAAAACACTTGTTACTTAATTGCAATACCCCACCCCCCACCCCTTCCGTAATATTTTACTTTTTGAATTCCGATTCATTTATATTTATGGAGTGACATCGATCCTGTTCAAACTCTCTTCTTCGCATGGCGTTCTCATTCTCGACTCTGCGTGTTAAACTCTTGTCTGCATTTCTGGATGTTTAGTTCTCCTTATTCTTGCTTTTAATGCTATTTTGAAATGTTTGGCTTGTATATTTCTGGATTGCATATATATATATATATATATATGTATGCGAATTTTATATTTTATGCATATATATATATACAAATATATATATTTTGCATATATATATATTACAAATATATATACAAATATATATATTACAAATATATATACAAACATATATATATACAAATATATATATATACAAATATATATATATATATTTTGACAAAATGAAACAGATGACAGAAAAAAAAAATGAAAATATCAACAATTCTCGTAGTCTTTAAACCGGAAGGCTGTAATGGATATTATCCAGTCAAAAATGCAATACCGTTCTTTTATAACATTTATATTTATATATATTTCTTTATTCTTTAAAACGGAAAAAATAATTAATAAAAATCGTCTGCATTATAAACATATTCGATTTAATAACGTTGCGAAGCAACTATAATTTCCTTCAAATAAATTTGAAGGAAAAATGACGTTTGCATAATACTATTTCTATGGAAGGTTAAATTGCGTGTTTTTTTTTTTTTTTTTTTTTTTATTAATCTCTCGATAATCCCTGGTACTAGAATCTCGATACATGGACTCTATTTTAAGCGGTACTATTTCAAGACTGCCCACAAAATTTCATGAAATTCAGTGCATTCTTTCTCCAGTGATCATGAGTCAAATATACATAGACACACACATATACCCACAGACAGATGTTAAATTTTATTTATATAGATGTTAGCAACAATTTAAATATCACCAGACAGCCAATTAGCTTGTTCAATGTTCTCAAAACTCAATATTTATAACATTATAACGTCACGACTCATTGCGACCCATAAAATGCCGTACTAATATAACGCTAATGGATGCCCAACTTAGTTACTCGTTCAAAACTTTGAACCCTTCTGAGATCGACTGCACCCACTCGTAGCCGAAGCTTTCAAAATACGTAGCCAATAAAACCCGAAGCGACCCGTGACGTTACTTCCGGTATTCGAACCAAACGTCCGACTGGTCAACAGTTCTGAACACAGCTTTTCGATTTTATTGCGCAATCATTCAACAGAATTCGAAGCTGCGCTGTGAGATTTCCTGTCTTGGTAGATATTTTGTTTTAATTTTAGATGTTGTTACTAGCATAGGATGGTCCAGCAAAGTTAATGATGACTCAATATTTCTTAATTTGTTTAACATATTAGGTTTGTTGTCATTTTTGTCACTGTTTATTTTCTTGACTTGTATAACAAATCCGTAAAACTTATGTACAGATCGTGTTTGTATAATCTGCTCTTTGTTTAGTGCTGCTTTCATTTGATTGCAGGTGAGATGCGGTTTTGCTGATATTTTGGATCAGACATCTGTCAAGACGGGACAGGTGCAATTTCGGGATCCGTGCACGGAGATAAGGTAGTTTTCATTTCGTCTTTTTCCTAAGTCATTTGTAATGATCAGTTAAATATTTTAACAGTACATGTTACAGTATATACCTTACATTACATGTACTGATTACTAATTTTGTTACGATATATTTACCTTACTTTAAACGTTACGGTATAT
Source organism: Amaurobius ferox (assembly GCA_951213105.1). Lineage (NCBI taxonomy): Eukaryota > Metazoa > Arthropoda > Arachnida > Araneae > Amaurobiidae > Amaurobius > Amaurobius ferox. The sequence continues at coordinate 7,005,656 of OX578135.1, read as the reverse complement.
GCTCTGATTATAAATGTTATTACGGTATATGTACCTTGAACTCATTAACGGTATTTATGCCGTGATTTGCCAATTACAGTATGTACTATAACATTACGGTATTGTTACTTTGCCGTCGATACATATACCGTTATTTTGGACAACATTTTTTTACAGTGAAGAATTAATCTTATATAAAATAGACTAAAACGAATCGGGATATAAAATTAAAAACAAATCTCTTTCATATCCCTAACATATGCGAGAAAAAAAATTTTTTTTTTTCATATTCATTTGGGAGCGACGATATATTTTTCGGGGTATTTATGTTCATGCCAACAAAGGGCCGTCCAAACAGTTACCTTACACCTTTCTGGTAGGTCGGATGGTCTGGGTCTCAACACACACACAGATGTCACACTAAAAATGGTTTTATCGTATTCTAGAGGTCTCGAAACGGGTAGATCCGTCGAAAACTTGAGTTGCAATTTTCGACAAGATTCCAATACTTTCCCTATACATTACCATGTATTTCAGGGAAAGTAAAAATCTGATGTGAACAGCAAATGACTTTCCCTGCAGACTTATATTCACGAGCAGACTTATATTCTTTTATCCCGGATTGTACCCAAAACTAATCAGCACCAGAGTCGCCCACAAGTGACTTACCTACCAAATGTTATGAAATTTGGTCGATTATGTTTTTTAATTAGAGTGGATACAAAATCTGCACAGACAGGCGGACAGACACACATACACACACACAGACGTCACGCTAAAAATAGTTTTTTCGTATTCTAGAGATCTCGAAACGCGTAGATCCGTCGAAAACTCGAGTTACGATTTTCGACATGATTCGAATACTTTCCCTATACATTACCATGTATTGAAAATAAAGTAAAAATGGTTTCGCAATCAAAAAAGTTTGAAAAACGCTGCTTTAGTTACGTTTACCAAATAAATTGTTTTCTGAACCGGGACAAAGTGAAATAACTAAATTATAAAAAAAAAAAAAAATCTGAAGTGGACAGCTGCAGTGGACAGCTGACTTTCACTGCAGACTCATATTCACGTTCTCTTTATTTCTTCAATAATTTATTAAATTGAGTTTAATTGCACAGAATAACCTCAGTAATTACTTTAACTTACACTGAATTTGTGCTTTTAATTCAGTTTTCGTTTTCATTGGGTAACTGGACTTAATTTTAAAGGTGGCGTGTGCGAAAATGCAAAAAAAAAAAAAAAATATCTCGAGAACGGCTACTCCTAGCGTAATGGGGTTGGTCTTATTGTTTCGCCGTCAAAAATTACGTATAAAACAAGCGTTTAATATATTTAAGCATACGTGAGCTTTTGTTTTTAGATTTAACGATTTTTGCAGGGTATTAAAAAACAAAAGGAAAAAAATGCAGGTTCTTTTTTACCGAATCATGCCAAAATCGAGTCAGCCCCAGGCAAGAGATTTATCTACCGAATTTTGTGAAATTTAGTATATTAATTTTTCAACTAGGGCCACTGAGCCCTTGAGGGCCATTTCGCCAGAAAAAAAAAAGGCGGGTTCTTTTATCCCGAATCGTACCAAAATCTAATCAGTACCAGAATCACCCACAAGTGATTTACCTACCCAATCTTATGAAATTGGGTCCATTAGTTTTTAATATAGAGTGAATACATACATTGCAGAAACAGCCACACATACCGACGTCACATTGAAAATAGTTTTTTCGTGTTCTAGAGGGCCCAAAACGTGTCGGTCCGTCGAAAATTCGAGTTGAATTTTAGACGTGATTCTAATACTTTCCCTATACATTACCATGTATATTACAGGGAAAGTAATAAGTATATATATATTTAGGATTGAATACAGGGAAACAAAATTAAAACCTGAAACATCCATCTTTCGATTTCGATCCTTAGTATACGTGTTGCTATTGTTGTTGTTGAAACCCAGACCGTCCGACCTACCAGAAAGGTGTAAGGTAACTGTTTGGACGGTCGGGAAGTGCCACCCAATTTAGACCGGAACCCAGTGGGGGAGGCATCCACAAGGACCGTACCCTCCTTACGTGTTGCTATTGTTGTTGTTGAAACCCAGACCGTCCGACCTACCAGAAAGGTGTAAGGTAACTGTTTGGACGGTCGGGAAGCGTATTAATCTGTGTGTAAAACCCTACACAACAAACAATCCTTACACAATACAATGGTCATCACACACAACTAACATCCGACAGACTGACATACTTAAAATCAAGTAATGCACAAGAAATTCAAGGAGTCTTACACCAAAGGGGGAGAACCCAGGAGCAAAAACAGGATTAAGAAATTCATAGATCACCAAAAATTAAGAGCAGAGAATACTCACAGAAGTGTCACTTAACAGAATTTGAAATCTCTCTCGCAGTTTGAATACAGTCCTTCAGTTTGTTTATTAATACTTTATTTCTGCGGACACCGGAAAACCAAGCTGCAGAGTGGGCAGGGGAAGGTTTGACGAGGTGGAATTTTTTAGAAAAGGGACAGGAAAAAACATAGTGATCAGCGTCACCAAAAGCATTACAGGGACAGTTAGAAGAGGTTTTGTGCTTAAAGAAATTGAGGTAATCAAGGAACGGGCCGTGTCCGGTAATAAAATAAACAAGAAATCTGTTACAAATAAGAAGAGAAGGGTCAACCAAAGGGAGGAAAGAAAGAATACGGGCCGGGTCGTGATTACGGGGAGAGATATAGTCGTTTAAGTAAGTTTGCCACAGATTATTTAGGAATATTTTACAATGACGAGTGAGAAGAGAACGTGTTGCTATTGTGAAACATTTGAACGGAATGTTTTGAAACGTTTTCAAATTTTTTGATAAGAGTTTGAACATTCCAGATCCATGTTTATTTCACAGAGCATTTAATTTAACATGCATTAGACCTAGTTTATTCAAAAATTTTACTTCATTCTGCTGACCGAAAGGGTTCATGATGGAGATGGACCCTTTCAATAGGAGTGGCAGTGTTTGGTAGACCAAACATATACTCAGCTGAAATTCGGTTTTAACAGGTTTGGATCCATGAAATTCTTTAACATTTGAATCTTACCAGTTTCTTTTCTTCGCAGTTCATTTCCATTATTTTCCACGCGTCGCAGTTCAAAGACTGGAATTTCTTAGCCATCATCCAATAATCATTTGCGCTTGTAACAGCATTTTGAAGTGTTTCATTCATTCATTCTGTAGCTGTTTTAATCGCAATGGATGCAATATCACGATCCTACCCGGCCAAAAGAATGACTCTTTCTGACCAAAACAACCATTACACTTCAAACACTTAGACGGAAAATTCTGAGCCATTGCAATCGTATATGCTTCTTTAACACTTTACAACATAGCTGAAAAGTGTTTATCACTTGGTTCGTTCTGTCTGTCTGTCCGTTCGCACGATAACTGCCGTAATAATGACTTGATCAAAATGAAATTTTAGTATGTTGTTGAGAAGGTCTGTATGACATATGGGAATGCATACCTGCCAACTTTTACGAATTATGCGTAAAATTTACGCATTTTAACTGCTCTTTACGCTTTTACGCATATATTGCTATATTTTACGCATTTCCGCATTTATTTGAATTTTTTAACATTATTAGGAAATCAATCTCCGGCGAAATTCTCCAGCTTTTTTTGTTTGAAATTTATCAATTAACCAGACATAGTATAAGTCCTCGGAAACACAGCTTTTCCGCTTTTTCAGAACTGATATCTACCATTCCCGGGATCGTAGCAAATCCATAATAAAATGCAGGGTAATGCCAATCAAATTAACGGAGATTTACGGCCGCGTGAATCGTAAATTACGATCTCGGTCGCTTATTTTATGAAAGTAATAAATATACTTCTTCAAAGGTTGTCTAATTCAGCAATTGCTAAAATGTTATTTTGCTCATTATTTTCCCATAAACACTGCGATTGCGCAATTCAGTTTGTTCTCATGAATCGCCGAGAGTACAATAGTATATTTTTCCATCCATCTCAATCATCTAAATATTGCATTTTTGATTGACTAAACTAGCTTATTTTCATATTCTAATTAATTATTACTGTTAATTTCTTAATTATTTTCGCATAAACAGTGCGATTACGTAATTCAGTTACTTCGTGTGTATTGCTGAGCGTACGTTAGTATCTTTTCCATCCATCTCCATCATTTAAATGTTGCATATTAGATCGACTACACTAGTTTATTTTCATATTATGGCTAATTATTAAGGTTAATTACTTTCCTTATATACATAATGTATAAGGAAAGTATTGTGACGCGGTCGAAAATTCGAATTCGAGTTTTCGACGGGAGAGCACGTTTCAAGCATCCCTGATCACGAATCAAACATTTTTGAAGTGATGTCTGTGTTTGTGTGTGTGAAAGTATGTGTGGGTCAGTGAGTCTATGGAGACGATAACTGACGAACGAATGGACCGATTCGAATGAAATTTGGTACAAAAATCACAATACGTAAACACTGGAAGCCTATTGTTTTTATACTCAATCGAATGTTCAGAACCCCCTTAAATTTTCGACTGAAACTTTGAAAAAATCGTCAAAAAAATGAAAACTGCTAATAAAGTTACGCAAGTAGACATTTCTTATGCAATTTTTCATTAGAAAACGATTGACATAAATTTTAGAAAGCTAACATGAACCGTTCCCGAGATATTGCACATTTTTAAAAAAAAATTATCAAAGACTTATATAAAATAAAAAAAAAATATTTCCTATTGAGAAACATGTTCACTTTTCATATGTAATACCATGCGATAAATTGGGTGACATCATTCTCGTGGATCTAGATCATTCCATCCATGAAAAAATATACTTTGAGTAATACTTTTGTATTTGAAAGCCAATAGTCATTTATCTGCTGTAAGAATTATTTCTCCATAACGTTTGGCGACGAATTTGGCGGAATGTCGCCAACTTGGCGACATTTTTAATTGTTGCCAAATTAACAAAAATCTCGCCAAATTGATAAAAATGTCGCTAAAAAAATGAACATGACGACTAATTAAAGAAAATTCAATATCTTGGAAAGAATATGAGTATCTACTATAAGAATAACATTTTTTTTAACTGTAAAAGTAGTAAATTCATTGCATTATATAAGGAAAGTCATGTGTTGCCCACATCAGATTTTTTTTAATTATATTTGCATAATATAAATTTTTCTATTTAAAAAATGGGTATGAACTCTGTGAAGGGATATTTTCCAAAAAGTGGTATTAAAGCAATGATTTAGGCAAATAAAGGGAAACCATTTTGGCAGGAATATAATTCAGTGCTATATATATATATATATATATATTTTTTTTATTAAAGATCAATATTTGTTACTTTCTTTAGTGAAAACCTGTGTTTTGCCAAACATAAATATTTGTCTTCATTATAAAGTAATTCTCACCGGATAAAACCTTTATATATTTTTTGCTTTATAATTTATTGTCCTGAAATATAAAATCCATTTTATAAAATTTGTGTCCTGAATTTTCATATTCTACCAGTAAGCCTGATATTTAATGCAATATTTTTTTAATGCAGGTACATAGTTAAATTCATTAGAAATGTCGTTTGCGCGTGTAGTTAAAAAAATCATTATAAATGCCATTCACGAAAAATTTTACACATTCCAATTTTCCCAGGTTGTCAGGTATGGGAATGTAATCACCCAATTGGTTTTGGATTGAACCCGGGTTGAAAAAATAAAATACATTGAACCCTATGGGACCTCATTATTCAAACATATTATAAGAGAAGTTAAAATTCCCAAATGGCTTCGAAAATTTTAGGAAATATTCAAGTGATCCCATAAAATATATAAAAAAATTTCAATAGGTTCGGTAGATTTTAAATAAAAATGAAAATAATAATTCACCCATATAATATGAAGAGATCACTTGACCCACTTCAAAACAAAATAATCTGATGTGGGCAACACATGACTTTCCTTATATAATGCAATGAATTTACTACTTTTACAGTTAAAAAAAATGTTATTCTTATAGTAGATATTTATATTCTTTCCAAGATATTGAATTTTCTTCAATGAGTCGTCATTTTCATTGATTTAGCGTCATTTTTATTCATTTGGCGAGATTTTTGTTAATTTGGCAACAATTAAAAATGTCGCCAAGTTGGCGACATTCCGCCAAATTCGTCGCCAAAATCTCGCCAAGCGTTATGAACGGAGAAATAAGTTATTTTTAAGCAGATAAATGACTATTGGCGTTCAAATACAAAAGTATTACTCAAAGTATATTTTTTCATGAATAGAACGAGCTAGATCCACGAGAATGATGTCACCCAATTTATCGCATAGTATTACATATGGAAAGTGAACATGTTTCTCAATAGGAAATACTTTTTTTTTTATTTTATATAACTTTTTGATAATTTTTTTGAAAAATGTGCAATATCTCAAGAACGGTTCATGTTAGCGTTCTAAAATTTATGTCAGTCGTTTTCTAATGAAAAATTACATAAGAAATGTCTATTTGCGCAACTTTATTAGCGGTTTTGATTTTTTGACGATTTTTTCAAAATTTCACTCGAAAATTTAGGGGGGTTCTGAACATTCGATTGTGAATAAAAACAATAGGCTTCCAGTGTTTACGGATTGTGATTTTTGTACCATATTTCGTTCGAATCGGTCCATTCGTTCGTAAGTTATTGTCTCCACAGACTCACTGACACACACATCCACACACACACACACACACACACACACACACACACATACTTTCACACACACACACATACTTTCACACACACAGACATCACTTCAAAAATGTTTGATTCGTCATCAGGGACGTTTGAAACGTGCTCTCCCGTCGAAAACTCGAATTCGAATTTTCGACCCCGTCACATTATACATTATGTATATAAGGAAAGTAATAGGGCATCCATCTTTTTCTCCCCCAAAGTAAAAATCGTGATTTTTTAAAGTTCTTTTAAATTTATATTGAGTGTTGCATCTATCCCAAAACCGCGTTATTTTTGCGTATTTTCTGAGCATCTATATTCTCCGCCAACGTAATAACAATATTTTTGAGTTTAAATAATCATCCAACTTTGATTAGTTTTACAACGAAGCTTAATTTTTATGGATGCAGAATGTAAACAAGTGATTGTAAGGTGATTTGTATAAGAAGGGCTGAATTTTTTCACGCCAAATTATTGAACTCTGGAATAAAAGTTTATGAATGAAATATTCATTGCTTTTACATAGAGAGCCAGACGATTCATATTTCGATGACGTCGTTTGAATAAGTTCATTGTTTTCCAAAGTTTTAAGTTTTCAAGTAAAATAAATGATTGTAGTTCTGTGATCATTAAAAAAATATCACCGTTGAATGTATCGCATTTTAGAGATGCTTAAATAAAATTGCATTTCAGTTGGAAAGTGTTTCATAATCAATGCTTCATGATTGATCTTTCTTATTTTTTAATCGGATGGCATACTTTATAAGACGTTAACATGAGCGTTCTGGAGATTTTTAGACAGAAGAAAATAATAAAATATTAAATGAGCTCACTATTATTAAATGCGAGAATTCTTTTAAAGTTTTTTTTTTTTTTACTACCAGAAATGAACGCATTTCATTATTCAAAGTTATCACGCGTCGTTTTTGAGATATTGGAATTTTTACTATTAAACATGGGAAGTGATATTTCTTGATAAAAACTAAGCCAATTAAATGAAATTTCAAATGACTTGTCCATGGGCGGGACAGCCCAGTGGTTAGAGCACGGGGATTTTACTTGGAGGATCCGAGTTCGACTCCCGGCTCCGCCTAAACTGTCCCGCAGAGTACGGGCATGTTAAATATGCGAGTCTGAAAGCTCCTCCAAGAGATTGGTGGTAAGGAAGACATCCACAGGGAGCGGTCCCTGTGGATGTCGCCCTCACTGGCTTCCGGTTTAAATCGGGTAGCACTTTCCGGCTGTCCAAATATATACCTTACATCTTCGGGTAGGTCAGAGGGTTTTGGTCTAAAGAAGTAACTTGTCAATCAACGAGCGTCAGAGGTCTATTAATTGCAGATTTGCAATATAGTAACGAACAACAAAGGTCTTTATGTTTCGAACATACTTTACGAAAATCGAAAAGAAAAATATATATAAAAGATAAATAGTATATTTTCAAATGTTACGATGGTTGGTTTTTATTGGATTGGCTGTTTTAAAGTCTATAGGTTGCTAACATGAACCGTTCTCAAGATACGTTTTTCAACTGAAATTAAAAAAAAAATATTAAGAAATTAAATATCCTCACTAATATAAAACGAATGAGTAGATGTTTTGCAAATATTTTAAGCAGAAATGAATTGAAACTGTGTCTTTTCTTTCTTTTTTTTATTTGGAAGGAAGTGTGTGTGTGTGTGTGTGTGTGTGTGGGGGGGGGGGGGGGGGGTCACGGCTCAATGTTAAAAATTGAACCGGCTGGGCCGAACAGAGTCAATTATTCAAAATGTTACGAAATAATTTTTTGAATTATATAGTTGTTGTTTTCTTAGGTATATATAAAAGAAATGTTTAAAAAATAGTCTTTAACTAAATTCATTCTGAGAACAAAGATGATACCCTTTCAAAATTTTAACGCTTTCGATTAAACTTGTATTCGGTCCAGGCAGGGTATCGTCTGGCTCTCTATGTAAAAGCAATGAATATTTCATTCATACACTTTTATTCCAGACTCCAGAGTTCAATAATTTTGCGTGAAAAAAATTCAGCAATTCTTCCAGATCCACCTTACAATCACTTGTTTATATTCTTCATCCATAAAAATTAAGCTTCATTGTAGAAATAATCAACAGGGCTTAATATCACCAGATCGGTTTCGAATCCTACATAGAAAATGCTTTCAGGCTTGATCCAAATTCTGTTCCTGGTACTGTTAGACCGGATGAATGCTCCGTTCCAGATCCTCCTTTGAACCTGTTTTGATTTCGTTTTTAATATGGATTAACGAGATTAAGTTTCAACATTTGCTTAGGAATCTAAGCATTTCAATATCCTGTCGTTTTTCCTCTTTTCCCTACGCTAATCATTTATTTATTGTAAAAGAATGCCAGCTACAGGGCAAAGTTCCAGTAACAGCGTGCAAGATAAATATCATACGAAATATACAGATTAAGATATAATAAAATGCATTAAAATGCAAACTATTGACAACACATGATTTTCGAAAGCACAAGCAAATGAATAAATTCATTAAAATATAAAATATTTGCAAGAAATTATTCTTAAAATCCATTTCCGATAAATAAAAAACATAGATCTTATAAGTAGGAGTATATAAGGTCTATGTCTCATCTTCGAAATTACGGAAAGTTTCCCTCGATTTCCCAGCCGACGTTCTGGTCAACACATCTACGAGAAACCAGGCGCCCCCAAGAGGTGTACTCAGCCCCCCTGATAAACAGATTGCATTTTTAGTAGTGATATGAAATGTCATCCAAATGTTTCATAAAAATTGTTTAATGAGATTTTTTATAAATGACTTCATTTGAAAGATTTTTTAATAGAGCTGAATGTGTGGTTATACACATGATCTATTTATTTACATATTTAATTTAAAAATATTTAAATTTTTTTATGATTAAGATAATAACATTTAGGATACTTTTGTATTAGTGTATTATTTGTATTATTACTGTCATACATTTAGAGCGTCAAAATGAGCTGATAAGTAGTTAAGAGCTAATGTTAAGTGTTAACTTGTATTTACTATCTGAAATTTTCTTCGATAAACAGCTTTGCTACTAGCTAATGCTTATATTTAAATCAATTGTAATTATTAAGTATTAATATTGATATATAGTAGCTATATGGATTTTCCTAATAAGCTCTTAGTTTGCAAATATAAATATGTAATTGATTATTTGTTAATAATTTATATGGATCGAAATATATAATAATAACTATTACGGTTTAGGAATGGCTAATGATGAACCGTGTTTTGAGTGAGCCCAGCCTTCGAGACTGTTGAGCCCCCCTTGAATTTCAATACAGCCCCTCTTCCATTTCGTTTCTGGGCTACGGCCCTCAACCATGGATGTCGATAGTGCAACTCTCTCAAAAATGTCCGCCCTATGCAGATCAGTACTTATACTGTGCACTTGGCTTTCCCGAATTGAATGAAACAGTGGCTGGAAGATGCGTCAAATTTCAACGCTCCGAAATTCGCTTCCTGTTAAAGGTATCGTGTGTTTATTAAAGGTTTTTTTTAATAAACTGAATTAAAAGCAAACTTAGTCATCGTATACGCAAGGCAGTTGTTAAAAGGCTATACAATAAGATTATTTGGAGCCCTTTGGGCTTCTCCATTGGTCAAATCAAAATTTTCCAAATAGGAGAATACTGGGGGAGTCGTATAAGCAGTGTTTCTTTCAGGACTTTTCGGCGAGGGGGGGGGGGCGAATGAAATTTTAGGGGGACAAGTTTTTTATTTGTCCTATATTAAATATATCTAAACGGTGTGTCACATATATAGAAACTAGGTTAATATAAAATGTTCCCGGGGGGGGGGGGCGAGGTATGCTTGAAAGAAACACTGAATATAAACCCTCGAGCCCCTTCTTGGCATGGACCTTCGAGGCGTAATCTATGTGATACTAGGTTCTTTGGCATGGACGCTCATCGGTAAGCGTAAATGGGGCACTAGCCCCTCTTTGAAAATTCAAGGTTACAGAGGTACGCATAAAGCCACTCAATCTTGTATGTTTTATCCTTTAGTCCCCCCTCCCGGAGAAAGTTCTATGGGCGCCCATGCTTCCTGGCTACGTCACTGACAGATTTGCCTTACAAAATTATTAGGAAATCTCACGCCCATCCAACTAGAATGTTTACTCTGGATTGTACGGAACGGTCTTGCCATGTCATCGCCATCCAATCAATGAATGATTTAGGCCTCGCTGGCATGTAAAGGGGACATGATCATTAAAATGGAAGCTATGATAAAAGTGGCATAGAATAACTGTGTCATTGCAAACATGTGCCATGCATTTGATAATAAACGCATTAAAATGGCATTTATTCTCAAATGATTCCTACCAGAGCCATCCAAGTAACTTTCTCATCGCTAGATGGCGCTGCCCGTCCCAGCCTCGATTATCAGCGATGTTGGAAGCCATTTCCGATGACCTTGAAACCCTGAGTCACGGGGGGAGGGTGATTCTCCAAACTGCAAATTATGAATCTCCAGTGGAGGTGGATTAGGAGCGTTAACCATTGTGCGCATGCGTCCGCTCTCCATGCTCTAAAAATGGAAACGAACGAATAAAATAAGTGAGCGGCCTCCCACCCGCATCCCCTTTTGTTGTGCCCAACAGAGATCGATAGGGCCGTTTTCTGCTGTACCTTTTTCGGCGTTGCCTGGGAAGCCTCTGCTGCGGGGCACAGCTATCGAATAGAATAGAATACCAAGACCTCAGAAGGAAATAATTACGTCAGTTTAATACGGTCTGTAACATATTTAGGCAGAAGTCTACAAGTAATTAAATATTTCGTTCCCTTGCGTTGGGTGGGGGTGGAGGCAATTTTGGGGAATAATTACATCATCAATTAATGGATATATCTGATGCCAAAACATGAGACACATTATTCGGAGTATAAAAATGTCAAATTTGACCAAAAATTTCGTTGTGAAATCCAAACTCAGACCACTGGCCACCCAAACCGAATTTCAAGGCAAACGGATTAGCAGTTTTTCATCCTATGAGTTAAAAAATAAAATTGTTTCTGTGGGATGTAGATAAATACAGCGGCAGAAATTTTACGTAATCTGACCAAAATGGTAGTGTCAAAATCAATATTTGACCCAATCGAAACCCATCATGAATGACCCAAAATGAGGTTGTATCGAATGATCATATCTGCTGCAAATTGTTACGGGAATTACTGAACATCCGGTAGTAGTAATAATGAAAATGACCAAATAACCACCAAACGGTTGAATGTTAGTAAAAAAGTTGACATGTGTAAATGATCGCATGTGATGCATATGAAAAGGAGTGGCATGCATGAATGTGTGATTCGGGGGGAATATAAATAATGCTTGAGTAATAACACTGATACAAATTTCTTGTGAAATTTATTATGAATATTTAAATAGTTTCAAGAAATTATTTTTGTCCGATTTGGCTTTCTATTAACACTTTACAACAAAGTTGAAAAGTGTTTATGACTTTGTTCATTCTGTCTGTCTGTCTGTCCGTTAGTACGATCACTGCCGTAAAAATGACTTAATCAAAATGAAATTTTAGTATGTTGTTCAGACGGTCTGTAGGACCTATGGGAATATAAATGAATAATATCACCCAATCAGTTTTGGATTGAACCCGGATTGAAAAAATGAAATACATTGAGCCCTATGGGACCTAATTTTTCAAACATTTTTTAAGCGGATTTAAAATTCACAAATTGCTTCGAAAATGTTAGGTAATATTCAAATTATTCCATAAAATATATAAAAAAAAATTCAGCTAAATATATTCAGTAGATTTTTAAATAAAAATTAAAATAATAATAACACCTCTTATATGAAGCGATCACGTGACCATGATATGAAAATATCACGTGACCCACTTCAAAATGATATATGGCATCCATCTTGTCTCAAAATCGTGATTTTTAAAGTTCTTTTTAATTCATATTGAGTGTTGTATCCGTCCTAAAACCACTTTATTTTTGCATAAATTCTTTGCATCTACACCCTGAAACAACGCAATTACAATATTTTTTAGTTTAAATGCTCATCCAAATTTGATTATTTCTACAACGAAGCCTATTTTTCACCTATGTAAAATGTAAACAGCAAAATATGTAGAATGAGTTGTATTAGAATTGCTGTATTTCTTTAACATAAAATCATTTAGTTCACGGAGTCTGCATAGCTGATATGAATCAAATATTCATTGATTTTACAAACAGAAGGACGATTTTTTTCGATGAAGTTTTACGCATAGAGTTTAATTACGTGTAGCTCCATGGTCTTAATTTTTAAATAAAATAAATTATTATAGTATTCTGATGAATAACATGAATGGGAAAATGTTATGAATGAAATGCTGCTTTTATAGAGAGAGCCAGGCGTGTTATATTTCGATGGCGTCATTTGAATAAATTTCAGTTGTTTTTGATGAAGTTTCCAAATATAATAAATTATAGTAGTATTATAATAATGTTAAAAACATTACCGAGGAGCCAGGCAATTTATATTTAATTGACTCCATTTAAATGAAGTTCATTTTTTTCGATGAACTTTTAAGTATTCAAATATAATAAATTAATGTAGTATTGTGATAAGTTTTAAAATATTACCGAGGAATGTATTGCATTTTAGACATGTTTAAATAAAATTGCATTGAAGTTGGAAAGTGTTTCATAATCAATGCTTTAAGCATGATTGATCTTTCTTGTTTATATTTAAATAAATTTTTGTATTCCATTAAACACTATTTATCCAATTATCTAAGATGTAAATAAAGAAATGACATCAGTGAGCGTCATAAAATTGAATCAGATTTAAGTTTCGAAAGAAATCAATAAATTTATACTAGGATTGTGGGTATGCGTGATATTTTTGGTTTCGATAGGACCATTTGAAAAGAAAGTCATTTTTGGCTGGAATTATTCGTTTTCAAACCACTGGACTGATTGGGTTGCAGAAATTTGGTTCAAATTTGAAAATGTTGTATGCAAAATCATTTTCCGCATCCCACGTATAGCACAAAAGGTAATACCATTTTGATTTGTTGAAACTTGGTATTGGCGGCTACAATATTTAGTCAGATGAGGCTCTCAAAAGGAAATTTGGGTGATTTGCGATATTTGTGTGATTGAAATACTGTGCGTTACATTCTAGTACCCTCATCTGACCATTATAAAATCACTTAATTATGGGTCATTTTGGGTTGATTTCGATTAGGGTCCTTTTTGATTTGGGTGCTAAAATTTTGGTTGGGCTTGGCAAAGTTTAATTTGAGGTGTTTATATCTACATCCAACAGAAACATTTTTATCCATAGAACTCAAAACATTGTTGATCCGTTTGCCTTGAAATTCGGTTTGGATGTCCATTACAAAATTTGGAAACTTTATATCTTTGTATTCTGATATTTTTGTTATTCAGAATAATGAGACTAATATTTTGTTAGCAGATTTGTCCATTTAACGATGACGCAATTCACCAAAATTAGACCCCACCCAACGCAATTGATGTGCACCGCATGATTGTCGAAATATTTAATCTCCAGTAGACTTCTACTTCAAAATATCATCAGACTGCGATAAACTTACAATAGCTCTATCATGGAGTTAGAAAGGAGGTAAAACTCCTCTGGATGAAACGTTTGAAAATGCCATAATGCTTTGAGAATTAGATCTAGGGGTCGCTCGTGTTAGTAAAGTAGCTGCTACTATGAGTTGACACCGAAGAAAGACGTAGTATTGAGTTTACATATTTTTGATTATTTTTAAATAAAAGGCTCCCTTATTATGAGTATAATGAGCTAGTACTTTTTCTTAGTTGTAGGATAGAGAGCAGAATAGAGGGAGATAAAAATAAATGGAAAGGTAAAATAGCTTTGAATACGTAGGAATATTCTAGATTGCTTCAGTTCAACTTTGCGCTAATAATTTATTTTTACAAAATGAGCGGTTTAAATCAATATTTTTGGCCTTTCGCCATAGAAAAGCATACAATGCAGGACTATTTATCTTATCCCAGAGACACCTGAATGATTGTCTCAAACAATATTAACATTTTCTTAATATGAAGTTTTACCTCCTATAATCTCGTCATAGCATAAACTATTTCAAAAGACGCAGGGGCGTAGCCAGATAGGTTATATAGATGGGATGCCTAGAAAATATTAGCTCGTGGCTCTAAATTTCTAAAGTCCTGCACTGAGAGAAGGCCGTAACCTCCCACTGATTACATTGGTTCTCTATTGTGTGTCGGCCGTACTTTGGGTTCCCGCAGGATCTCAAAAGTGTTTCCATCTATTTTTCCTGCAAGACCTTTTTAAAGTACATTTAATTCGTTTTTATGTTTATAGTGTTCTAAATATTTTTACGATCTAAATGAAAATTAAAATATTTTGTAGAGTAAAACAGCATTTCATGGCATTTTAATCTCTACACATGTCCCACTTCTTAGCACCCAATCCAATCGACAGTTGTTAAGGTTGTTGACTGCACTTGGTCACTGACCCTCGCATAATAACACACACACACTTGAACGACATTAACATTTTTAAATATCACGCAGAAATCTAAATTGTCTTTCTTAACAAATAAATGACACTTTCTTCATTGAGAGATATACAACAGGGACTCATTGGTTAACAGAACTTACTTAAACCTACGACATTTTGAGTCGAAACTCCAGTGATTCACGTAATGAGGCATAGGCACCTCCCTTCAGACAAAAAGAAAATTGAACCCTTTTGCAATGGTTGTCAAATCGCAGCGAGTGTAAAACATATTTGAATGACTTGTACTCAATATAAACAGTTTCGTTTTAAGCATTTCAAGACTTCGACTATAACTTCACTATAACTTTGACACAATTGACTGGAGGGGCGCGGTAGCCCATTGGTTAGCGCGCTGGAGCTCCACTCGGTAGGCCCGGGTTCGATTCCAGCCACAGCCAAAAAACTGCCGCCGTGTTCATGCGGAGTACGATCACGTTAAACATGTGGGTCCGTAAGTCCTTCCGAGAGGTTGGTGGTAGGAAGGAGGGTACGGTCCCTGTGGATGCCTCCCCCACTGGGTTCCGGTCTAAATTGGGTAGCACTTCCCGACCGTCCAAACAGTTACCTTACACCTTTCTGGTAGGTCAGACGGTCTGGGTTTCAACAACAACAACAATTGACTGGAGAAAATCCTCATTTGGAGATTTTCCCGTTCTTATTAGACATCGGTATTCACCATCCTATTTAGCTTCAGCCATTTACCACCATTTTCCATCGCTATACATCTTCCATTGTCACGTTTATTTCACACATTATCACCCCTTTAGGTTATACACTTGCTTTTATTCTTTGCTAATATCTGTGTTTTGATACCATATGTCTGGCGCAACATATCCTCTTCGGATCTTGCGCCAAAAAATCATAATCAACCAACCAACCCTTCAAACAAAATGTAACATGATGAATCGAAGAAAAAAAGTCTGATGTGGGCACCACATGACTTTCCTTATATAATGCAATGAATTGACTACTTTACAGTATAAAAGACAAGAAAGATCAATCATGCATAAAGCATTGATTATGAAACACTTTCCAACTTCAATGCAATTTTATTTAAACATATCTAAAATGCGATACATTCCTCGATAATATTTTTAAAATTATCACAATACTACATTAATTTATAATACTTGAAAACATAAAACTTCATCGAAAAAAATGAACTTCATTCAAATGACGGCATTGAAATATAAATTGCCTGGTTTAAACATCTCTAAAATGCTATACATTCCTGGGTAATATTATTAAAATTAGCATAATACTACAAATATTTATTTTATGTGAAAACTTCATCGAAAACAAATGAACTTTATTCAAATGACGTCATCAAAATATAACGCGGCTGGCTCTCTCTATAAAAACAGCATTTCATTCATAAAAATTTTTCCATTCATTTCATTCATCATAATACTGTAATAAATTATTTTATTTAAAAACTTAAAACCATGGATGTGCAAGTAATTCAACTCTATGCTTAAAACGTTATCAAAAAATCGTTTGCTTCTCTGCGAAAATTCAATGAATGTTTCATTCATATCAGCTATATTGCAGACTCTATAAATTAAATAATTTTGCGTTAAAGAAATGCAGCCATTCTTATACAACTCATTTTACATCTTTTGGTATTTACATTTTCCATAAGTGAAAAGTAGGCTTCGTTGTAGAAATAATCAAAGTTGGATGATCATTTAAACTCAACTATATTGCAATTGCGTTGTTTCAGTATGTAGATGCACAGAATTTAAGCAAAAATAAAGCGATTTTAGGACGGATGCAACACTCAATATGAATTAAAAAGAACTTTAAAAATCACGATTTTGACACAAGATGGATGCCCCATTTTATTTTGAAGTGGGTCACGTGATCTCTTCATATAGTGGTCACATGATCTCTCCATATAAAGCGTTGTTGTTGTTGAGACCCAGACCGTCCGACCTACCAGAAAGGTGTAAGGCAACAGTTTGGACGGCCGGGAAGTGCCACCCAATTTAGACCGGAACCCAGTGGGGGAGGCATCCACAGGGACCGTACCCTCCATCCCCTACCACCAACCTCTCGGAAGGACTTACGGACCCACATGTTTAACGTGATCGTACTCCGCGTGAACACGGCGGCAGTTTTGGCAGTGGCTGGAATCGAACCCGGGCCTACCGAGTGCAACTCCAGCGCGCTAACCTATAAAGGGTGTAATTATTATTTCAATTTTTATTTAAATAACTACTAAATATATTTTGCTGAAATATATTTTATGGGATAATTTGAATATTTCATAAAACTTTCGAAGCAATTTGTTAATTTTAAATCCGCTTAAAACATGTTTGAAAAATGAGGTCCCATAGGGTTCAATGTATTTCATTTTTTCAACCCGTGTTCAATCCAAAACTAATTGGGTGATATTATTCATTTATATTCCCATAGGTCCCACAGACGGTCTGAACAACATACTAAAATTTCATTTTGATAAAGTCATTTTTACGGCAGTGATCGTGCTAACAGACAGACAGACAGAATGAATGAACAAAGTCATAAACACTTTTCAACTATGTTGTAAAGTGTTAAAAACAGCACACCCCGCTATCCATCCAAAAAATTTCAAGCTGTTTATTCTCTGTTTCAATGTTTTCTCTTGGTTTATAATGTAAAATATGTAAGATGAGTTACAATTATCGTAAAGACATGCGGTTTTGTTCAGCCAAAGAAGTTGCTGAACTAAAGCCCTAAACTTACTTTTTCCCTTTCCCTAAGCCCTTCCCTTGCAAACCATCAAAAACTGTTTGAAATGGATTCAAAGCATTTTTTGAAATCTATTTATAACACGTATTTCTTTCAAAATCTCGAATTCCAAAATTATTGGAAAAATACATTTTTTTTTACTTAATGTAATGCATAAAAGTACAAGAAAGATCAATCATGCATAAGCATTGATTATGAAACACTTTCCAACTGAAATGTAATTTCATTTAAAAATTTCTAAAATGTGATTCATTCAGTGGTAATATCTTTTACATTATCACAGTACTACAGTAATTTATTATACTTAAATATTTAAAACTGTATCGAAATATAAATCATCTGATTCTTTATGCAAAATCAATGAATATTTCATTCATATAACTTGTATTCCAGACTCCAGAGCTAAATAATTTTGTGTGAAAAAAATTCAGCAATTCTTATGTAATTCATCTTACAATCGCTTGAGATATTTGCATTCTGCATATGTTAAAATTAGGCTTCCTTGAAGAAATAATAAAAGTTTAGGGATCATTTAAAATCACAACTATTGTAATTGCATAGGCACGGAATTTAGATACACAGATAATACACAGATAATAGATATGTGTATGTGTATGTACTCAAAGTATTGGAATCGTGCCGAAGATCGGAACTCGAATTTTCAAAGTATCTACACGTTTTGGGACTTCTAGAACACGAAAAAACTACTTTTAGGAAGACGTCTGTGTGTGTAAGGGTGTATCTGTGTATGTTTCTGTGTGTCTGTGTGGATATTACATCCACTCTAATTGAAAAACTAATGGACCGAATTTCATACAATTTGGTAGGTATGTTTTTTGTGGGAAATCCTGATGTTCATTAGATTATAGTACGATTCGTAATAAAAGAATCTGCCTTCTTTGCGAAATGGCCGCAGAAATTGCCTTTATCCACTCTAGCTAAAAACTAATGAACCAAATTTAACAAAATTTGGAGTATAATATTTCAATAACCTACAAGTGATTTATATACCAAATTTAACAAAATTTTGTATATAAATCATTTGTAGGTTATTCTACTACGATTCGGGAAAAAGGAACGGGCTATTTTTGCGAAATGGCCAGCAAAAATCGTTATATATAAAAATAAATGACTACGTGTGCTCAATTATATCAATTAAATTCCTATTTTACATATGATTTTTGACAACAAAAAGAATAAGACTAACCCCATTACTCTAGGACTAGCCGTTCTTGAGATATTCTAGTTTTTTCGCGTTTTCGCTACGCCACCTTTGACAATAAGTCCAGCTATCAAATGAGAACCAAATTTAAGTTTAACGTGTAAATTCAATGTCATTTAAAATACTTATGTTGTGCAGATAAACTCAAATTATCATTGAATAAATAAAGAGAACAAATATGAGTCTGCAGGGAAAGACATGTGCTGCCCCCATCAGAATTTTTAACAATATTACACCAATGATTTATAGAAGTGAACGGGGATTATTTTCAGGCCATTTCGAAAAAAATGTATGATCTATATTTAAAGATCCATCAAATTTTTGTCGAATAAAATGTTCAACAAATTTAAGCTGTGTACCAAATTTTAACTCTCTAGGACGTAGGAAAGTGCATTTAAAATGCCATCAATTAAATTTATCATGAAGAGTTATATAAAATTTAAAAAAAATGAAAAATTGTTATCTACCAAATTTATTTTAAAATATGAAGCCACTCCCATATGCAAAACATTTAAACAACTGGAGAGATATTTATTATATAATATCTCTCTCTTTTCTTTCTGGAAGATATCCCAAAGTCAGAATTTAATTGAATTTGTTTTTTTCCCTATATTAAATAATTTTTTTAATTAAAAAACTACTTAACATATTTTACTGAATTTTTTTTTATATATTCTATGGGATAATGTGAATATTTCCTAAAAATTTCGAAGCAATTCGTGAATTTTAAATTTACTTAAAAAATGTTTGAAAAATTAGGTCCCATAGGGTTCAATGTATTTCATTTTTTCAACCCGGGTTCAATAAAAAACTAATTGGGTGATATTATTTATTTATATTCCCATAGGTCCTACAGACCGTCTGAACAACATACTAAAATTTCATTTTGATAAACTCATTTTTACGGCAGTTATCGTGCTAACGGACAGACAGACAGACAGACAGACAGACAGAATGAACAAAGTCATAAACACTTTTCAACTTTGTTGTAAAGTGTTAAAAATAGGTTATTCTTATAGTAGGTACTTGTATTCTTTCCAAGATATTGAATTTTCGTCAATGAGTCGTCATTTTCATGGATTCGTCATTTTTATCCATTGGGCGAGATATTCGTTAATCTGGCAACATTTAAAAAAGTTGCCAAGTTGGCGACATTCCGTCAAATTCGTTGACAAAATCTCGCCAAGCGTTATAGACGGAGAAATAAGTTCTTTTTATAGCAGATAAATGACTATTGGCGTTCAAATACAAAATTATGACTCAAAATATCTTTTCCCATGAGTGGAACGAGCTAGATCCAACGAGATTGATGTCACCCAATGTATCGCATGATATTTCATATGAAGAGTGAACATGTTTCTCAAAAATTAATATTTGTTTTAATGTATGGGATTTTTTGATAAATTTACTTGAAAAATGTACAATATCTCGAGAACGGTTCGTGCTAGCGTTCTAAAGTTTATGTCAATCGTTTTCTAAGGAAAAATAACATAAGACATGTCTATTTGCGTAACGTTAGTAGTAAAGGAAAGCCGGTTCTGCACGGAAGGCTCAGCAATGCTCATCGCTCAGCAAAATGGCCGCCATCTTGAATTCCGTAATCCTGGATGGGGGTGTAAAAGGGGGGGGGGGGGTAAATGAGAAAAAGTGGGGGTAAAAATTTTGGAGAAACTTTTTGTCGGGTGGCAACGATGTCGTAGTCTTGTACGAGGGGTTGAGGGGGAAATAAATTTTTTGGAATGAGATTTTTTCTAAGTATAGAAGAAACTTTTTGGGGGTGGCAACACCAACAGAGGCTCAGCGATGCTTAGCGCCCCCTAGCGACGAAAAGCAGAACTATCAAGGATGGAACTTAGAAATATTTTCTGTTTCGATTGCCATAGCAACACCTGTGGGGTAGAAACTTTTTTTGGGGGTGGCAACAGCTGAGCCTCTGAAATGGAACCATCAGCGCCCCCTAGCGGCGAAAAGGAGAATTAAAATTGGGATTTTTCTGATAGTTGAGATTTTTTTTTCTTTTTTTTTTAAATGAAGTAATTAAGTATGAAATATTCGTATTTTTTTTCTTTTTTCTAAATGAATGAAAGGCGTTAATGAGGATAATTAAATAAAGTAATTAGTATATCAAGGTCTATGTTATTGCGTGCTAGGAGCGTGTCAAGAACATGCTATTACATGTCGAGGACATGCCAGCGGTATACTAAGGGGTCTGCTGAAGGCATGCCAAGGTCCTACAATACCCCTCCGCTATATCACGGTTACGAAGTGAACTGTGATAATCTTGTAGGGTGTAGGGATATACCAAGAGCATCGAACATACATTTTAAGAATATGCCGATTTTAGCGTTTTTTTCACAAAAAGTTTTAAAAACGTTAAAAAAACAACAAAAATGTGCGTTTTTTCAACAAGTTTAAGTTTTTGAGTTGTTGAATTTCTCTATGGGAATTAACATGGGTTTTCACACTTTTGCGAATTTTTTAGAAAAAAAATGTGGTTTTTCGCAAAAAAGCGGCCAAAAATGTGTTTTTTGAAAAACGCGGATGTTACGAACCCCTCTCTGTCCATGCCAAGAAGACTGGGAAAGGTTTTTCTCGGCCCGCCATCTTATGTCTTCCAGAGTTTTGCAGCTGGCCACGCAATTTGATACTGCGGACTGCGGGGGGTCAAGGGCCAGATATTGGAGGGGAGGGCGAAGGCGGTTTGAAGAAAAAAAGACTTGCTTCGGAGATGCTGAACTGAACGGACTCGCGGAGTCCCGAGTATTGTGATGATTCGAATAATTTGCGAATATGTGTAGATATGTGTAAATATTTAGATGTAATAAATGTGTCGTGTGATTATGGAAGTGTTTTGCTTAGTATAGAAACGAACCACCGAACGGGCTCAAGGCGATCAGCAATTGGAACTGAGAGCCGAGTTCGTTACACTGGCGCAGCCGGCAGGATAAATGCTAAGCAAATGGAAAGGTGGAAAATGCTTTGAAATAAATTGGATGATTTATAGGCGGGAATCAGGGAATCATATGGATTCAGTGGTGTGTGTGGTTAATGTACGTAGTGGATTATCGGTATAGCTTGTGACAAAGACCCCAACCCATAAGAAAGAATGATGATGACATCTGGTACAGAAGAAGAGGTAAGTGGAAATTTTCATAATTCATGGGTGATGCTCTCTGTGCTAGAGCGGATTTTAAATTAAATTGTAAAATTAATAATGAGTTTAAAGTGGGTCATTTGGTTTGTGGGGACTAATTTATTGATGGGAGTAAATTATAATTTTTAAAGTTTTCCTAGTTTTCCTTCTTTAAAGAAATTCCTAGATGAGCGGTGACAGAAGTAATATATGGATAAAGATTGTGCTTTAATATACAAATGTGTTTAAATGCTGTTTTGATAAGAAATTATGGTAAATATTTGCATGAAATTGTGTTACATTTAATATTAATGAGATATTTGTATGTGGAAATATAAATAATATTATGCATAGGATATTTTAGTATTAAGAGAAATTTTAGTTATATTACGTCTAGGGTATTTGGTTTTATATTAAAGATAAACTATTTCACTGTAAAGGAAAAAATGATATATGTGATTGATAAAAGTGATTTGACATGTGCATATATTATGTATTTTGGGATGAAGGGGAAAAGGCAATATTGTGTATTAAGAGGGTGGTATGGTGTAAATTAGGGTGAGCTATTATTGTGTAGGTAATCTTTGGTTCTCACGCAGTGGTTTAGGATGGCATATTTATTGGAAGAGAAGAAAATTGATCTTGTGAGGCTCTGTTATGAAATAGGCGAGACGGCGGATTCTGAGTGTGAAGTGGTGGAATTAAAAAATATAATTTGTGGGAGCAAGGAGTATGAGGAAGAAGCGATAAGGAATATATTGTATTCTATTAGGGAAGAGAGAGAAGAGAATGAAGAACGGGATAGAGAGAATAAAGAGTGGGAGAAAAGAAAATTAGAGTGCGATAGAAAGTTGAGAGAGTTGGAAAGAAAGGAGCAGCAAAAGAGGGAAAGCGAGATCAAATGGTTAATGTGGGAACTGGGAGTGAACCAGGATAATAGTGAAACCCAAATTACACGGAATACCATTACCCGGAACTATAGCAGCCAAATTGGCAGAGCAGTGAAAAAAGTGCATAAGAACACAGTGTTGTGCTTCGCGTGTAAAAAGTTAGGACACTATAGGTATGAATGCCCAGAAATATGTAGTGCGCTTAACAGTAAAGGGCTTAATTCGGAAAAGTCGCGAAAAGTTCAGTTTGGAATATTTGAGGAGACTTGGGAAAAACCAGAATTGCCAAGCCTAGATATTCAGGTTGGGGCGAAAAGCGTTAATAAAATTAAGCGGCCTTTTCGGGTATCCGATCTCCTGAGTCTCAGAATGGAAAGCGAGAATCCCATTATGGAAAATGGGGGTGGGAAGTCTCAGAGAGAGGGGTTTCCTGTGGACAAGCTCTGGAGAGAAAGAGAAAAGATGGTGAGGGGGAGGAGTAATACAATGTCGCGAGTGGACCCTGCGCAGAAGAAAGAAAAGTCGGGGGGAGTTGAGAGTTTCCTGATCATAGATATGTCTAGATCACAGTTGTCCTTCAAGGGAAAGGGAACGATCGAGCAGGCGACCTCAGGTTCCGAGTCTGATAGTGCGCAATATTTTAGGGACTGTAAGGAAGGGGAAGGGGCTGAGAAAGGCCATCCTGGGATCCCAATATCTGTGAGTCCAATTATCACCGAAAAGGAAAATGGTACGAGTAGTTTAGAGACATTGGGGGTCTTGAAGAATTCGAAAACAATGGATAAGAGTCGAATTACGGAGTGTGAGAGAAAGGAGACGGAGACAATGAACGAAAGATGGGGAACTGGAGAGTCGGTTATAGCCCAACGTGAGACAATAGGAACGGAAGGGAATGAAGTGTGCTCAGTTGGAAGTCATGAAAAAGCCATGTTAGTTAAAGTGGGAACAATGTTGGAAGGGAAATGTGAAGGAACAGGAATTATAGAGGTAGTTACGGGTTCGGTCAGTAAGAAGAAGCAAAGGGCTAGTGGGGGTAGAAGCAAGTTGGCTTCTCTGCGAGACCAATGTTATGGAGGAAATTGGTCAAGAGATATAATGTGTAATTATTCACGGGTGGAAATGAAGTTATTAGTGGGAGAATTTGGGAGATTTGGAAGGAAACCGAAGATGAAAATGAAATATGAGGGAGAAATTACATGGTCAGTGGAAAGAATAGAAGAGTGGGTTTCGATTTGTGGGATCAGAAAGTGGATATTGGATGATGAAAAGAAGTTGAGTTTAAATCTGTGGGGGTTACCAGAATGAAGTAGATGAATACCAGATGAAGTACCAGAATGACCTCCCGGGCAGGTGAAATGACGAAGGGGGTTACTGGCTCTATAATGATATATCGTGTGTTCTTTGAATAAAGTTTTGAGCCAGTAATCTAAAAATTGTGAAATTATGGAAAAATGTATGTGAATTGTAGTGTGTTTCATATTATTAAGGTATTTCTATATGTTAGTCGTATTGTAATGTGTTCGGAAGTGAAAATTGATAAATCTAGTGTTTAAGAATAATTTTGGTTTAATGTATGATTTTGTTTCAAGTGTAAACATTTGAATTGGAAATTGATAATTGGTGTTTCAAGAATAATTTAGTGTTTATGGAAATATACTTTTGTGTATGAAATTTAAATTTTGATAATTATTATGTAATGGTTCGATCCTGTCACTGGCTCATAGAGGAATTCCGGGTTGCAGAGAGCATGACCTGTGTGTGGGAATTTCCACTGTTGGGAGGGGGTGCAGGATTTGGACTTTCCAGTCATCGTTGGTCAACGGATGGACTGAAAAGTGGGGGGAAGGTGTTACGAACCCCTCTCTGTCCATGCCAAGAAGACTGGGAAAGGTTTTTCTCGGCCCGCCATCTTATGTCTTCCAGAGTTTTGCAGCTGGCCACGCAATTGGATACTGCGGACTGCGGGGGGTCAAGGGCCAGATATTGGAGGGGAGGGCGATGGCGTTTTGAAGAAGAAAGACTTGCTTCGGAGATGCTAAACTGAACGGACGATCGGACTCGCGGAGTCCCGAGTATTGTGATGATTCGAATAATTTGCGAATATGTGTAGATATGTGTAAATATTTAGATGTAATAAATGTGTCGTGTGATTATGGAAGTGTTTTGCTTAGTATAGAAACGAACCACCGAACGGGCTCAAGGCGATCAGCAATTGGAACTGAGAGCCGAGTTCGTTACAGCGGAATCGGCCGATTTTTTTCAAACTGTCGGATTTCTCTATGGGAATTAACATAGGTTTTCACACTTTTGTAATTTTTTGAAAAAAAATGTGCGTTTTTGCAAAAATGCGGCCAAAAAAGCGTGTTTTTAAAGTAGCAGAATCGCGTGAATTGGGTGTATGGGAGGGTGTGTGTTTCCCCAACCATTTCGGCCTTGGAGTTTAAAAAATTTTAATATTCCCAAAAATAAATATTTTAAATAATCGTGAAAGTGTGCAAAATACTTGAGTGTTATGAATCGTGTATTCATTTAAGTCTTGGAGTTTAAATAATAGCAGATACCAATGTCTGTATGCATATGTTTTTACAAGTGTACTACTACCATAGGGGGTTTCTTTATACCAACATGGTTTAATATGTGTGTTATTTTATGCATGTGTTATTTCTTTAAACCACCATGGTTTAATACGTGTGTTATTTTATACGTGTGTTATTTTATACATGTGTTATTTTATACATGTGTTATTTCTTTAAACCAACATGGGTTAATACGTGTACCATTTTGCAAGTGTACTACTACCATAGGCTACCATAGGGGCACCTTTCAATCTTAACATGGTTTAATATGTGTGTTATTTTAAAAACCGCACGACAGACCCGAAGGCCTAGTGTAGCAAAGTGTGTGACTGGTTAGTGTAATGTGTGTAAGTGAATTATTCTATTTTTTAATTGTGGTCCCACCTCCGCCCGCCAATTTAAACTGAATAAAAAAACAACAAGTGTGTAATATCCAATGTAAATCGACGCCACAATTTAACTGTGATTCTCAAATGAATACCCCTTAGTGCATTAAATTACGATGACAGATCTACCCCTCCCCACCTCACGTGAATATGGATAGTTACATTAAAACATCTTATGGCTGTCGGAGTTATAAGCGTGGCTCTGTACCAGGATATAACTTTAGGCTATATGTTGCGTTGGGCTTGGGTTGGGTCGACTGTTTAGAACTGCTCTCGCTGCTATTGTTAACATCTGTGGTGGAGGATAGTTTTTACGGGCTCATAGAATGCTTGTGTTGTTAGATTAAAAAGACACCACTAAATATCATTGTATTCTCAGCTGGGAGAGGCTCTTTTAAAGAAGTTCCTATTAAATTTTAACATGTTTTAAAAAGAATCTTTCATTCATTAGTGTTATGAATCTCGCAAGTTAATTAAAGGATGTTAATTAAATTAATTGATTAAGTATTGAATGTCTCTGTACCAGGAGCATGTCAAAGACATGTCAAGGGGATATGTCAAAGCGTACCAAGGGTGTACCAAAGGAGTATGCTGAAGGCATACCAAGACCATCGTTCCTACACTATTCCTCCGCTATATCGCGGTTACGAAGTGAACTGTAAGAATATCGTATGATGAGGGGAAATAACATAAATTTTAAGAATGTGCCGCTTTTAGCGTTTTTTTAACAAAAAGTTTTAAAAACGTTAAAAAAACAACGAAACATGTCCAAAATACATGTGCGTTTTTTCAACAAGTTGAAGTTTTGGAGTTGTTGGATTTCTCTATGGGAATTAACATGGGTTTTCACACTTTTGCGAAATTTTTAGAAAAAAAATGTGGTTTTTCGCAAAAAAGCGGCCAAAAATGTGTTTTTTGAAAAACGCGGAATCGACCGATTTTTTTCAAACTGTCGGATTTCTCTATGGGAATTAACATAGGTTTTCACACTTTTGCAATTTTTTAAAAAAAAATGTGCGTTTTTGCAAAAATGCGGCCAAAAAAGCGTGTTTTTAGAGTAGCAGAATCGCATGAATTGGGTGTATGGGTGGGGGTGTGTTTCCCCAACCATTTTGGTCTTGGATTTCAAAATTTAAAAAAATAAATATTTTTAATAATCGTGAAAGTGTGCTTATGTCCAAAATACATGAGTGTTATGAATCTCACAAGTTAATTAAAGGATGATAATTAAATTAGGCGATTAAGTCTTGGAGTTTAAATAATAGCAGATACCAATGCCTGTATACGTATGTTATTTCTTTAAACCAACATGTTTTAATACGTGCGTTATTCTAAGAGGGAGAAACGCCTAATATGCTGATACATATGACACACGCGCTCAGCACAAATCGATGGAAATAAATGGTGAGATAGTTTTTTAAAGACGAGACTTTGAAATTGTTTTCGATAAATAAGGTATTTGAGGTTATTTAACGTGTGAATGAACGATACATGCCAATAAAATAAGTAACTAGGCTAAGTTTACAAGTATAGGACTTTAAAGTTTTGATGTTTTAGGGGTAGAACTTGAATTTATAATTAAACATGATTTATACTAACTACTGCAAAGGGAGAAATGCATAGCGAAAGGGGTTATGTGTGTATATATATATATATATATATATATATATATATAATACATATAACCAACGCCCACCGGTGGAATGCAGATCTAAGATAGTATTTTTAGGAGAAGACATGAGATTCTTAAGTAAATGGAGTATTTAGAGGCATTTAAAGAGATATAAACATATGATAAGGTAACATCCATAATACACACAACTAATATAGGACAGCGAAAGGAAAACTTTAGTATTGTTTAGAGACCGAACTTCAAATTTTTAAGTAAATGTAGGTGTTTGGAAAATTTTTAATGAACTATGTGCCTTACACATGTCTCCGATCACAGTGGTGGAAAAGTGATACCGGAGCAGTTTTTAAAGATGTGACTTTAACTTTTTTCAATTAAGTGAAGAATCTACTAAATATTAGAGGGTGCTAGCGCTTACCGAGGGTTTTATGTATAATACACATAAGCAGCATATGACATTAGGAAGGGGATATTAGAAAAATTTTTAAAGATAGGACTTTAGATTTTGGAACTAAATGAGATATCAAGAAACATTTAAAGGGGATGAAAACATCTAATGAGGCGGAATGGGGGTGTACTTACTCAAGATACCCAACACTGAAATTATTCACTAAGATAAATATTTAAAGTAAAGACTTTAGAAGTTTCACATAAAAGGCAATTTATACTAGTTTTTAAAGAAATGAAAACGCCCAGCGAGATGACTTAGAATGAATACAACGCCGATATATATATAACAGTGAAAAGAAAACTTAAATATCGGTTAAAGACTGCACTTCAAATTTCAAAGTAAATGTAGATACCCAGAAACTTTTAATGGACTAGTATAATACACATACTCGATATAACAGTTAAATGGCGAACTAAGAATAATTTATAAGTATGTAACTTTAGATTTTTTAGTTAAATAGGGATTTCAGCTAATTTTTAGAGGGATAGAAAGGTATACTAAAGAGTGTACAACAAATTTTTAGAAGGGAGTTAGGGAATTTGCTAGCTAAATAGGGATTTCCACTACTTTTTAAAGGGATATGAAGACATACTAAAGGGTATACAGCAAATTTTTAGAGGGGACTTTGAGAATTTTTTAGCTCAATAGGGATTTCTACTAACTTTTAAGGAATAGAAACACGTACTGAAGAGTATAGAGCGTAATCATTACTAACACCTAGTGCTAAAATGAGGAATTAGAGTAATATTTTGGGGATGGGACTTTAGATTTTTAAGTAAATGTTATGTTTAAAAACTTTTAAAGTAGCGTAAATATCTACTAAGATGACATATCCGATACACATAGCCAATACATAGTTATTAAATAGGGAAAAGCTAAGATAGCTTTTTAGAATAACACCTAAAATTTTTTCTAATTAAGCGCAATATATCAGCACTTAAAGCAGACAAATACGAAGATTCAGACGGCATGTGTGATATACATCGCGGACACATAATAGTTAAATGTTAATTTAAGTAAGTTTTTAAGGATAGAACTCCGAATTTTTTGGGTAAATGAGATGTTTAAGAACATTTAAAGAGTCAAAAACACCTAATAAGGTGGTATGAGATGATTTCATCATCATCAGATAACAGCGAAATGGGGATACTACAAATATTTTAAAGGGGAATCCTTAAAATTTCTAAGTAAATAACCTTTAAAGGGGCTAAAAATATGTAGTGAAGTTGTGTAGATAATACAGATCATCGACATTCTAAAACAGACAAGACATGTCTATACAAGATAAAAAAATGTTGTACGTTAATATAAACATACATTATTCTATGTAGCAATGTAATACATACCCCAAGATTTATATAAAGTAATCGTGAATCTATTATACTATTCCCATCAGAAATCAGCTAAAATAATAAAATTACCAAGTCGAATAATATATCTAGATACTAAAACACCAACAAACTACATTAAATTGATAAAAATCTTAACTAAATAAAATAATGAAGCTGTAACATACTATAAAAATACTAAGTTTAATAAAATTATTGAATAAAATCATATTAAAGCAAGTACTTACATGTTCAATCCAACTCAAAAATGCTGCATTGGGCGTACGCCAATGAATAATGACAGATATAACATCTTCAGCTTTACCAACTAAAACCGACATATTCGCAGAACAACGTTAAACGCGTCTTAACAGCACGAAATCCACAGCAGAAATGACAAAATCCATACTTGAACGTCACCGACACCCCCTACACGACAAGGTCACATCAAGGTCATATCATGGTTACTGTTAAACTATGGTATATAAAATAGAATCACATGTTAAAAAATAATGGATTTTAATAAAATGATTAAAGAAAATCCCTTTGTGATTATGAATGGTCTATCTATTTTTATCGTGTGTATGTGTGTGTGTGTGTGTATGTGTGTGTGTGTGTGTGTGTGTGTGTGTGTATGTGTGTAATTATACCTTAAAAAGCTATATATCTGTAGTATCCCAACGGATACTAATATCTGTTCTTCAAACTTAGAAAAACTTTATTTCAGTTGCACTTATTCTAAGTGTAATTAAAAAAAGTTTTAACTAAATGTGTAAAACAAATATTAGTATCCGTTGGGATACTACAGATATATAGCTTTTTAAGGTATAATTACACACATACTCTCACACACACACACACATACACACACACACACACACACATACACACGATAAAAATAGATAGACCATTCATAATCACAAAGGGATTTTCTTTAATCATTTTATTAAAATCCATTATTTTTTAACATGTGATTCTATTTTATATACCATAGTTTAACAGTAACCATGATATGACCTTGATGTGACCTTGTCGTGTAGGGGGTGTCGGTGACGTTCAAGTATGGATTTTGTCATTTCTGCTGTGGATTTCGTGCTGTTAAGACGCGTTTAACGTTGTTCTGCGAATATGTCGGTTTTAGTTGGTAAAGCTGAAGATGTTATATCTGTCATTATTCATTGGCGTACGCCCAATGCAGCATTTTTGAGTTGGATTGAACATGTAAGTACTTGCTTTAATATGATTTTATTCAATAATTTTATTAAACTTAGTATTTTTATAGTATGTTACAGCTTCATTATTTTATTTAGTTAAGATTTTTATCAATTTAATGTAGTTTGTTGGTGTTTTAGTATCTAGATATATTATTCGACTTGGTAATTTTATTATTTTAGCTGATTTCTGATGGGAATAGTATAATAGATTCACGATTACTTTATATAAATCTTGGGGTATGTATTACATTGCTACATAGAATAATGTATGTTTATATTAACGTACAACATTTTTTTATCTTGTATAGACATGTCTTGTCTGTTTTAGAATGTCGATGATCTGTATTATCTACACAACTTCACTACATATTTTTAGCCCCTTTAAAGGTTATTTACTTAGAAATTTTAAGGATTCCCCTTTAAAATATTTGTAGTATCCCCATTTCGCTGTTATCTGATGATGATGAAATCATCTCATACCACCTTATTAGGTGTTTTTGACTCTTTAAATGTTCTTAAACATCTCATTTACCCAAAAAATTCGGAGTTCTATCCTTAAAAACTTACTTAAATTAACATTTAACTATTATGTGTCCGCGATGTATATCACACATGCCGTCTGAATCTTCGTATTTGTCTGCTTTAAGTGCTGATATATTGCGCTTAATTAGAAAAAATTTTAGGTGTTATTCTAAAAAGCTATCTTAGCTTTTCCCTATTTAATAACTATGTATTGGCTATGTGTATCGGATATGTCATCTTAGTAGGTATTTACGCTGCTTTAAAAGTTTTTAAACATAACATTTACTTAAAAATCTAAAGTCCCATCCCCAAAATATTACTCTAATTCCTCATTTTAGCACTAGGTGTTAGTAATGATTACGCTCTATACTCTTCAGTACGTGTTTCTATTCCTTAAAAGTTAGTAGAAATCCCTATTTAGCTAAAAAATTCTCAAAGTCCCCTCTAAAAATTTGCTGTATACCCTTTAGTATGTCTTCATATCCCTTTAAAAAGTAAAAGAAATCCCTATTTAGCTAGCAAATTCCCTAAGTCCCTTCTAAAAATTTGTTGTACACTCTTTAGTATACCTTTCTATCCCTCTAAAAATTAGCTGAAATCCCTATTTAACTAAAAAATCTAAAGTTACATACTTATAAATTATTCTTAGTTCGCCATTTAACTGTTATATCGAGTATGTGTATTATACTAGTCCATTAAAAGTTTCTGGGTATCTACATTTACTTTGAAATTTGAAGTGCAGTCTTTAACCGATATTTAAGTTTTCTTTTCACTGTTATATATATATCGGCGTTGTACTCATTCTAAGTCATTTCGCTGGGCGTTTTCATTTCTTTAAAAACTAGTATAAATTGCCTTTTATGTGAAACTTCTAAAGTCTTTACTTTAAAAATTTATCTTAGTGAATAATTTCAGTGTTGGGTATCTTGAGTAAGTACACCCCCATTCCGCCTCATTAGATGTTTTCATCCCCTTTAAATGTTTCTTGTTATCTCATTTAGTTCCAAAATCTAAAGTCCTATCTTTAAAAATTTTTCTAATATCCCCTTCCTAATGTCATATGCTGCTTATGTGTATTATACATAAAACCCTCGGTAAGCGCTAGCACCCTCTAATATTTAGTAGATTCTTCACTTAATTGAAAAAAGTTAAAGTCACATCTTTAAAAACTGCTCCGGTATCACTTTTCCACCACTGTGATCGGAGACATGTGTAAGGCACATAGTTCATTAAAAATTTTCCAAACACCTACATTTACTTAAAAATTTGAAGTTCGGTCTCTAAACAATACTAAAGTTTTCCTTTCGCTGTCCTATATTAGTTGTGTGTATTATGGATGTTACCTTATCATATGTTTATATCTCTTTAAATGCCTCTAAATACTCCATTTACTTAAGAATCTCAAGTCTTCTCCTAAAAATACTGTCTTAGATCTGCATTCCACCGGTGGGTGTTGGTTATATGCATTATATATATATATATATATATATATATACACACACATAACCCCTTTCGCTATGCATTTCTCCCTTTGCAGTAGTTAGTATAAATCATGTTTAATTATAAATTCAAGTTCTACCCCTAAAACATCAAAACTTTAAAGTCCTATACTTGTACCCGTTTGTAAACTTAGCCTAGTTACTTATTTTATTGGCATGTATCGTTCATTCACACGTTAAATAACCTCAAATACCTTATTTATCGAAAACAATTTCAAAGTCTCGTCTTTAAAAAACTATCTCACCATTTATTTCCATCGATTTGTGCTGAGCGCGTGTGTCATATGTATCAGCATATTAGGCGTTTCTCCCTCTTAGAATAACGCACGTATTAAAACATGTTGGTTTAAAGAAATAACATACGTATACAGGCATTGGTATCTGCTATTATTTAAACTCCAAGACTTAATCGCCTAATTTAATTATCATCCTTTAATTAACTTGTGAGATTCATAACACTCATGTATTTTGGACATAAGCACACTTTCACGATTATTTAAAATATTTATTTTTTTAAATTTTGAAATCCAAGACCAAAATGGTTGGGGAAACACACCCCCACCCATACACCCAATTCATGCGATTCTGCTACTCTAAAAACACGCTTTTTTGGCCGCATTTTTGCAAAAACGCACATTTTTTTTTAAAAAATTGCAAAAGTGTGAAAACCTATGTTAATTCCCATAGAGAAATCCGACAGTTTGAAAAAAATCGGTCGATTCCGCGTTTTTCAAAAAACACATTTTTGGCCGCTTTTTTGCGAAAAACCACATTTTTTTTCTAAAAATTTCGCAAAAGTGTGAAAACCCATGTTAATTCCCATAGAGAAATCCAACAACTCCAAAACTTCAACTTGTTGAAAAAACGCACATGTATTTTGGACATGTTTCGTTGTTTTTTTAACGTTTTTAAAACTTTTTGTTAAAAAAACGCTAAAAGCGGCACATTCTTAAAATTTATGTTATTTCCCCTCATCATACGATATTCTTACAGTTCACTTCGTAACCGCGATATAGCGGAGGAATAGTGTAGGAACGATGGTCTTGGTATGCCTTCAGCATACTCCTTTGGTACACCCTTGGTACGCTTTGACATATCCCCTTGACATGTCTTTGACATGCTCCTGGTACAGAGACATTCAATACTTAATCAATTAATTTAATTAACATCCTTTAATTAACTTGCGAGATTCATAACACTAATGAATGAAAGATTCTTTTTAAAACATGTTAAAATTTAATAGGAACTTCTTTAAAAGAGCCTCTCCCAGCTGAGAATACAATGATATTTAGTGGTGTCTTTTTAATCTAACAACACAAGCATTCTATGAGCCCGTAAAAACTATCCTCCACCACAGATGTTAACAATAGCAGCGAGAGCAGTTCTAAACAGTCGACCCAACCCAAGCCCAACGCAACATATAGCCTAAAGTTATATCCTGGTACAGAGCCACGCTTATAACTCCGACAGCCATAAGATGTTTTAATGTAACTATCCATATTCACGTGAGGTGGGGAGGGGTAGATCTGTCATCGTAATTTAATGCACTAAGGGGTATTCATTTGAGAATCACAGTTAAATTGTGGCGTCGATTTACATTGGATATTACACACTTGTTGTTTTTTTATTCAGTTTAAATTGGCGGGCGGAGGTGGGACCACAATTAAAAAATAGAATAATTCACTTACACACATTACACTAACCAGTCACACACTTTGCTACACTAGGCCTTCGGGTCTGTCGTGCGGTTTTTAAAATAACACACATATTAAACCATGTTAAGATTGAAAGGTGCCCCTATGGTAGCCTATGGTAGTAGTACACTTGCAAAATGGTACACGTATTAACCCATGTTGGTTTAAAGAAACTCCTATGGTAGTATACACTTGTAAAAACATATGCATACAGCCATTGGTATCTGCTATTATTTAAATTTAAGATTTTCAAGTATTTTAGGCATAAGCACACTTTCACGATTCCTTAAAACATGTTAAGATTGAAAGGTACCCCCATATTTATTTAAAATATTTATTTTTGGGAATATTTATTTTTACAAAAATTTATTTTTTAAACTCCAAGACCGAAATGGTTGGGGAAACACCCCCCCCCCCCTCCCATTCACCCAATTCCCGAGATTCTCGAGATTCCCATACACCCGATTCACGCGATTCTGCTACTTTAAAACACCAATTCACGCGATTCTGCTACTTTAAAACACTAATTCACGCGATTCTGCTACTTTAAAACACCAATTCATGCGATTCTGCTACTTTAAAAACGTGGTTTTCTTAGTTTTTACAAGTAAAAAGTGTGTTTTTGAAAAAAATCGCAAAATGTCACATTTTTCAAAAAACGCATTTTTGGTAACACTTTTGCAAAAACGCACATTTTTTTAAAAAAAAATGTAAAAGTGCGAAAACCTATGTTAATTCCCATAGAGAAAACGGCATTTTGAAAAAAAATCGCAAAATGTCACATTTTTCAAAAAACGCTTTTTTGGTAACACTTTTGCAAAAACGCACATTTTTTTTTACAAAAAATACACAAAAGTGTGAAAACCCATGTTATTTCCCATAGAGAATTCAAACAATCTAAAAACCACAATTTATTTTAAAAACGTACATTTTTGTTGTTTTTTAACGTTTTTGAAACTTTTTGTGAAAAAACACTAAAAGTGACACTTTCTTAAAATTCATGTTCGATCCTCTTGGCATACCCCTCATCATACGATATTTTCAAGTATCTCACCCTACAAGATTCTCGCAGTTCACTTCGTAACCGCGATATAGCGGAGGGATAGTGTAGGAACGATGGTCTTCACATACCCCTTAACCTACGAATAGGGTAAGCACTCTTTTCTTAGAAGGCGGAGGGATATTGACATGGCCTCGACATGTCTTCAGCATACTCCTTGGCACGCTTCTAGCATGCAATAACATAGACCTTAATATACTTAATCAATTTATTTAATTATCCTCATTAACACCTTTAATTCATTTAAAAAGAAAAAGAAAAAAAAATCTCAACTATCAGAAAAATCCCAATTTTAATTCCGCTTTCCGCCGCCAGGGGGTGCTGATGACTCCATACCGCCTTCCGTGGTGTTGCCATCCAGAAAAAAGTTTCTTCCCTACAGGTGTTGCTATGGTAACCCAAACAAAAAATATATCTAAGTTCTATCCCCTATAGTTCCACTTTCCACCGCTAGGGGGTGCTGATGGCTCCATACCGCCATCCGTGGTGTTGCCATCCAGAAAAAAGTTTCTTCCATACTTAGAAAAAATCTCAATCCAAAAAATTTATTTCCCCCTCAACCCCTCGTACAAGACTACAAAATCGTTGCCACCCGAAAAAAGTTTCTCCAAAATTTTTACCCCCACCTTTTTTCATTTTCCCCCCTTTTTACACCCCCGTCCAGGATTACAGAATTCAAGATGGCGGCCATACCGCATACCGCACATACCGCCTTCCGTGGTGAACGCCCCTTTCTTTACTACTAACGTTATTAAAGGTTTTGATTTTTTGATGATTTTTTCAAAATTTCACTTGAAAATTCAGGGGTTTCTGAACATTCGATTGTGTTTAAAAACAATAGGCTTCCAGTATTCACGGATTATAGTTTTTGTACCAAATTCCATTCAAATTGCTCCATTCGTTCGTGAGATATCGTCTCTACAGACTCACTGACACACACACACACAGATACGCAGACATACTTTCACACACACACAGACATCACCTCAAAAATGTTCGATTCGATATCAGGAATGCTTGAAACGTGTTCTCCCGTCGAAATCTCGAATTCGAATGTTCGATCCCGTCACAATACTTTCCTTATACATTATACTATATATATAAGGAGGGTAAAAATATAACTGTCAGTTTATTCATTATTTAACATAAAAATTGAATATGTTTTCTTAAAACGTCAACTTTTGAAGAGGATTACAATTACGAAAAATCTGATGTGGGCAGCAGACTTTCCTTATATAATGCAATGAATTTACTACTTTTACAGTAAAAAAAAATCTAATGTGGGCAGCACATGACTTTCCTTATATAATGCAATGAATTTGCTACTTTTACAGCAAAAAAAAAAATAGGTTATTCTTATAGTAGATACTTATATTCTTTCCAAGATATTGAATCGTCATTTTCATCGATTAAGCGTCATTTTTATCTATTTGGCAAGATTTTTTTTAATTTGGCAACATTTAAAGAAGTCGCCAAGTTGGCGACATTCCACCAAATTCGTCGCCAAAATCTCGCCAAGCGTTATGGACAGAGAAATAAGTTATTCTTATAGCAGATAAATGACTATTGGCGGTCAAATACAAATGTATTACTCAAAGCATCTTTTCTTATGAATGGAGCGAGCTAGATCCACGAGAAGGATGTCACCCAATTTATCGCTTGATATTACATATGAAAAGTGAACATGTTTCTCAACAGTTAATCTATTTTTTTTTAATTTATGGGATTCTTTTATAAATTTATTTGAAAAATATGCAATATCTCGAGAACGGTTCATGCTAGCGTTTTAAAGTTTATGTCAATCGTTTTCTAAGGAAAAATTACATAAGAAATGTCTATTTGCGTAACTTTATTAACGGTTTTGATTTTTTTATGATTTTTTTCAATATTTCACTCGAAAATTTAGGGGAGTTCTGAACATTCGATTGCGTTTAAAAAAGATAAACTTCCAGTATTCACAGATTGTAATTTTTGTACCAAATTTCATTCGAATCGCTTCATTCGTTCGTGAGATATCGTCTCCACAGACTCACTGACACACACACACAGACATCACCTCAAAAATGTTTGATTCGTGATCAGGGATGCTTGAAACGTGCTCTCCCGTCGAAAATTCGAATTTTCGATCCCGTCACAATACTTTCCTTATACATTATATATATAAGGAAAGTAAAAATGACAGGGGTGGTTGACGAAGCCTGTAATTAACTATCATAATGCAAATAAGTTATCTTATATTTTATCAAAGTTTTTTTTTCCTCAAATGGCCAGGCACTTTGACCTTCGTCATTCGCCTTTATTACAGCGGCCAGAGTGTGAACCATTTAGCCGTCCATTGACGTTGCCCCAGGCGCACCAGAGGGGGCGGATCACATTGCGCCCACAACACAAACATCCATGCCTTACGTGGGGCTCGAACCCACAACGTGGCGGTCGGCCGATTGCTACGGAAACGCTTACCTTGACCACTCGACAACCACGGCGGCATATTTTATCAAAGTTACTGCAACATGCTAATCTCGACAAAAGTCTTTCCTTTCAGTCGTCTTGTGTTTTGACAGGTTCAAATTAAACATATACACATTCCTGCAAATGACAGCTCAAGAACCCTAGTCTAGAAAGCTATACATATTGGTCTTAGAACAAAAATGCTTACAAAGTTCAAATCTTCAAAACTTTTTACCTCAAATGCATACTAAACACGGAATAATTTGACAAAATCCTAAATTGAAAAAAAAAAATCTGATGTGGGCAACACATGACTTTCCTTATATAATGTAATGAATTTACTACTTTTACATTAAAAAAATAGGTTTTTCTTATAGTAGATACTAATATTCTTTCCATGATATTGAATTTTCGACAATTAGTGGTCATTTTCATTGATTTAGCGTCATTTTTATCCATTTGGCGAGATTTTCGTTAATTTGGCAACATTTAAAAAAGTCGCCAAGTTTGCGACATTCCGCCAAATTCGTCGCCAAAATCTCGCCAAGCGTTATGTACTAAGAAATAAGTTATTCTTACAGCAGATAAATGACTATTGGCGTTCAAATACAAAAGTATTACTCAAAGTACCTTTTTTCATGAATGGAACGAGCTAGATCCACGAGAATGAAGTCACCCAATTTATCGCATGGAATTACATATGAAAAGTGAACATGTTTCTCAATAGGAAATATTTTTTTTTATTTTATTTGACTTTTTGATAATTGTTTAAAAAAACGTACAATATCTCGAGAACGGTTCATGTTAGCGTTCTAAAATTTATGTCAATAGTTTTCTAATGAAAAATTACATAAGAAATGTCTATTTGCGTAACTTTATTAGTGGTTTTGATTTTTTGACGATTTTTTCAAAATTTCATTCGAAAATTTAGGGGGGTTCTGAACATTCGATTGCGTATAAAAACAATAGGCTTCCAGTGTTTACGGATTGTGATTTTTGTACCAAATTTGGTTCAAATCAGTCCATTCGTTCGTTAGTTATCGTCTCCACAGACTCACTGACACACACACACACACACACACACACTTTCACACACACACACACACAGACATCACTTCAA
The DNA here is from genome assembly GCA_951213105.1 of Amaurobius ferox. Classification (NCBI taxonomy): domain Eukaryota; kingdom Metazoa; phylum Arthropoda; class Arachnida; order Araneae; family Amaurobiidae; genus Amaurobius; species Amaurobius ferox. The sequence goes on along the minus strand of OX578135.1, from coordinate 6,966,485 downwards.
AAATGTTTGATTCGTGATCAGGGATGCTTGAAACGTGCTCTCCCGTCGAAAACTCGAATTCGAATTTTCGACCCCGTCACAATACTTTCCTTATACATTATATATATAAGGAAAGTGAAAATAAGAAAAATTGGATAGAAATGTGGAAAACGAGGAATCCGGATATAGGAAAAACTCTAATACTGAGTGCGCTGCGAAAACGTGCATGCAACTGAACGCCACATTACTGTGTTAGGGTTAAACACACTACATACAGTACATTACAAATATAATCATACTTTCTTCTTAAAGTTATATTTTTATTATACAAGAGTTGGTGATTTTTACTTTCCTATACAATAATGTATAAGGAAAGTATTGTGACAGGGTCGAAAATTCGAATTCGAGTTTTCGACGGGGGAGCACGTTTCAAGTATACCTGATCACGGATCAAGCATTTTTGAAGTGATGTGTGTGTGAAAGTGTATGAAAGTGTGTGTGTAGGGGGGGGGGGAGACGATAACTGACGAACGAATGGGCCGATTCGAACGAAATTTGGTACAGAAATTACATTCCGTGAATACTGGAAGCTTACGTTTTTATAAGCAATCGGAAGTTCAGAACCCCACACACACACACACTAAATTTTCGAGTGAAATTTTGAAAAAATCATCAAAAAATCAGAACCGCTAATAAAGTTACGCAAATAGATATTTCTTATGTAATTTTTCATTAGAAAACGATTGGCATAAATTTAAGAACGCTAGTATGAACCGCTCTCGAGATATTGCACATTAAAAAAAAATTATCAAAAAATCATATAAAATGAAAAAAAAATATTATCTATTGAAAAACATGTTCACTTTTCATATGTAATACCATTGGGTGACATCATTCTCGTGGATCTAACTTGTTCCATTCATGAAAAAAGATACTTTGAATAATACTTTTGTATTTGTACGCCAATAGTCATTTATCTGCTGTAAAAATAACTTATTTCTCCGTAAATAACGCTTGGCGAGATTTTGGCGAAGAATTTGGTGAAATGTCGCCAAATTGGCGACTTTTTAAATGTTGCTAAATTAACTAAAAACTCGCCAAATGGATAAAAATGACGCTCAATCAATGAAAATAATGACTCATTGACGAAAATTCAATATCTTAGAAAGAATATAAGTATCTACTATAAGAATAACCTATTTTTTTACTGTAAAAGTAGTCAATTCATTGCATTATATAAGAAAAGTCATGCGCTGCCTACATCAGATTTTTTTTTATTACTTACCCTAAAATACATGATAATGTATAGGGAAAGTATTGGAATCGTGTCAAAAATCGCCACTCAAGTTTTCGCAGGATCTACACGTTTTGGAACCTCTAGAACATGAAACAACTATTTTTAGCGTCACGTCTGTGTGTGTATGTGTGTGTCTGAATGTCTGTGCAATGTATGTATCCACTTTAACTCAAAAAACGAATGGACCCAATTTCACAATTTCATAACATTTTGGCGGCTTTGATTTGGGGTGCGATTCTGGATAAAAGAACCTGCCCCTTTTTTTTTTTTTTTTTTTTTTGCCAAATGGTGCGCAGAAATCGCAACCACTCTGCTCAAAAACGAATGGACCCTATTTCATAAAGTTTGGCAAATAAGTCACAGTGGGTGACCTTGGTGCTGATAAGATTTTGGTACGATTCGGGAGAAAAGAACCTGCCTTTTTCTTTGCGAAATGACTCGTATGGTATGCTGAAATATATCTATTAAATGCTTGTTATATATGTTAGTTTTGACGATAAAGAGAAGGGACCCACTCCAGGACTCGCTGTTTTCGAGATATTTTTTATTTTTTCGCATTTTTGCTTCACAGGTTTTGAAAATATGCTCCGTTGCCGAATGGAAACGAAAATGGAATGCAAAGTGTCCATTCAGCGTCCTTTCAAATAATGATATGCGTGTTACTGAATTCCATTTAAGTGAATTGGATGAACGATTAATGAAATCAATAGGAAATAAATTTGAGTCTGTAGGGAAAGTCACGGGCTGCTTCCATCCGATTTTTAAGTGAGTCATGCAACGGTCTTAACTCGTATATCGAAATTTGCTGTAACGGCCCATTCAGCTTCGATGCGAAATGTGTTGCTCTGATCTCTCTGAGTCGACTCCATTATATGGGAAAACGGAATGTATGAAAGTGTGTTACGAACAGAGATATTCTCTGATTTCTATACTATCATGCGTTGCTTTGAAAATATTTTGTGTCGACTCGTCCATCCATCTTCCTCACATTGGGTCAGTATTTACTTTGACTCGCATAATCGAGCTTTGTCACTGATTCGTGTTTAATTCGCTCGAACGAGTTGAAATAAGCGTCGGCTGAATTCTTTAAACCAGTTGTAAATGGTTATTTCGGGGGGTGCTTCATCGACCAAAGTCCAATTCATTCGACCGACACACTGACTGTGTCTACCCTTGTCGAAAGTCATACTAAATTACAGCTCAAAAATCCTTTCGACTTCAATCTATGTTCTGTCACTACCCTAGGCGGCTTTCGCAACGGGGGGTGACATTCATTGGGGACTCATCATGCGAGTTTAAAAATAACAAATAGTTGACTTGTAGAACTTTAATTCATTATATTTTGTACACCGATGTCTGCATAACTTAGCCATGGCCTTAATTCGTAAAAAAATATTAAATAAAATGAAATTTGAAAAACTATGAACACGCCAGCACAGACGCCCATGGAATATTGACAGTGTTCTGCCAAACTCGATCTGAAAGTAACTGTTCACGACAGATTTCTTTATGGAAGCTTTGTGCATGTGCAGTCATTTGGTACTGGGTCTAGCCAGAAGCCCTATCTGATCTCAGATTTATATGTCCGTAATAAAAGTAAATAAAATAACGACTAAGAGAGAGAGTTGTCGGACTGCTGTTAAGTAAATAGGAATGTTTGCGCAATTTGTAATGGGGTGCCCCTGCCTATATGGTCAAGGTCACTACCTTATTAACTTCAAAGCAACGCCGTAAAAATAATTTTATAGCATTTCTCGTTCTTTATCAGCCAATGTGCACGTGAAAGTTCAAATTTTAAAAAATCATCAGCGTTGATAGTTGTTATTTTGGGTATTGCCACATTCTAAAAACTTCATGTATGGCCCCTCAACACTGCCGCTCAAATAATCTAGAAATGAAAAACCTGCATCCTTTTTCATGTTCTAACACAGTTTTATTATTCAATATATCCCATGTTTGAAAAGAAAAGAATATAACTGTTGGTAAATGTTCATTGATAATGGGCGAAATGATGATGGGCGCTCATTGATAATGGGCAAACATTCATTCATCGTGCTATTCCTTATTTTTGATTAGCATTCAAGATTGAGTGGAATCACTCGTGGGATGTTACTCATTGAGTGGCAACGCTTGAAAGAACCATTGTGTTAAAATCAGTCAGTTAATCAATACATTGTTGCAATAATTTATAATGACATAGTGTCTTTCCAAAAAATTTAGCAGAGATTTTAACGAAAAACAAATTTCAAAAGTTTTTGAACCTAGTACGATATATATATATATATATATATATATATATATATATATATATATTAATTATTTATTAAGGTATTTATATTTCCTTTATTTTTTTCCAATCTTTATGCTTGTCGTCCATATAACACAAGTTTATAGATAAAATCTATCTTGTGTTTCAGAAACAAGCATTTTTGTGTTCATTTCGAAGGGATATATGGACTTGAAAAAGAATTTTTTCGAAATGAGCTATTCTTAAGCCTAGAGCTCTTCCACATGCAAGCTTTTATGCTTGATTATTTTTGTTTTCCTATTTTCATTCCTCACCTTTGAAATTTGTTGATTGTCTTAGTCTTTATGACCTGCATTACTTTTTATAATTTCCTCTTTATGGTTGAATTTCTTTTATTTCATTGTATTTTGTAGGCAAATTTTAAGATAATGTATTATGAGTTACTATTTACATTCTACCATTGGATTTACAATTATATATATATATATATATATATATATATATATATATATATATATATATATATATATATATATATATACATATATATATATATAATCAAATTTACATCTTTTCTTTATTAAATTTTTATCATTATGATATTTTGGGCCTCCAGCATTTACCATTCCTAGGATACACGTACTTGATTGTATGTATCACTCTTGTAAACTGTTAATTTGATTCAAAGTGTGTACAGTCAACCCTTCTATAATTCGGTACTCTCATAATGCGGTTTCCATATAACGCGGAGCAAAAAATGCGACATCCCTCTCATAACGTGGTACTCATAAAACGTAGTTTCCTTATAACGCGGTTTCTCTATAATACAACTCAATTATCTTAAGCAGTTTCCCTATAGCATGGATTTTTCTATTACACTTTTACGGTTGAAATGAATGGGGAATTATCCTGTTTTAATACATTGGTAGAAATGCATTGGTAGACGAAAATATGGATAAAGTATGAGTTGTAAATTTCAATTTAAATGATGTGAAAAGGGAACTGGATTTGGGTAAACAATTAGAAAATGACTTTATTGAAAATGATCCTTCAACAGAGCGAAGTGCAAAGTTTGAAAGAGAATTATCCAATTGCTTAGTTCCTTATAGAAAGATTTTGGTAGAGTTACAAAATAAGACTCTATTTGGAAACGAAAATGAAGATATGCAGAGTGGAAAGGGCATTAAAAGAAAAAGAATTGGGTCACTCATATTTGACAGCAATGATGAATGTTAATAGGATATTTGTTGGAAAAGGGTTAAAGTTTACATTTCACTTTTTTTTTTTATATATATAAAGTCTTAATAATAATAATTCGAAATATGTAAATATATATTTATTGCATTTTGTATCTGTGCCGATTTATTAATTTTGTTGATTAAAATTAATATTGTCAAAAAATGCATTTTACATTAAATTAATTATTTATTAGTATATTAATTATACATGTAATCTGTTCTAAAACTTACTGCTGTGTACATTGCGTTGGTGGCCGCAAAACCCACCTATGTCTGTGTTTAACGGGATACTAAGTTAACAAAACTAAAAATTAAGGTTAATAGTAAAGGAACAAACATTTATTTATCACATACTCAATTTACACTCTTTAGTTTTACAAATTAAATAAATATCACAATAGTGGAATACATCTCAATGGTAGTTCGGGGGGTGTAATGCCAGATGAATTGATATTTGGTTGGAGCACGTGGTGGGATGCATTAATTAGCTTTTCCTTAAAAACACAAATTTAGACAAATAGGTTATCCTCATATAGTTTAATTGTACGGTACCTGATCTTCTTTCATATAACTTGGGTAACACCGATGCTTTGTCACACTTTACACTTGCAATACCAGATGAACATGAGCTCTCCTTCGAATTCCTATATCAGAGACGCACACACAACTCTTAACTCTGCTACCGTCGCTTCTTCTTGACTAGTCTAACTCCAACAGCCTGCCTTGACCAATTCTGACCCCCACTTCGAGCAACTCTCACTTATATCCCTTTTTCGGTCGGAGGTCCACGTGCTGAAAAAAGAGCTGAGAGCTAATCCGTAGACATGGCGTCGCCGTCTCGGTTGCCGCCAAACGGCTTAGTGTGGTATGTAAACATGGGCGTGGTGTGTAAGATATGGGGCCACCTGTATATTATCGCCCATCTGCTTAGCGTGGGGATAATCCGCCCGCATTCCTGGTTCCATTATTTTTTAATCCTTCCAAATATTTATTACTTTACATTTCTGGCATTACATTCTCACCCCCCCGCGAAAAAAAAAGTCCAAAAGTTACTCTCCCACAGTTTCACCCCAGTGGTAAGAAATTAAGTTCACAATGGTTCCTCGCAAACACATAAGTTCATCCATCGTGAGAAAGGCTGAGTTCCACTTTTTAGCCTCGTACAACTCATAGCTTTGATAGTTCTTTGTAGTTTCTTGATAGTTCCCTGTCAAGTTAGTCCATTATTCATAATTGACATAATGTACCATAAATTACATGAGGATTACCAACATTCACATTATTATTAAATTGTAAATTTTGATATATATTATTTGCAATGCATAATTTTCATTTCTCCTTTTACATAATTATTTACATACGACATATCATTACATAACAGCATTCATTACTTTATTATTATTATACATTTTCTTGTTATCATTTCATTTTGTAACATATTGTAGTAGTGCAACTATCAACTTCCGATTCTTGGTTATGGTTGAATTCCATACCACCATATTATTTATAAATTACTTTGTTATTTCACTTTTTTTTTTTTTTTTTTTTTTTTTTTTTTTTGAACTTGCCATATATGTAATGTCAGAAATACATAACATACTTTTTGAAATATACTTATATCCACAATTTAAAACATAAAAACATATACATATACACTCAATTATCACTTTCTATTTATGACATTAATTACAAACTTTTTACATATTTTTCATATTCTTTGTTTTATGAAATTACTATTTACAACAATTCGAGGGCGAAAATTATACCCTCTGGCATTATAACAAACCTCATCATCATTTCTATTATTTTCACAGTTTAATTGCTTTTCTTTAGTGACCTTCCCTTCCTTAATTTGACTTTGATCATTATTTCTAATCACTTTCTCATTTTGATTTGTATAGTTTTGCCAGTCATCTCCATTTTTGTTATTTCTATATGTTTGTGAACCGAATTTATTTATTTCTCTGGAATTTGTACGATTCGTTCCTTGGTCCCAAATTCCAGCTCTTAGTTTAAATTACTATTATTATTGTTTCTCTCATATGTGTTTGATCTTATATTTCTTCCGTTGCGCCCCCTAAAATTTCCTCTTATACTTTGCCTCTCTCTATTTTCTACGTTGGTTTCTAATTGATCGTAATAATTTCTTTGATCATTATTATTTCCTTGATATTCCCTATTATTTCTATTATATCCTCCTCGTTCAAAATTTCTGCGATTTTCGTTTCTGTTTCCTCTGATATAATTTGTTTGCTCCAACCCATATTGCTGATAATTCATTCGTTTGGGGTTCCTTGCAAATGCAGTATTACACTCATTGTACCAGCAATCTGAGAAATAATGTCCATTTTTTCCGCACCCTATGCAAAAAACAGCTCGTTCCATGGATTGATTTGGTATATTTTGCAATTTTAATTTATTAATTTCTAAAGTCAAATCTTGAACCTGTGTTGTAAGTAACATTTCTTTCAGTTCGTTATGTGATTCTTCTGGAGTCCTATCATTAAGAATTATTTCAAACAGTTCGGCATCTTTTATGGCATCTTCAAACCGCTGCGGATCTTTTCTCTTCACTTCAATTGCCAAATCAGGGCGTAATGCGCTAATGAATTTTCCCAACATTATTTTATTGGTTATTTTCTCTACCTCTCCATCTGTTGTATCCTTAAGGTTCAAAAATTTACGCGCTGCGTTTTTTATTTTTAGCACAAGCTCGTCCACTGACATATCAGGCGTTTGTTTTATTTTATTGAAAGCGTCCTGTTCTTGCGTTATCGTTATTCTGTTTGAAAATTTATTTATTAGTAATATTTTTATTTTATCAAACTCCTTTTCGTTTTGTTATTCAGGGTTTTGAATTAAAAACTGCATAGCCTTATCTTTTAATCTGGTTTTAATGATAGCCACTTTATGCTCTTCCTTCCAACTTGCTAACTCCGCTAATTCATCAAATTGTTTTATAAAGAAATTTATATCTTCCTCCTTACTCCCACTGAATAATGGCAGGATCTGCATTACTGGAATATCCATATTTTTATTATTTCTATCCAATTTACTATAATTTTTATTTGATATTTTTGAATCTTCTTTCAAACTTGAACTCCTTGTTATAATTGAACTTTTCACCACTTTTTTAACTGGTCCCATTCCTATATCCCATTTTTCTAATTATACCTTTGATCTCATTTAAAAGAACCATTTTTTCCATTTCATTGATAAAACTTTACATAATCATACATATAACATAAGGAGAAATGAGAATTGTGCACAATATTTTCACAATCATCTATGTCGCCACCAGTTGTCCAACCTTATCAATATTTATTTATTATTATTATTATTCCTTTTATTTTTATTAATTTCATAAATCCTTATTTTATTCCCGTTACTGCTAAAGTCACGAGCACCAAATGTGCCGATTTATTAATTTTGTTGATTAAAATTAATATTGTCAAAAAATGCATTTTACATTAAATTAATTATTTATTAGTATATTAATTATACATGTAATCTGTTCTAAAACTTACTGCTGTGTACATTGCGTTGGTGGCCGCAAAACCCACCTATGTCTGTGTTTAACGGGATACTAAGTTAACAAAACTAAAAATTAAGGTTAATAGTAAAGGAACAAACATTTATTTATCACATACTCAATTTACACTCTTTAGTTTTACAAATTAAATAAATATCACAATAGTGGAATACATCTCAATGGTAGTTCGGGGGGTGTAATGCCAGATGAATTGATATTTGGTTGGAGCACGTGGTGGGATGCATTAATTAGCTTTTCCTTAAAAACACAAATTTAGACAAATAGGTTATCCTCATATAGTTTAATTGTACGGTACCTGATCTTCTTTCATATAACTTGGGTAACACCGATGCTTTGTCACACTTTACACTTGCAATACCAGATGAACATGAGCTCTCCTTCGAATTCCTATATCAGAGACGCACACACAACTCTTAACTCTGCTACCGTCGCTTCTTCTTGACTAGTCTAACTCCAACAGCCTGCCTTGACCAATTCTGACCCCCACTTCGAGCAACTCTCACTTATATCCCTTTTTCGGTCGGAGGTCCACGTGCTGAAAAAAGAGCTGAGAGCTAATCCGTAGACATGGCGTCGCCGTCTCGGTTGCCGCCAAACGGCTTAGTGTGGTATGTAAACATGGGCGTGGTGTGTAAGATATGGGGCCACCTGTATATTATCGCCCATCTGCTTAGCGTGGGGATAATCCGCCCGCATTCCTGGTTCCATTATTTTTTAATCCTTCCAAATATTTATTACTTTACATTTCTGGCATTACAGTATCTATAAACTTATATTTCATAACAGTATTCATCATAACATGGTGCTCTAAAAATGCAGTTTTATATAACGTAGAACGATTGCCCTGGTTTATGTTCTGAGTTTCACGTAACGCGGCTTCCATGTAACGCGGTACAAATTATTCTGTTTTGTACTAATTCTGAGTTTCTTATAAAGTAGTTTCCATACAACGCTGTATACGGTTTCCATATAACACGGTATGAATTAATCTGATTTGCACTAATCTGAATTTCTTATAACGAAGTTTCCACATAACGTGGTACGAATTAATCGCGTTATAGGAGGGTTGACTGTATGTGCACTTTATTTTAAAGAAAAATAATGGTTGACAACTAAAAGGGTACAAGTGACATTTTACTCATTCTAAGACAAAAGCAAATAAAGTTTCAAGATGCCCGTTCTTTCAATATTAAGTTCTCCAAACTTTATAAAAATGTTTAAAAAATAGAGCGTTTTCGCAAATTCCAACGAGGGGGACTGCTTTAATAGGCCTAAATGTACGCTTAACTCATCTTACATATATTGTCTCTTATTTTTCATGATACTCGCTCATTCAACGAGGTATTTTTTAAACAATTTTTAATATATGAAATAATTTATTTTAAAAGTGCTTAATTATAAGCAGTTTTTAATTTATTTTTGTCGTAAATAAATTTTTTCATTTATATATTAAAAATAAATAAATAAATTTTATTTATATATATTTAATAATTTATTTTTATACATATAATAAACTAGTCATTTATTTTTCATTCTTGTTATTTTTTAAGAAGATGGTAGAATGTTTCCCTTCAATTATCAGTAAGTATTGAAAAAAACGCAATATATTATTTAATGTATTTTTTAATTATAATCAGTTTTTATGTTTTTTTTTAGAATATTTTATAATTTACTTTTTATATCTATAATAAACAATAAATAATTAGCGATTCTGATAAGGTTTAACAATTTTAAATTATTTCTCATGCCTTTTGTATGCCTATTCATTCCTTTTTGTTCAATGTTTTAAAATTGGAGTTTTGAAGATAAAAAACAATATTATAAATGAAATAGATTTTTTATATAAGTTTTCAAAAGCAAGTGTATTTAAATAAAATAGTAAATTGTAGCTGCTAATTGCAGTATACAGCTATAAGAAATTTTTATGCATAGAATTTTTTTATATTTTGTCCTATTTCTAGATTTATACCTTTTTATATAATATATGCTTGACTGTAGCTGTAATATAAATATAAATACTTTTAAAAGTCACTGAACATATTATTCCAACTGAAATGTAAAATAGAGAATAATTTGAAACGAAAAATCCACATCTCTAGTTATAATCCTAACGCTGACTACACCCAGTGCCAAGTATAGACAATGCGAAGCAGTTACGGAAACAAGTTATTTAAAGTTGGCTGGCGAGCATCAGCTAATAAGGGAGCGAAGCCCGAACGGATGTATTACGCCAGCTGAGTGTTCCAGCAATGAATAAGAGGGACGGAGCTCCAGGGTCTGGCAAGCGTGAGCGAGTATAGGACATGTCACCAACTGTGTATGCCGGTCGGGTTGATAAAGCGCACGAAGTGAACTCCAGAGGTTGGTGAGCATCCGTTATCAATGGACATATTATGCCTGCGTAACAGGCGACACAAAAGTGCTCACGAAGCAAGTTCACTGAGTAGGAGGTGAAGTCTTCCAACTCGCAAAACGAGTTACAGTGGTTGGCGAGCGTAGCAAGCAGGGGCGGTGGAGATTTTAGTTTGATAAAAATAAATATCTTTTTCTCTGTATGTAAGGAAAAAGTAATTGAAGATAATGATTTTGGTACCAAATTATTTTACAAACTGTTTTTGCATGAGATTTCACAAGAAATATAAGTATACTAAATAGTAAAAAAAATCATTGTAGGCGAACAAGAATCTTTTAGGATTCTTGTTACTCTCATTACAGGTAAGAGCACGCATGGACTGTATCTGCATTTTTTAGATGCTTGTAACTTTGTAAGCATGGAATAACCAATATCGAAATAGAAGCATACAAACTTGCCATGTTGTACAATTTAACGAACCTCTTTGGGGACCAACACATTCAGATCTTAAAAGATTAAATTTGAAATTTTGATAATTGTAGTACATAACACGTTTTCTTGCTGCCATTGCACATTTCGTTACTTCATGCTGATAAGCATAAAACACAAAACCTGGTCCGTGGGTACTCTTATCTGCAAACAATAACAAATAAAATGATAAAAAGTATTTATCATCAAATGCTTTCTCTGTTGCATAGAGTTCGTCTAAATAATTTTAGGGAGAAGTTAATCAATTCACTCCTAATAAAGGTCTTTTCATTGCACATTAAAACCTGATCCCTTTCACTCTTTCGCCAGTTGACAGGCGAATCCTGGTCGAGGTAATAGGTCATGCCAAAAAGCACATTACATCTCCCTCCATCCCACTAGCCCTTGCATCACAATGCTCGGTGGACTTATGGTGACAGCAATAATGATCATAAGGAATGTGACTGCCTTTGTGTCACATACTGTAACTGGGAAAGGCTTTTGTTTATGCATTTCGTATGGAGACACCCTGGTAAATGATCTGGCCTCGTTTACTACTGACTTCAGACGATTTCTGTTAATTTACAATATCAAATGCCTCTACAGATGTTTTTCTGGTAGAAGATGGCAGTATATACACTCTCTTTTTTTTTGCGGGGGGGGGGGGGGGGGGGGGGGATATGAAGCACCCCTAAAAAAATAATCTGATTATCTCGTAATAACGAGACTACTGTTGCCAATCGCATCAGGATATAAAAGTGAAGATCAACTGTTGCCAATCGTCAGATACAAATAAAAGTATCGCAAATAAGTATAAAATGTGATAATTTCACAAGTAAATGCAACGCAATAAAAGGGCGAGAAAAATAATGAAAGCAAGGAGTCAAATGTCTAAGAGGATGTAAATACATTGTAATGCTATGCTAATACAAGAGAATGTTGACAATTAGCTAATATAAGATACTAAGGAGAAAATTTAAAAATATACAGCTAATTTAAACTTGTTAACCATACCATTTACTAAATATACTGGATATTTATATAATATACTGGTTACTTAGTTTGTTTACTCTACTTAGTTTGCTTCGGTATTTATGAACCCTTTAATATATATATATATATATATATATATACACACACACTCTTTTGCAAAAAAAAAAATAAATAAATAAAAGAAGCACCTCTAAAAAAAATAATCCGATCATCTCGAAATTTCGCATGCGAATTCCTTTATACCAAGTATACAAATGATTAAATTTGCAAGGTCAATGAGTGTTAACTTCGTTCACAGCGCGCGTTTCTACTGCGTAACTAGCATCCTATAAAACAGATGTGGACGGTTTATCTTTGCTCGTTATCGGCGTTGTAGTTCTGTCGAGACACAACCAATAATGCCGTTACGACGTTGCCGAAGACTTTATAAGCAATTAGACGAGTTCGAACGTGGTCATATAATCGAGATGCGTGAAGCTGGTTTGTCATACAGAGCAATAGGCCGCCACCTGCACCGAACAGACACTGCTGTGCAAAGGTGCTGGTAGCAATGGTTGCTGCAAGGAACTCGACGATGAAATAAAGGCTCTGGAAGGCCAAGGTGCACGAATGCGAGGCAAGATCGGATGATGGTGTGACAGGCCTGAGCTGGCCCAACCGCATCTTTGTCTGCCATCCAACGTGCTACAGCCTTTTCCATACCACCCGTGGTACTTTCCCCCATCTTACGGCGCTTGGCTGACGTGGGGTTACGCTCACGGCGGCATTTAAGACGTGTGCCCATAACACCACAACATGGACAGAGTCGTTTGGAGTGGTGTGGTAGCCGAGCATCATAGCTGCCAGCTGACCGGCATCGCATCGTGTTCAACGGTAAATCGCGTTTTAGTCTTTCAGCAGATGACCATCGGGTACGTGTGTGGAGGCACCAGGGCTAGCGATCCCAATCAGATTTTGTTTTACACATGCACACAGCCGTTCCGGTCTAAATTGGGTGGCACTTCCCGACCGTCCAAACTGTTACCTTACACCTTTCTGGTAGGTCGGACGGTCTGGGTTTCAACATCAACAACATGCACACAGCCATAACCCCTGGTATGATGGTGTGAGGTGCTATCTCTTACGACAGTAGACCTTTCCTAGTCATCCTGCGTACAACTTTTAACAGCTCAACGATATATTGATGAAATCCTGCGGCCGTTTGCGTTACCCTTCATGGCACGTTATTCTGGGGCCATTTTCCAACAAGATAATGCCACGCCACATACGGTTCTCATATCTGTGGACTGTGTGTGTCTGTCTGTCTGTGCAATGTATGTATCCACTCTAACTCAAAAATTAATGGACCAAATTTTATAAAATTGAGTAAGTAAATCACTTGGACATGATTCTGGTGCTGATTAGTTTTTGGTACCATTCGGGAAAACAGAACCCTCCTTTTTTTTTGCGAAATAGCCCGCTAAAAATTTCATATATCCACTCTAACTAGAATACTAATTGACCCAATTTCACAAAATTTGGTAGATAAATTACTTGGGGGATACTCTGGTGCCGATTAGATTTTGTTATGATTCAGAAAAGAACAACCTGCCTATTTTTAAGAAATGGTCAGCAAAAATCTAAAAAAAAAAGAAAAAAAAATACGTATGCTCAAATGTATCCATTAAATGCTTGTTTTATACGTCATTTTTAACGAGGAAAAGAATAAGACCCACTCCATTACTTTAGGACTAACCGTTCTCAAGATATTTTAGGTTTCTTGCATTTTGGTTACGCTGCTTTCGGAAAAATGTCCAATTACCAAATGAAAACAAAAATTGAATTAAAAATGCAAATTGAGTGTTACTTGTGCCATTAAACTCAATTTAATGAATTATCAAAGAAATAAAGAGAACATGAATATGAGTCGGCAGGGAAAGTCATGTACTGACCACATCAGATTTTTATATTTTGATACCCTACATAATAATTCCAATACATCATACTATCCTGATATTGGAGCCCTTTTACTTCAGGTACCAAACCAAAACAAAATATTTCCCCTTTGAAATCGGGTGGTCCACCACTTTATATCTTAATATATCCATTTTATCCTGATATAGTACTTAATTTATCCAATTACAAAAAAGAATTTGCAAATCTAATTTTTCAAAATCTGAAGTTTCCACAATTTCCTCCCTGGGCAAAATTTCTTTTGACTGCACTACACGTGATATACTGCTCAAACATATTTTCTCTTCTGATATTGGCACAATGAAAAAGCAATCTTCTACATATCTGTCAAGTATTCTCCTGCAAAATGTTCCACCTTCAGCATAAGCGGGTATTATTATATAAATAAAATTGAAAATCTATCTGTCTGTTTGTCCCGTCATCACGGGAGAACGGCTGAACCGAATTTGTTGAAATTTTGTGGGTAGCCTGGAAATAGTTCCACTTAAAATTTAGTCCATGTTTGAAGTTTCTACGATCAGTGGTTCTCGAGATATTAGTAAGAAACGAAATTTTCGTTTGTCTCATCATCACGGGAGAACAACTGAATCGAATTTGATGAAATTTCCTAGATGGCCTTGAAATAACCCCCCATAAATTTAGCCCAAGTTTCGAGTATCTAAGACCAGGGGTTGTCGAGATATTAATGAAAAACGAAACTTTTTCCTAGGAGTTCTACTCTCTAACTCCGTGGTTTATCCAAACGAAAAGCCTGAAAATCGTTTGAAAGTGAATTAAAACTTTATCTCTGAGTTTGATGGGAGATTTTTTGCGCTAATTAGTCACTTTCTGAAAACATGAATTGTTTGACACATGATTTAAATGGGAAATCTATCTCCATGGTTTAGTTTTCATAAGTTATTACTGAACAATGAAAAGTATAAAGAAATCAAAATGGTTATTTAATTTCGCAGTTTATGAGGAAGATTCTATCTTATGTCATGTTGCTCAGAAACGCAATTAAATTAAATCTGTCTTTTAATTTTAATTATTATTTTTTCGATGTGAATAATAAATGGATATAAAAATATATTTTAGAAAAGAACGATTTGTTTTTTCTTATAGCATTTTTGATTGGATAATATCAATTACGGTCAAGTTTAAACATTATTATTATTGATATTTTCGGGGATTATTGATTCAGGGATTATTTATATTTTTAAGTTATTATGCAATTGTTTTATTATGACAAAAATTGTTGAAACTCATATATTATACGTTGTACGAGTCATCTTCTACAAATACACGGGTATATCTTCTAATCTACGAGAATATAAGTAGTACAGGTATATTGGCATAAATATTGACATATATTGGCATATATTGGAATCAATTACGACCTTCTGGTATTAAGAGTGGCGGGTTAATTGATATTTTCAATTTATTACGTCATCTCTTTTATTTTGGCAAATGCTTTTGAGACTCATATTGTAATACGGATATTCTTCTACTAACACACTGGCATATTTTCTAATCTGTGACAATATAAGTAGTACGGGGTTGCATATATTGATTCAATTCTTTTTTTTTTTTTTTTTTTTTTTTTTTTTTTTTTTTTGTAAATTTGCTTACGAAAGGAGCAAAGGAGCGAGAATGTTTTATTCTTCAGATCTGCCCGTGAAGATAATTTTTCATAGTGAGAACAGATATTCTTAAACTTCTCTTTAGGAGCAATAAATTTAATATTTTAACAGAATTTGCACATGATTGCGAATTATAAGTTTCTTTATATTATATACTCGTACGAAGAACGGGTATGTTGCTAATCTATATAAATAAAACAGAATTTGATCCAATAGCAAACGACATTCGAAAGTACTACAGAAAAAACCTTTAGTGAAATACAAATTCAATTTGCCAAATAAACCAGTATTTGCAGTGAATGGTAGTGACGTATTCTATCAACAACGCAATTCGCTTTTAATTAAAGAATTTCTTGTTTAATGTAATGAAATGCTCATAACTTTTAATTAGTTAAAGGGCTTCCCCATTCTTATGGTTAATTTGAGACCTAGGCCTTGTATAATTTTTAGCGTGCATTATTCTGTGAAATCAACATTTGAAATTTGGCTATCGGCAGTTTTCCTTAATTTCATTTAATTTTCTAAAGCTGTAAGAAAAGTTGTATTAAATGCGGGTCATTTTCTGCAAACATGTCCCAGGTGTGTTAATAAAAGTTTCCGTGACTTGGGACTGATTTTGGACACTGGTCAGTTTTACTATATTGTACTTCATATTTATCATTCATTAGATAAAGAAACAATTTATATTTTTAATATTTAAAAATTTTGCTTTTTAACACTTTACAATATAGTTGAAAAATGTTTATGACTTAGTTCATTCTGTCTGTCTGTCTGTCAGCACGATAACTGTCGTAAAAATAATTTTGTCAAAATTAAATTTTAACATGTTGTTCAGACAGTCTGTGGGACCAATGGGAATATAAATCAATAATGTCACCCAATTAGTTTTGGATTGTATCCGGGTTCAAAAAATGAAATACATTGAACCCTATGGGACCTCATTTTTCAAACATTTTTTAAGCGGATTTAAATTCACAAATTGCTTCGAAATTTTTAGGAAATATTCAAATTATCCCTTAAAATATATAAAAAAGTTTTCAGCAAAATATATTCAGTAGTTTTTTTAAATAAAATTTAAAATAATAATTGCACCCATTATATGAAGAGATCACGTGACCCACTTCAAAATATGTCATCCATCTTGTATCAAAATCGTGATTTTTAAAGTTCTGTTTAATTCATATTAAGTGTTGTATCCGTCCTAAAACCACTTTATTTTTGTTTAAATTCTGTGCATATACTGAAACAACTCAATTACAATATAGTTTAGTTTAAATGATTATCCAACTTTAATTATTTCTGCAACGAAACCTAATTTTCACTTATAGAGAATGTAAATACCAAAAGATGTAGAATGAGTTGTATAAGAATTGCTGCATATCTTTAGCGTAAAATTGTTCAGCTCATGGAGTCTGCAGTATAGCTGATATGAATGAAACATTCATTGACACAGAAAAGCAAACAATATTTTCAATGAAGTTTTAAGCATAGGGTTAAATTACTTGTACCTCCATAGTTTTAAGTTTTTAAATAAAATAAATTATTATAGTATTGTGATGAATGGAATGCTGCTTTTAGAGAGAAAGCCAGCAGTGTTATATTTCGGTGACGTCATTTGAATAAATTTCATTTGTTTTCGAAGAAGTTTTCAAATATAATAAATTATTGTCGTATTATGATAATTTAAAAAATATTACCGAGGAATATATCCCATTTTAGAGATGTTTAAACCAGGCAATTTATATTTCAATGCCGTCATTTGAATGAAATTCATTTTTTTCGATGACGTTTTAAATTTTCAAGTAAAATGAATTAATGTACTATAGTAATACTCTAGTATTGTGATAATTTAAAAAATATTACCGAGGAATGTATCGCACTTTAGAGATGTTCAAATAAAATTGCATTGAAGTTGTAAAGTGTTTCATAATCAATGCTTTATGCATGATTGATCTTTCTTGTTTTATTAAATGTCATTCTGCTGTGTGTCCCAACAGCCAAATAATGAAATCGCAACTTCATTGACAAGACTTTATTTTCTAGTTTTCTTTTAATTGGATGTTTTATATTTAATTAGACAATTTAAAATACAAACAGTCATAAAAAATTCACTATGCATTAGAGCAATATTTTGAATTCATTTTTTACAACTGTCCCATAGTTTTTTTCTCATTCACCTGTTTTTAAGTTTTAACACCTCTTTCTGAACACAGATGACAACACAATATAATTAAAGTATTATTCTTTTTTACTAAAGTCCATATTCGCCATTTTAAGTTTAACTCTGTTCTAGTTATCCTTCTGTGCAGGGAAATATAAAACTGAACAATTTTGAGTAAGTATTTTTATTCCTGTCATTCACCTGTCTTTAATTAATCTCAGAATCAAAGAGTAAATAATTTTTTTTTAACATATATGTGTGCCTAGTTAGTGCAGCAAACTGAATGCCAAGTTAGGCTTCAATGCAAATAAAACTCATATGCTGAGAAAGTATAATCACATGATTTGTCATTTACCTGTCTTCTTGGTAGACAAGGAAATGACATTAGAATATATGGATTGCATTTAAAAACTAGATTTTCTTTTTAGAAGATAAAACAAATAAGAAGTTAGTTCTAAATACAAGATTGCAATTAAAGCAAAACAAATATTTTATGTTTCTAATGATTACTATATGCATACTAACAAAGCAGTTGCCCATATTAAGTGTCATTCCCTGTCATACTGTATTTACTTGCTTTGAAAATAAAAATTCGCATTTTCTATTTAATTTCTCCAAAATGAGCGCTGCTACTGTGGTTTTTTTTTTTTTTTTTTAGTTTAAACCATCCATGTTAAAATATAATGCAGAAAACAAGTTGAAAAATAGAAAACAAAATCTTCAACAAATTCTTCTATATTAATTATATACAGCACTGTTTTAATCCTTTAAAACAAGTATTTTTAGTACTTGAATATTTTAGAAAACACACAATTCAGCCTTCATCCACAAAATGATGATCACAGACTTGTGTTTCATTAAAAAAAACAAATAACAATTTCAGGAATAGTCAATGCTGTGCGAAAATTCAAACAGAAAAGCTGACAGATATAAAAATGTCCATTTTGTGGCAATATTTACAAAATACAACTTCAGTTGACACATTTATGCAATCTCGTGATGGGCCGAATTTCATCGTGTATAACTTACATATTGTAAGTTATACAATATCGCAATTTATATAGCATACAAGTTACTACATAAGTTAGCAACATATATAGCATGTAAGTTTGAATTCTTATGTTTAAACAAAAATATTAATAAAAAAGCTTACAAATATGAAAACAGACGGAGGATATAAGCGCTGCTTCACCTGCTTTTGAGGATATAAGTTGTCAGCTGAATTATTATTTAACGCATTTATCGGACTCGTTTGACTATTTTTAGATAACATTTGACAACACTTGTGTTAGATGTTTAATGTGTTTCGATGATATTCATTTTCAAGAAAGAGGAATCCCGCCACTGAATCTGCTTCATCCATTCCAGAAGTCGTGAGCCGCCACTGCTTAATTCCTCCTTTGCACTTCTGTCCAGTGGCGTCTGGTAAGGTGACGCAACAGAAAATACTTTCCTTCGACTGCTAGCAGTAAATTACTTGGATCTCTGTGCATTGAACCTAAGCAAGAATTTAAATGCTGCACCTGATCATCTCAGGGCAAAAACAATTTTTAAAGGAAAATGGCTTGGTGCGGATAAATAAATGCACGAATTGTTGTTGAGGCCCAGACCGTCCGATCTACCAGAAAGGTGTAAGGTAACTGTTTGGACGACCGGAAAGAGCCACCCAGTTTAGACCGGAACCCAGTGGGGGAGGCATCCACAGGGACCGTACCCTCCTTCCCCTACCATCAACCTCTCGGAAGGACTTACGGACCCACATGATCGTACTCCGCGTGAACACGGCGAAAGTTTTGGTAGCGGAGGGAATCGAACCCGGGCCTACCGAGTGCAATTCCCGCGCGCTAACCACTGGGCTACCAGACACTAATGTACGAATTGTGTAGTTGCTATTTAAAGGTAAATTGTGTAAATATAACAAATTTTTCTTTATTTGATGGGTATATTGATATTTAATGGTAGCAGAGCACTGTGGCGCTTCAGTCTGTGATGGGTTTCTCAGGTATGACATTTATTAATTCTTTTAATGAAAATTTCAAAATGACATTTATTTACATTTCTGTATAGCATATGCAGCATTCAACTTTTAAAGGTAAGAAACATTTAAAATGAGTGAAGCTCATCTGAAATATAATTTGTAATATTTAAGAGGGTTTTGTACTCATGGCACACAATAGAGTTTAATCACTTTTAATTTGCTTTCAGTTATTATTGCGTAAAATGTAAACATGGTTTTATTTATGAAATATAAGACATGCTACCATTAAGAAACGCGTCCAATTTGACGTATAATTGAGCCGTGGCGGTTTGTGAATTTATTAATGGGTGAAGCAGATTCCCCTTCATCCTGGACAACATATATCATCCAAAACATCACGCTACTGGCACAAATGTCGTCAAATACCAAAATATATGTCTAAACCTCGCACTACTCCTTCGTTCCGCATATTATACGATATCGTGGGATACAGTCGCAGGGTCTTGTCAAATATTATCTAAAAATAGTCAAAGAAGCATCGCCTCAAGAGCCGTCACTGTATGAAAAAAGTAAAATAGTTACATTATGTAAGGAAAATCATGTGCTGCTTATCAGATTTTTTCTATTGGAAAGATTAATGAGCGGCATAGAAATCAATTATGAAGTGCATGCTGATCAATGAAGTATAAATATATTACATTTTTGAGCGCAAAATTTTAATCGATTCAACTAAACGGAAACACATGCAAAGAAGGCAATATATGAATTGCGGCGAATACAAATTTCGAAAAATATCTTATACGGATAATGTACTTATAATTGCAGAAAATTAGTAAAATCGATTTCGTGCAGCGAGTACAAATCTCATTATTTCTAATAAACTAAATATCCATATTCCACTAAGTTAATTCTGTTTCAAATGAATCAAACTCATTTTACAGTTTCTTACCGCGAAAGTTTTAATGTTGCAGTGTGCCACGATGTCAACTTTAGTCCTCTTGGAAACGCATTTCAATCACTTTAATTGAGTGAAATACATCTCTCAACCAGAATCGGAAGGATTCAATTCAAACGACGTGTATTTTCAAACGTCTGGCGACACATTAAATTCAAGTGATAAATCGATCTAAAATATTTCACTTCAAAAAATGCTGTAAAATATGTGATACTCTCATTCATTTACTTTTGTATATGAATTCCAGACGTTTCGATTTATAGCGTAATTAATTGACCCAAATTCATAAAATTCTGTAGGTAAGTCACTTGTGGGTGACCTTGGTGCTGATTATATTTTGGTACGATTTGATATTAAAAAAAAGAAAAAAAACTGTGTTTTTTCGCGAAATGGCCAGAAAAAAATGTTAAAATCTAAAATAAAAGAGTACGTATGCTCAAATGTATCAAATACTTGTTTTTGACGATGAAAAGAATAAAACGGACCCCATTACTCTAGGACTAGTCGTTCTCGACATATTTTTAGTGTTTTCACATTTTTGCTACGCCGCCTTTGAAAATACGTCCTACTAATTAATGAAAACGAAAATCAAATTAAAAATGCATATTCAGCGTCATTTCAAGAAATGGTGCGTGTTATTTTGTAAAATTCGATTCAATTTAGTGAATTACTAAAGAAATAAAGAGAAAATGAATTTGAGTCTACAGGAAAAGTCACGTGCTGCTCACATCAAATTTTTTAGTTTTCGAGACATAAGCACTAGCAGCTTTAAAAACGGCAAATTTTCGATCTACAGGTGAACCTCGATATGTCGAACCTCGGTATCTCGAAATATTTCCATCTCCCGTCACGCACTGTATAAAACTAATGTAAACCAACAAACTCGGCATTTTTCTAATCAAACTCTCAATATCTCGAATTTTTTCATCTTCTCATTTGGTAAAATACGATCCAAAACATGTGTTTAATGCAGATGAAACAGGACTATTTTTTAAGTATATGTCTGATAAAACAAGAAAGATCAATCATGCTTAAAGCATTGATTATGAAACACTTTCCAACTTAAATGCAATTTTATTTAAAAAAGTCGAAAATGCAATACATTCCTCGGAAATATTTTAAAACTTATCACAATACTACATTAATTTATTATATTTGAAAACTTAAACCTTCATAAAAAAAAATGAACTTCATTCAAATGACGGCATTGAAATATAAATTGCCTGGTTTAAATATCTTTAAAATGCGATACATTCCACGGTAATATTTTTAAAACTATCATAATACTACGATAATTTATTATATTTGAAAACTTCATCGAAAACAACTGAAATTCATTCAAATGACGTCATAGAAAAAATAACACGCCTGGATCTCTATAAAAACAGGATTTCATTCATAACTTTCTCTCATTCATTTCATTCATCACAATACTATAATAATTTATTTTATTTAAAAATTAAGACCATGGAGCTACAAGTAATTAAACTCGATGCTTAAAACTTCATCGAAAAAAATCGTCCTTATCTTTATGAAATCAATTAATATTTCATTCATATTAGCCATGCAGACTCCATGGACTAAATTATTTTGTTTTAAAGAAATAGAGCAATTCTAATACAACTCATTCTATATATTTTGCTGTTTACATTTTACATAGGTGAAAAATAGGCTTAATAGTAGAAATAATCAAATTTGGATAATCATTTAAACTCAAATATATTGTATTTGCGTTGTTTAAGTATGTAGATGCACAGAATTTAAGCAAAAAGTAAAGTAGTTTTAGGACGGATACAACACTCAATATGAATTAAGAACCGACCACACATCTTGCTACCATAAGCCTTCGGGTTGGTCGTGTGGTCTGGGTTTTCAACATTCAACTCAATATGAATTAAGAAGAACTTAAAAAAATCGCGATTTTGAAACAAGATGGATGCCATATATCATTTCGAAGTGGGTCATGTGATCGTTTCATATCATGGTCACGTGATCGTTTCATATAAGAGGTGTAATTATTATTTTAATTTTTATTTAAAGAACTACTGAATATATTTCGCTGAATTTTTTTTTATACATTTTATGGAACAATTTAAATATTACCTAAAATTTTCGAAGCAATTTGTGAATTTTAAATCCGCTTAAAAAATGTTTAAAAAATTAGGTCTCATAGGGCTCAATGTATTTCATTTTTTCGACCCGGGTTCAATCAAAAACTAATTGGGTGATATTATTCATTTATATTCCCATGGGTCCTACAGACCGTCTGAACAACATACTAAAATTTCATTTAGATTAAGTAATTTTTACGGCAGTTATCGTGCTAACGGACAGGCAGACAGACAGAATGAGCAAAGTCATAAACACTTTTCAACTTTGTTGTAAAGTGTTAATTATGGCCATTAAAGATGAAGCATGTCATGACGGGAAAAGGAGCAAAGAAAGATTAACTGTGCTATTTTGCACTAATATGGATGGCTCAGAAAGGCTCAAACCTCTTATGATAGGTAAATCTGCTAAACCCCGATGTTTTTCAGGAATTAAATCTTTTCCAATGACTTATTTTGCGAACAATAAAGCTTGGATGACTGCCGAAATTTGTACTAATTGGTTGAAGGAACTAGACAGAAAAATGTCCCTTGAAAATCGCTATATTGTTCTCTTCTTGGACAACTGTACAGCACATAATAGTGTGCCGAAATTAAAGTCCGTGAAAGTTCATTTCATGCCACCAAACACAACTTCTTAGTTACAGCCTTTGGACCAAGGTATTATTCAGAGTTTTAAAGTAAACTATCACCACAAAATTAAGCTCATTTGGAAAATGTGATAGATATTGAAGGAAGATATTGTAGGCTATAACCAAACTGTCATAGATAACCATTTTGTAAAATAAAGAAGTGCAAGATTAAATTTTAATAATGTATGTACGTACATAGTATTACATTAAAGCTGTATCCAATCATTTCAAGCTCCCCCTTATTTGTTGTCAGCATTTTCTTGGGTAATACCCAATTCTCTGTCGGCAAAATAAAGTAAATGATTTTTTTTAAATGTGTAAAGTATAGAACTAGTATGTATATATTCTTTTATGAATTCCTTAAAATTTTTCAAATTTTCGATATCTCGAATTTTTTTTCTACTCCCTTCAAATTCGACATATCGACTGTATTAACAAGATGATTGCTCGAAAACTGTAAGAGCTTCTAACAAAACTATAAGAGAGAAAATAATCTTCAGTCGTCGTTAGGAAAAGTCCTGTGATGCCCACATCAGATTTTCAGAACACTTACAGTGTCCCGAAGTGTTCCAGCTGTTGGGTGCACTTTGAGACAGTGCATTCAACGGATAAAAAATGATTACTTGTCAACTTTTCCGGAGTACATTATATTGCCCAATTCAAATAACTAATACAACAGACTCTGATTTTAAGCAGTTTTTAACACTTTCCAACATACTTGAAAAGTGTTTATGGCTTTGGTCATTCTGTCTGTCTGTCTGTCCGTCCGTCCTTTCGCACGATAACTGCCATAAAAGTGATTTTAGTATATTGTTCAGACGGTCTGTGGAACATGGGAATGTAAAGGAATAATATCACCCAATTAGTTTTGGATTGAACCCGGGTTGAAAAAGTAAAATACATTGTGACCTCAACCCTATGTGACCTCATTTTTCAAACATTTCTTAAGCGAAGTTAAATTGGCACATTGCTTCGAAAATTTTAGGAAATATTCAAATAATCCCATAAAATATATAAAAAAAATTTCAGTAAAATAGATTTGGTAGTTTTTAAAATAAAAATTAAAATAATAATGACACCCATATTATATTAAGAGATCACGAGACCCACTTCAAAATGAAATTGGACATCCATCGTTCGTTTTCCCCAGAGTCAGAATCGTGATTTTGAAAGGTCTTTTAAATTTAGAGTGAGTGTTGCATCCGTCCTAAAACCGCTTTATTTTTGCGTATTTTCTGTGCATCTCTATTCTGCGCCAACGCAATTGCAATATTTTGAGTTTAAATGATTATCCAACTTTCATTGTTTCTATAATGAAGCCCCATTTTAATGGTTGCAGAATGTAAGCAAGTGATTGTAAGATGAGTTGTATGAAATATTCATTGATTTTACATAGAGAAGCAGGCGATTTTTCGACTGAATTGAAGCATTGCCTTTTTCGATGAAGTTTTAAACAAAGTTAGAAAGTACTTTTACCTCAATGGTTTTAAGTTCCACATAAAATAAATTATTGTAGTACTATGAAAATTTAAAAAACTATCGCCGCTGTATGTATCCCATTTTAGAGATGTTTCAATAAAATTGCATTGCAGTCGGAAAGTGTTTCGTGGTCAATGCTTTATGCATGATTGATCTTTCTTGTTTTCAATGTACATGGATTCACAGCGAAAGTTCTGGAAAATATTTTAATACATGAAAAAATTTAGAGGCATCTCGAGTAGCGAAGACTCTGAAGCAAATTAAAGTGATTATACAGACAGCAGTCGCTGCAAAAACCAATTCCCAAGGTTAGAGTTGCAAAGACGGGGAAAAATCCGTTTTATTTCCCGGGAATAAACCGGGTTTTTGGAAGGGGAAAGATAATTTTGAAAAACTCGGAAATGTGCAAGTTCCCCAAAAGTGGGAATTTGCAGTCAAGGCATTTTACATTGTGTATAAAATGTGTATGACACAAAACTAATTATTCTTAAATTTATTAAATCTTTGTATTAGTTTATGTCAATGGCCATTCATCACTAAAGTTTAAACTGCGTAAGGTGCCGGATTAGCCACAGCCTAGAAGAAACGCATCCATAAGTTTCTCCCCTCTTCCCATTAAGGTTTCCAATGCTTTCAAAATTCCCAAAGTTTTTACAGCTCTTATTTGCCTCAACCCAACTGGCTAAATTCTTCTTGATGGCACTCATAACTTTTTAACTTCACTCAACAATTTCTTGCGTATCACATGTAGTTTATTTAAATAAATCAAATTTTAATTCTACAGTTACCGCCTACTAAATTTACGTAATTTTTTTCGCTGTTGTAGAAACTCAAAACTTAATTGTTACCCAATTGCAGTAGAGACTTCAAAGTACGGCGGCAAATGCACAGGAGTGGTAATTTAGTAGTACATGAAATATCAAGATTTGAATCTTAAATCCGATTTAAAATACCCACCGTCCTCCTATCTATTTTCAAATGGGGTTGAGCTCAAGTTGTGCTTTTAAAATATTTTGTAAAAGAGTTTTTAAATAGTTTCTTTTTCAAGCTGGCAACAGCCTAGTGATGCATTCAAGGTCCAGCTTAGTGTGAAGCAATCAATTCAGGATCTTAGTGATGCATTCAGGGTCCAGCTTAGTGTGAAAATGGAGTAGATATCCTATAGAAAGAGGAACTGTAGGATATCTACAGAAACTGGGCAAACATTCCTCCTTCCATCTCGACGTATATGGAATGAACAAAAATATTTTTTCAAAAACATAATTGCATTCTAAAAAACGGCATACAAAAGGAAGTTCCTACCCTACATATTTTAAAAGAATTATTGACATCATAGTCAAGAAGCCAACACGGTCTAGAATCTAGATTGTGAATGAGTGCACTCATCTCTACGTATATTCGATGGCATGATATTTTTTTTTTTTCATAAACTAGTTAATTTTTCGATGTTGCAGTTGCTTAATTGGGGGTCCTCTCTAATGCGGGGGCCCACGCCAACGGCCCCGCATGCCTCTATGTTAGTCAGGACCCGGATGCATTTGGCTTATCTGTGTTAATATAAACTATGTAAGAAACTTTTAACATCCGTACAGCAGTTCAAATTATGACTCAGAATTCTATCGAGTTCACACACAAAATTGGATGACGGTAAAATTTTAGTACGCATAGATATAGTATATAGATTTTTACAAGTCTCGGCAAATACAACACTTCGATAGAACTACCTTCAATCGTAATTTTGAAATGAAACAGCTCCGTGAGATGGCGCAGCTTGTCAACGAGGTTTCTTATCGATTCCTCCATATATTTTACACTGTGACCTTGAAGTCTGCTGATAACCTCGGGAATCATTCTTCGAGCTGCTGCGATGTGAATCACTGCCATTTTGGAAGAGGTTGAATGTGTGTATGCGTGTGAGGGGGGGGGGGGGGATTCATGGCTCTTTGCGCATGCGTTGTACAAAGATGCGTTGAAAATGGAAACCAACGAATAAACGGTAGCGGAGAGAGGAAATCTGAAATAAACGCTTTCCTGCCGCATTCGACTCTTCAGACAACTGAAGTATTTGCCTTGGGGGTGCAATTTTGTAAATGAGCTTGACTCTGTAAACCGGTTTGACATTGTCACGGTGCAAAAAGTTAAAATTTAAGAAAGCGTTCAACAAGTTAAACATTTCTTTTCCCACCACAGCCTGTCATCGGCTTTTCGGATGCTCGTATATTCTTGATTTAATTTTAATTGCGGAAATTAAAATATGCGTAATGATTTTGCAACCGTTTACTGTGTGTAACGGAGGGCACAGACCCTTTATTTAACTTAAAAATTCATAGTCTACACACTTGGAAACGTATAAGAAGATTATTTTGGCGGGATCGAACATTCGAATTGGAATTTGAAAATCAAAGAACAAGCAGCCTATAAACGTTGAAAAATGTATCAACCGGTTTTAAAGGCAATAAAGATCCTTCTTCGTGTTCAGGGCCGGACTCAGTCTAACTGGGGCCCAGGGCAGACATTCCTCCGGGGCTCCCCTCCAGTTCTTGACCTATCTGAAATAAACGCAAATATTCTTTCACCAACATAATTGTATTGTATGCAAAATGAAGTTTCTGCATATTTTAATGGAATTTAAATGACTGACTGTATCATCCTACCCGAGAGGGCGAATGAGTCCGATCATGAATCCCAATAGGTCTATTAAAATAAAAATGGTGAATGTTTTTAATATAAATTTGTATTTTATATCTTTTCACTGGGAGATGGTATAAATATATATTTTTTTTTATCAGAAAGTAGTCATTAATTTGTTCAATTTGGGGGCCCCTCATGCCCTGCACTAGTCAGGCCCTGTTCGTTCTGATAAATGAGACAGAGAACCAGTACTAACAAAGGTAAAATGACGTCCATTAATCTTATTATTTCAAATTATTATTTATTGTTACTATTTTTCGAATTCGAATTTTCATCGAACTCTGCCATAAAACGGGACGGTAGCTAATGTTTGACGCTTTTTAAGTGTTGCATCATTATTATGAAAAATAACAATATAGGAAATAATTAGATTGGAGAAGTATATACAGTAGTCTGTATCAGCCAAAATATATGGGCGGAGAATATTTCAAAACGACACTTTAGATCCGTTAAATGAGCGAATAATTAGTTTTTTATTAACAGTTTATAACATAGTTGAAAAGTGTTTATGACGTTGGTCATTCTGTCTGTCTGTAGGTCCGTTTGCACGATCACTGCCATAAAAATGACTTGATCAAAATGAAATTTTAGTAGGTTGTTGAGACGGTCTGTGGGACCTATGGAAATGTAAATGAATAATATCGCCCAGTTAATTTTGGATGGAACCCGGGTTTAAAAAGTTAAATACATTGAACCCTATGGAACCTAATTTTTCAAATATTTTTTAAGTGAAGTTAAAATTCGCGAATTCCTTTGAAAATTTTAGGAAATATTCAAATAATTCCATAAAATATATAAAAAAAATTTGAGCAAAATAGGTTCAGTATAGTTTTTTAATTAAAATGAAAATAATAATGACACCCATATTATATGAAGAAGTCAAGTGACCCACTTCAAAATAATATAGGGCATCTATCTTTTTTCCCAGTGTTAAAATCGTAATTTTTAAAGTTCTTTTACATTTATATTGAGTCCGTCCTAAAACCGCTTTATTCTGTGCAACTATATTCTGCGCCAACGCAATGACGCTATTTTTGAATTTATATGATCATCCAACTTTGATTATTTCTACAACGAAGCTTAATTTTAATGGATGCAGAATGTAAACAAGTGATTGTAAGATGAGTTGTATAAGAATGGCTGAATTTTTTTTGACGCAAAATTATTTAGCTCTGAAGTCTGGAATATAGGCGATACGAATGAAATATTCATTGATTTTATGTAGAGAAGCAGATGATTTTATAGCATTGCCTTTTTCGATGATGTTTTAAGCATGGAGTTAGAAAGTACTTTTACCTCCGTGGCTTTAAGTTTTTAAGTAAAATAAATTATTGTATTACTGTAATAATTTAAAATATATATCATCGCTGAATGTATCGCATTTTAGAGATGTTTAAAAAAATTGCATGTGTCGCAGTGTTTTGAAAATGTTTTCATTTCGAAACTAGTTACGATACCTTTTGGGAGTTCGTTATGTTATTTTTGATTTCGTATTAAATCGTCTGCTATATTTGCAGATGTTATTTGAACATTGATTTTTATAAACTTAACAAATTTTGAACTTTGTCTATATGTCTCTTTACCTGCCAGTAAGTTTATGGTTACAATATCTTTCGCACTAATAGAACAAAATAAATGAAATTTGGTTCAATTATTGTAATAGTGTAGCACAGTAAATTGAATTTTAAAACGATAACAAAGAAACTTGCTCTTTACCATTGTTTTTCTGAAATGTACAAAATCATAATATAACAAATGTAAAGGAAATTGTAGCATGTATGCCATTTTTTACACTTTTTAACACAGTTCAAAAGTGTTTATGACTTTATTCATTCTGTCTGTCTGTCCGTTCACACGATCACTGCCGTAAAAATAACTTTATCAAAATGAAATTTTTGTATGTTGTTGAGACGGTCTGTGGGATATATAGATATGAAAATGAATAATATCATTTAATTAGTTTCGGATTTAATCCGGGTTGAAAAAATATAATAAAATGAATTGAACCCTATAGGACTTAATTTTTGAAAAAAATTTTAAGTGAATTTAAAATTCCTAGATTGCTTCGAAATTTTAGGAAATATTCAACTCATCACATAAAATGTACCCCAGTAGCATTCCAATATTCGACCATTATTGACAGTCAGTATTGGAAATACTGAACAATATGAAAAGTGGACATTTTGACGGAATTGGCCCCAAATTGGCTTAAAATAGTGGGACAATATTATGCCAATATTGGCGTTTCATTGGAAATATTTCCAATATAACACCAATATTGGCGTAATATTGTAATGAACATATTTAGCCTGCATTAGAGGTCAGTGTAACCACAATATTGGGATTCCATTGGAAATACTCGTATTTCCAATGGAATGCCAAGATATACAATATTGGACCAATGTTAAAGGCTAATAGGGTATAAAAAAATCTCAGCAAAATATGTTGGGTAGTTTTTTAAATAAAAATTGAAATAATAATGACACGCATGATATATGAAGAGATTACGTGACTCCATTTTTCTTCTTTGCGATTCTTCCTTGTGACCCATGTGAACCTTTCTTCTTTGTTGACGACTCCATTTTCACAATTCCAATCTTTTTTATTTGAAATGATCATTAAACTTTGAGTAAAGGAATATGAGAGTGATATGAATGAAATATTCATTCATATTGCTTTGAGAGGCAGACGTTTTATATTTCGATTGCGTCTTTTGAATCAAGTTCATTTCGGATAACTAGAATTGTCTTTCGACGAAGTTTTAAATTAACAAGCATAATAAATGACTAGTACTGTGATAATTTTAAAAATGCATCTTAGATGTTTAAGTAAAATTGTGTGTGCATTTTAGTTTGAAAGTGTTTCGTAATCAATGCTTTATGCATGATTGATCTTTCTTGTTTTTTTATATATGATCTTACAGAATAAAAGATGTGCGTTTGTCCGTCTGTGCCTTCTGTAGCGGAAAATTGAATCCTCCGACAGCCACGAAATTCGGTACTGGGTTAGCCGATTTTTAATTCGAATTAGTTATTTAGTTATTTTATGTTAAAGCATGATGTTAAGCGATTTTCACACACATCAGTCTCTTAGCAATGGAAAACTTTATCACTAAGTTTCCACTTTGACATGATCGGAATAAGGTTCATTTTCAAATACTTCAAATTATACACTTTTTATTTTCTTATTTCGACGCATCCGGAAACAGAGGATTGGCGCATACATCAGAAAGATGACGTTTCCTTTGACCGCTGTGATTTAACAATCCACCATTCTTACAGATGCCATCTGTGTGTTACCACTTCTATGGTTCCTTAAAATGATGTCCAAACAACTCCTTTATTACGAACGTGTCCTCTAGAATCGTGGGTGTAGGATATACAAGAACGAGTCCAAGTTTCTGGATAACTTACGTTTATTCACAAGCACAAAGTAAACCGGAGCAATTTGCAATCAAACAGCAGTTACATGCGCTCCACTCGTTACACAGAATAAGCGATGTTATTCTCAAAATACTGGCGAAAATAATTTCACAAAACATCAGTTTCTATTCTCAAAACACTGGCAAAAGTCAGTTCTCCGTAGCTCGTATAGTGTCAACTCCACTGCAAAGGCGGGGTGAGTCCTTTTATATCCTCTGTAGAAACTTTTGGAAATATCTCTCAAAGAACAATCGTTATTGCGTGAAGTTTCTGGAACATCCAGGAAGTCTCCAAATTGGCGATAAATCGCCCAATCTGGAAACCCTTCTTCTAACTGGGAAATCTTGGTAACCCTGGGCCCACGTCATGCTGACGCCATGGACTATGTTTTCTTCGCCTGGCCTTCGAGACAGACGAGAGAGGAGACGCCAAAGGGAATATTGCGCGTTCACAACAATGTTTAATCGCATAGGACCCAGAATGGTGATAGCTAAAAATTATTTTTTACTTTTGAGTACATTTGACTAAAACCGTGTCAATTAAAAATATTTTTTTATGATATTTTATTTCGTAGGTGCTTAATACTTTGCGATTTTGTAATCCATTTTGCATCAGATATCCAATGAAACCTTTTTAAAATATTTTATTCAATTCGTCATGACCTATGGTCTGCGCTTTAATTTCTTAGATGCCATTTTTAACTTCTTAACTAAATTATTGTTTCGAAAATTAAGAATCTATATTTTTACAGAATAAACGAGGAATGCAAGTACTGTTATAAAAGATGCTGCGAGTTAAACAAAAAAAAATTTTTTTTTAGAACTTGATATTGTTTCAACAAGACTAAAAATATAAATTGATTTTTCTTTTTTTAAAGTAAACAAGAAGTAAACAAGCAAAATTCTTACCCTAGGGATTCATTTAGTGAGAATTTAAATTCTCAGTGCAGCGGATTGGGCGAAGCTAAAATAAGCAAACATATATGTCACAAAGATGATTCATATTGCCCTCTTGCACCATAAATGTGATTCAAACTGAATAAGACCCTGTGTTCAAGAGCTTTAATATGATTTTAAGACATTGGGTGATATTCTATTTTTACACATGAAAATTTGAAATCAATAAACAATTTAAAAAATTACTTTTCATTAAGTGAAAATGCAACATTTTGAGATTCTGAGCTATACAAAAGCAAAACAAAATTCCAAAGTGAGTTTCAAATAGAAGCAGCAGCTTTTTTTTTTTTTTTAACGCATCTTTATGTATGTATGCAATATTGTTAATATTCGAATTAAATGTTGCTGTTGAGACCCAGACCGTCCGACCGTGTAAGGTAACTGTTTGGACGGCCGGAAAGAGCCACCCAATTTAGACCGGAACCCAGTGGGGGAAGCATCCACAGGGACGGTACCCTCTTTCCCCTACCACCAACCTCTCGGAAAGACTTAAGGCCCTATCACATTCAACAACTTTTCCAGCAATTTTTCGGACAAACAACTTTTCGAACAATTTTTACGCCGAGTTGGGGGAAAACTCGTGTGAAATAAGGTCAAAAAATTGGGACAACTTTATCTGACCGGTATAGAAAAAGTTGTTCATTTGGGACAATTTTTCTCCAACCAGCCAATCACAGATGAGCAGCGGAGGAATCACGTGTGTAGAAAGGTTGGCGCAGATTTTACTACATTCTGGTTTGGCATGAAATCCTCGCGCAAGTTTGAATCTGTGGAGCGCGAACAGATAGATTATATTGATATAATAACCAGGCAGCGCGAAGTACGATTTTAGTTTAGATTTAGAATTTTGTTAAGTATTTATAATATTTCTGTGTCATAAAGGTGGATGTCAATGAAAGTCGTCTCGAAGTCGAAAAAAAGTAGTCATGCGAGATGGAAATGGAATTAATTGAATCAATACGTTCTTTTTTGTGAATTTAAATAAGAGTGTACGCGACTTTGCTTTGGCGATATATACATATTTCATCAGTTTTTTAAAATAAGTTAACTAAAAAGATTCCATCACAAAACACAAAGGATCCTAATTTAAATTGTTTTAGAATATTTACTACACTATGGCAATTTCCTTGTTTTAACGAATACAATTATGTTCTCTTTCTCGAATCGTTAAAAAAAACATCAGACAGAATTTAGAAAATTAATTTTCATGTATGTTTTCCATTGACATTTTTATCCTTCTATTGCAATACTGAAACAACTTGAAAACTTATTCTGTTTACTCTTCAAAATAGTACTTTAAAATAACACTAAATGCATTGCATGATATAATTTGTTAGTACATTTCAAATGTGAAGTTTTGGCTTGGGTGGTAGAGAATCAGCTCAGCAAACGACTGGGCTCTGGTTCGAATCCAAGCGGATTTTAAATTTTACAAGTGCTGCCATCTGTTGCTAAAATATTCAAATACAGTTTTTCTTTAATAATCTGCAGAATTTTTTTGTTTTAAATTATTTTACGTTCTATATACAAAATAACCTTATATCAGTAAATTATTTTTAAATTTGAATGCTTATAAAAATTTATTTCAAAGTTACTTTGAAAAATATCTTGAAGTATACTTTATACCAGGTATAGATGGAATATATTCTTAAGTAAAAAAGTGCTTGTAAAATTAGCAAATATAAAATGCGCATGTAAAATTAGACAGAAATCATCGAACATCCTTATACGAGTAGTAATTATTTTTCGACATGTAATTTTGAACATTTTAGATTAGAATAAAAACAAAAATCAAACTACTTTGAAATTTTAATAATTTATTGCTAACATTTGAAGAATTTTTTTATTATTTTAAACGCACATAGACAATTAGAAATTTACAATACATTTGAAAATCATTTACTTTTAATAAAAAAAAAATAAGTTTGTATGTAAATATGAAAAGTTTACTCTTTTAAATTTGAATGCTTATAAAAATTTATTTCGAAGTTACTTTGAAAAACATCTTGAAGTATACTTTATACCAGCTATAGATGGAATGTACATTTAAATCTATTTTAAAATATAATTACTCAATAAATATAAATGTAGATAAAATAATTTTTAAAAGTTTACTTTAATGAGAAATATTTTACACGTTACAAATGAGCAAAGAACATCTTCGGATATTTAATATAGATACGTATTTGAAAACCATTAAAATCAAGTATAAAATGGTAATGAACTTAAATTTGTTTAAGACATAATATTTTAATAACGGCATTCTTGAATTTAAATACTTTTTACGTTTTCTTTTTCTTTGTTTCATTTCAGCTAATATCGGCAATATCGCTTTTTAAACTAATTTTGTATCTTAAAATAGAGTGAATATTTTTCAACAAATATTTATTTGCTTTTTTATACGGATGTGTGACAAATCCAAATATTTTTTAATGTTCATTCATCTGTTTAAGCTTTTAATATCTGAAGTAATCCATATAAAAAAGAGCAAATCAAAAATTTACAATAGATTTTGTCCACATCCTTCTCGGTTTACTTTGTTTCTTCTTCTTAAGCAGGAATAATCCTAGCGTAATTATGCCAAGGCATATTTGATTTTTCCCTGCAGCTGATAGCAATTTAGTCATAATTACAAAGTAATAAAGGTTACAAAAGGAAGTACTAAGTAAAAGTCTTGTTTTACTGCCGAAGTCGAAGCGAGAACGCTCTGCCTGCCGAAAAGTACATGTACAAATGTATAGTTGTCGCCAAAAAGCGATAAACATACCGCCGTAGTTTTGTCATTTAGAACAACTTCTTCAAACTGTCAATAACCCTATCGCCAACTTTTTCGTCGAAAAATTGGGGGAAAAGTTGTCCGAAATAGTTGGTTGTTCCAAAAGTTCTTGAGTGTGATAGGGCCTTTACGGACCCACATGTTTAACGTGATCGTACTCCGCATGAACACGGGGTAGTTTTGGCAGCCGAGGGAATCGAACCCGGGCCTACCGAGTGCAATTCCCATACGCTAACCACTGGGCTACCGCGCCCCAAATGGGCTACCGCGCTCGAATTAAATGTGTCAAAAATTTTTAGATACAAAATTTATTCTTCAACTTATATAATTTATCTTTTTTATTTTTTTCCCCCTACAATACATGGTAATATATAGGGAAAGTATTGAAATCGTGTCGAAATTTTCAATTCAAGTTTTCGACGGATCGACACGTTTTAGGGCCTCAAGAACACGAAAATACTATTTTCAGCGGGACGTCTGTGTGTGTGTGTATCCACCTCTCGCTTAAAAACTAATGGACCCAATTTCATAAAATTTTATAAATAAGTCACTTATGAGTTACCTGGTGCTAATTAGATTTTAGTACGATTTGGGGAAAAGAACTTGTATTTTTCTTCTTTTTTTTTTGCAATATGGCCCTCAAAAATAGGCAAAATCTAAAATAATAGACTACTTATACTGAAATGTATTCATTAAATGCATATTTTATACGCAATTTTTGACAATAAAAAGATTAAGACTAAGTGGACCCCCTCCCCCCTGTCTCACACTCTTAAAAATTTCAGTAAATTTTAGCACAATCCCTTTTTTTTCCCGGCAATGGCTCGTTTTTTCACAGGAGATTTCCGATAAGAAATCATACGGGAAGATCAATCAATTCGAACAGTCGAAAAGATCTAATATCTATAAATTTACGGCCACGTAATTACGACCAAAAAATAATTTTACGGACAAATTCCTAAAAATTACGGCCATGATTTTACGGCCAAAAATGATTTTACGGATAAATTCTTTAAATTTACGGCCACGTAATTACGGCAAAAAAAATAATTTTACGGACAATTTCCTAAAAATTACGGCCATTCATGTTTTTTTATGGCCATGTATTTTTACGGCCATGGATGCAATTTTATGGACAATGGCTGGATCCCTATTGCCGGAATTTGGCCGTAATCTTACGGAGTTTTTTTTTTTTTTGAGTGAATCATACCCTGAATGGCAATTAAAAATCCCATTGTTGTAAGCATGGAGGTAAAAGTAAGGAGTTAGAACTTCCTATTAAGAAAACGCCGATATCGTTTGAGACAATCATTCAGGTGACACTGGGGTAAGATAAGTAGCCCTGCGTTGTATGCTTTTCTATGGCAAAAGGTCTAACCTATTTATTTAAACTGCGCATTTTGTAGAAATAACTGATGATCGCAATTCAAAGTAGAACTGAAATAATATCCGTACGTATTCAAAATTATTTTATCTTTCCATTTATTTTTATCTCCCTCTATTCTGTATTCTGTCCTACAACTATGCAAAAATATTGATTAATTATACTCACAATGAGGGAACCCTGTACTTCAAAATAATCCAAAATACATATTCTAAATGCTACGCCTTTCGTTGTGCCCACTAACACTAGCAGCTGTACTTTACTAACACAAGCGACGCTTAGATTTCATTCTCAAAGCATTATGGCATTATAAAGCATTTCATCCATAGGAATAGACTACTTATGCTAGATCTCCTTCTTTCTAACTCCATGGTTGTAAAACATTTAACAAAAAAATCTCATATCGAAGTGCAGCCGCATATTGTACGTGTTTTTAACTATCTTACAACAATGGGGTTATGTAAAGCTATGGAAGGAGATTTTTCGAGGGCCATTTCGCAAAAAATACCGGTTCTATTTTTCGAGGATCCAATTGCAATAGATTGAAACTAGCTGAATTGCAACCCGTTGAAATTCAACGTTCTCGCAAGAAGCAACCTTCGTATAACGTGGATTTTTGAATAGTTCGGTTTTTCCACAGGGGTATTTTTCAAACTGTTCACCCGTGCATCCAATTTCAAATATCTGTTTCATTTCATTTCAGACAGGGCATTTCTCAATTATATATAATTAATTATATATAATAATACAGCCAATTAAACATTTCAGTGTGCGACATCCCTAAATTAGCAGATAATAGAAGGTTGAAATGATACTTTACCCATGCACCCATTTCAAAGTATCTTATTTTATTATAAAATTCGTTTTACTATCATTTTATATTTCGAACGTTTTGGGGTGGAGCACCCATTAAATGAACATTATTAAAAAAATACGATTTTCTCCCGAGGTTTTATCGATTGATGGGCGCGTGTATCCAATTTCACGTCTTTATTTCTCAATTCACCTTTCGAACTTTTCGGTGTGGAGCATCCCCCTTTACAAAACATTTTAAAAAAACTCGATTTTTCCAGAGGATTTTATTGAACGATTGATTTGTGTATCAAATTGCAAGACTCTATCTCACATAAAAAAATGCGTTCTTCATTTATTCGGCAAATCGAACATTTCAACGTGCAGCACCCCTAAAGTGACACATTATGGAGAACTGAAATCGTACACTTTCTTCCTTTATAACTATCTACCATGATGTCCAATTTAAAATCTCCATCTCGCCGCGAAGTGTGATTTTCTATCTTTTCACTTTTCGAATGTTTTTGTGTGATGCCCCTTTAAATGAAATGTTTGAAAAAATCTATTCTTGTTGGCTTTTTTGTCAAATGATTGGCCCAGTTACCAAATTTCAAGCCTCTATCTCACTTTAAAGAAGGTGTTTCTCATTTATTCCGGAAATCGAACATTTTGGTGTGCGGCGCCCCCTAGAGTATAGCAATTATTGGAAATCTGAAATTGCAGGTTTTCTTCCTTTCGAACGATTTACCCGTATACCCAATTTGAAGTCTCTCATTGCAAAGCATGTTTTTCTATCATTTCACTTATCGAACGTTTTGGCACGAGGCCCGCCCTCTACATAACATTTTCGGAAAATACAATTCAGAATTTCCCAGATAGAAGAAGGGTTTCCAGATTGGGCGATTTATCGCCAATTTGGCGACTTCCTGAATGTTCCAGAAACTAGAACGATTATTCTTTGAGATATAGATATTTCCAGAAGTTTTTGTGGAGAGACTATAAAAAGGCCTCACTCCTCCGTTGAAGTGGAGTTGACGAATGACGCAATAACGATTGTTCTTATTTTCTGAGATTTCCAGAAATTTCTACAGAAGATATAAAAGGACTCACCCCTCCGTTGCAGTGGAGTTGACAATATACAATCTACGTTGGACTGTGACTTTTGCCACTGTTTTGAGAACACTAGCCGCTGTTTTGTTGAAGAGCCAGACCGTCCGACTCGTCCGAGGACATGAGCAGCTGTTTGGACGGCCGGAGCCGCTGTTTTGTGAAATTACTTTCGTCAACATTTTGAGAATAATATCGCTTATTCTGTGAAATGAGTGGAGCATTGAAGTACTGTTTGATTGTATATTGTTTCTGCTTACTTTGTGCTTCTGAATAAACGTCAGTTATTCAGAAATTGGGACTCGTTCTTCTATCCTGTGTCTTCTCCCACGATTTCAGAGGATACGATTCGTAACAATATGCTATCTATCTATATATATATATAAAGAAGAAAAGTATGTATGTATGATCCAACATCACGGGAGAACGGCTGAACCGAATTGGATGAAATTGGGTGGGTAGTCTAGAAATAGCCCCACTTAAAATTGAGTTCATGTTTCGAGTTTCTAACACCAGGGGTTATCGCGATATTAATGAAAAACGAAACTTCCGTTTGTCTCATCATCACGGGAGAACAGCTGCACAAAATCTAATGAAATTTTGTAGGTAGCTTTGAAATAGCCCCTTCATAAATGTAGTCAAGTTTCGAATTTTTAAGACCAAAGGTTGTCGAGACATTAATGGAAAACGAAACTTTTCTCTAGGAGTTCTACCCTCTAACTCCATGATTCCCAACGAAAAAGGTAGGAAATCGTTGGTTTAAAACGTGACGGTCCATTAAATTTCTGAATTTTGTGGGAGTTTATTGAACGTTTTAGTCACTTTTGAAAATCGCAGGTTTGAAATATGAATTTAAGTGGAAACTCTATCACCATAGTTTAGTTTTCACAGGCTTACTCAACAAATTTTATTAATTTGAATAATAAATAAATGAATGTAAAAATATCTATATATATATATATATATATATATATATATAAAGAAGAAGTATACATGTATGATCCAATGGATCTGATTGGCCAAAGAGTGGCCGTGCTTAGGCATAGCGTTAAATAAGTAGAAACGATTCTGATTGGCCAAAAAGTAGCCGTGCTTAAGCAATGCGTAAATAAGTACTTCCTTTTATGGTAAGATTATCATTTCAAATTAAAAAAAAAAACTCCATTTCAATCAAATCTTATGTATTTTTTTTTTTAATCAGAGTTTTGCATCACAAATCCTGAGCAACGCCGGGTAATCGCTGCTAGTATTACATATAATGAGAAAATAAAAATATTATGGGTGAAAGTCTTTTATTTCATAATGAAGTTTGAACGAAAAACAATTTCACAACGCACCAGTAAAAATGTTCTTTATCTTTGGGAGAAAAAGAAAAAGCATGCAAACATTGCGACATTTTGAAATTTTGAGCTAGCTCTATTGTTTCTTTTAATGACCCTTTTTGGTTGGAACGTACAGGGATCACCTTGAAGAAGTTTCATTGCAGAAATAGGTAAAAAAAATAAAAGAACACAATAAGAACAACAAAAGAAGACTCTTTTGGCAGTTTTTGTACAGTGAAAACATAAATCCTAAACAACTCGTTATCGAACCTAATTGGAAAATGAAACGAGGAAATTTTCCTTCCATCAAAATGGGCCACATTTTTCTCGTACTTGATCTATTAGAATGAAAGACACTTTACGCTGATGGTCTTTTTTTTTTTAAGGTTTCATTAAAGTAACATCTCGTAATGCACATCTTCTATATCCCCCCCCCCCCACACACACACACACCTTCTCCTTGCAGGATAAATGTACGTTGATCAAAAAATGAACAAGTCCGCAACATCCTAACATCCTTTCTCCCCCCCCCCCCATCTCTCCTACTAAAATGGTTTCCTCCCTGAGGGTTTTTAATCTTTACCCCTAAAAAGGAATGAATAACAACGGATCAAACCGTATTGCGTCGACGGCGTCTTTTAATTTGGACTCACCTGAGAGAAAGAGGAAAAAATAAAAAGTAAAAAACCTTATTGTAAAAAATAAAAGTGAAAAATAAGTAATGAGAAACAAGAAAGATCAATGATGATCAAGCACTGATTATGAAACCCTTTCCAACTGAAATGCAATAAACATCTCTAAAACGCGCTGATGTATTTCATTCAGTGCTAATAGATATTTTTCATTATCACAGTACTACAATCATTTATTATATTTGAAAACCTAAAACTTCATAAAAAAAACGAACTTTATTCAAATGACGTCAATTTTAAATTCGCTTAAAAAATGTTTGAACAAGAAAGATCAATCATGCATAAAGCATTGATTATGAAACACTTTCCAACTTTATATAAATTTTATATAAACATCTCTAAAATGCGATACATTCCTCGGTAATAGTTTTTAAATTATCACAAGACTACATTAATTTATTATATTTGAAAACTTCATCGAAAACAAATGAACTTTATTCAAATGACGTCATCGAAATATAAATAGCCTCTATATAAAAGCAGCATTTCATTTATAAACATTTTTCCAATCGTTTCATTCATCACAATACTATAAAAATCTGATATGGGCAACACATGACTTTCCTTATATAATGCCATGAATTTACTACTTTTACAGTAAAAAAAAATAGGTTTTTCTTATAGTAGATACTTATATTCTT
The DNA here is from genome assembly GCA_951213105.1 of Amaurobius ferox. Classification (NCBI taxonomy): domain Eukaryota; kingdom Metazoa; phylum Arthropoda; class Arachnida; order Araneae; family Amaurobiidae; genus Amaurobius; species Amaurobius ferox. Next base: position 6,925,685 of record OX578135.1, on the reverse strand, counting down.
TCCAAGATATTAAATTTTCGACAATTAATCCTCATTTTCATTGATTAAGCGTCATTTTTATCCATTTGCGCGATTTTCGTTAATTTGACAACATTTCAAAAATTCGCCAAGTTGGCGACACTCCGCCAAATTCGTCGCCAAAATCTCGCCAAGCGTTATGGACGGAGAAATTAGTTATTCGTATAGCAGATAAATGACTATTGGCGTTCAAATACAAAAGTATGACTCAAAGTATCTTTTCTCATGAATGGAACGAGCTAGATCCACGAGAATGATGTCACCCAATGTATCGCATGATATTACATATGAAAAGTAAACATGTTTCTCAACAGTTAATATATTTTTTTAATTTATGGGATTTTTTGATAAATTTATTGGAAAAATGGGCAATATCTCGAGAACGGTTCATGCTAGCTTTCTAAAGTTTATGTCAATCGTTTTCTAAGGAAAAATTACATAAGAAATGTTTATTTGCGTAACTTTGTTAAAGGTTTTGATTTTTTGATGATTTTTTCAAAATTTCACTCGAAAATTTAGGGGGGTTTTACATATTCGATTACGTTTGAAAACAATAAGCTTCTAGTATTCATGGATTGTGACTTTTGTACGAAATTTCATTCGAATCGCTCCATTCGTTCGTGAGATATCGTCTCCACAGACTCACTGACACACATGCGCACACACATACTTTCACACACACACACACACACAGACATCACCTCAAAAATGTTCGATTCGTGATCAGGGATGCTTGAAACGTGCTCTCCCGTCGAAAACTCGAATTCGAATTTTCGACCCCGTCACAATACTTTTCTTATACATATGTATATAAGGAAAGTAATAATTTATTTTATTTAAAAATTTGAAAAATTGTTATCTACCATATTTATTTTAAAATGTGAAACCTCTCTTATATATAAAATAATTAAACTTTTGAAATATATTTATTATATATATCTCTTTTTTCTTTCTGGAGGATATAGCAAGAGTCAGAATTTAATTGAATTTGTTTTTCTCCCTATATTAAATAATTTTTATATTTTTATTTAAAAAACTACCTAATATATTTTACTGAAATTTTTTTATATATTTTATGGGATAATTTGAATATTTCCTAAAATTTTTGAAGCAATTTTTGAATTTTAAATTCGCTTAAAAAATGTTTGAAAAATGAGGTCCCATAGGGTTCAATGTATTTCATTTTTTCAACCCGAATTCAATCCAAAACTAATGGGGTGATATTATTCAATTACATTCCCATATGTCCAACAGACGGTTTCAACAACATACTAAAATTTCGTTTTGATAAAGTCATTTTTACGACAGTTATCGTGCGAACGTACAGACAGACAGAATAAACAAAATGATAAACACTTTTCAACTATACAGCATAGTTGAAAAGTGTTTATCATTTTGTTAAAAACAAATTTGCTACAATTAAAGGGGTGGGGTCTACTCTAGTCGACGTGTCAGCTGTTCTACGGGAGCCAGCCGATCAAAGAGCGTTGACTTGTTTCTTGGAGAGTCTAGTCTAAAACAGTAAAAATATTTGTACACACTTTTTAAAAAAATCTGATGTGGGCAACACATGACTTTCCTTATAGAATGCAATGAATTTACTACTTTTACAGTTAAAAAAAAGGTTATTCTTATAGTAGATATTTATATTCTTTCCAAGATATTGAATTTTCTTCAATGAGTCGTCATTTTCATTGATTTAGCGTCGTTTTTATGCATTTGGCGAGATTTTCGTTAATTTGGCAACATTTGAAAAAGTTTGCCAAGTTGGCGACATTCCGCCAAATTCGTCGCCAAAATCTCGCCAAGCTTTATGGACGAAGAAATAAGTTATTCTTACAGCAGACAAACTATCTTTCTTCATGAATGGAACGAGCTAGATCCACCAGAATGATGTCGCCAAATTTATCGCATCCTATTACATATGAAAAGGGAACATGTTTCTCAATAGGAAATGTTTTTTTTTAATTTTATATGACCTTTTGATAATTTTTTTGAAAAATAAGCAATATCTCGAGAACGGTTCATGTTAGCGTTCTAAAATTTATGTCAATCGTTTTCTAATGAAAAATTACATAAGAAATGCCTATTTGCGTAACTTTATTAGCGGTTTTGATTTTTTGACGATTTTTTCAAAATTTCACTCGAAAATTTAGGGGGGTTCTAAACATTCGATTGCATATAAAAATAATAGGCGTCCAGTGTTTACGGATTGTGATTTTTGTACCAAATTTCGTTCAAATCGGTCCATTCAGTCGTCAGTTATCGTCTCCACAGACTCACTGACACACACACACACACATACTTTCACACACACACACACACAGACATCACTTCAAAAATGTTTGATTCGTGATCAGAGATGCTTGAAACGTGCTCTCCCGTCGAAAACTCGAATTCGAATTTTCGACCCCGTCACAATACATATGAAAAGATTGAAGATTTTTTCAAAATTTCACTCGAAAATTTAGGGGGGTTCTGAACATTCGATTGCATATAAAAATAATAGGCGTCCAGTGTTTACGGATTGTGATTTTTGTACCAAATTTCGTTCAAATCGGTCCATTCAGTCGTCAGTTATCGTCTCCACAGACTCACTGACACACACACACACACATATTTTCACACACACACACACAGACATCACTTCAAAAATGTTTGATCCGAGATCAGAGATGCTTGAAACGTGCTCTCCCGTCGAAAACTCGAGTTCGAATTTTCGACCCCGTCACAATACATATGAAAAGACTGACGATTTTTTCAAAATTTCACTCGAAAATTTAGGGGGGTTCTGAACATTCGATTGCATATAAAAATAATAGGCGTCCAGTGTTTACGGATTGTGATTTTTGTACCAAATTTCGTTCAAATCGGTCCATTCAGTCGTCAGTTATCGTCTCCACAGACTCACTGACACACACACACACACATATTTTCACACACACACACACAGACATCACTTCAAAAATGTTTGATTCGAGATCAGAGATGCTTGAAACGTGCTCTCCCGTCGAAAACTCGAGTTCGAATTTTCGACCCCGTCACAATACATATGAAAAGACTGACGATTTTTTCAAAATTTCACTCGAAAATTTAGGGGGGTTCTGAACATTCGATTGCATATAAAAATAATAGGCGTCCAGTGTTTACGGATTGTGATTTTTGTACCAAATTTCGTTCAAATCGGTCCATTCAGTCGTCAGTTATCGTCTCCACAGACTCACTGACACACACACACACACATACGGACACACACACACACACATACTTTCACACACACACACACACACACACACAGACATCACTTCAAAAATGTTTGATTCGAGATCAGAGATGCTTGAAACGTGCTCTCCCGTCGAAAACTCGAATTCGAATTTTCGACCGCGTCACAATACTTTCCTTATACATTATTTATATAAGGAAAGAAAAAATGTAACCGTGAGAATTTCGAGATAAAATATTATGTATTACTTTCCTTATATAAATAATGTATAAGTAAAGTATTGTGACGGGGTCGAAAACTCGAAATCGAGTTTTCGACGGGAGAGTACGTTTCAAGCATCCCTGATCACGAATCAAACATTTTTGACGTGATGTCTGTGTGTGTGTGTGTGTGTGTCAGTGAGTCTGTGGAGACGATAATTCACGAACGAATGGACCGATTCGAACCAAATTTGGTACAAAAATCACAATCCGTAAACACTGGAAGCCTATTGTTTTTATTTGTAATCGAATGTTCAGAACCCCCCCTAAATTTCCGAATAAAATTTTGAAAAAATCGTCAAAAAATCAAAACCACTAATAAAGTTACGCAAATAGGCATTTCTTATGTAATTTTTCACTAGAAAAAGATTGACATAAATTTTAGAACGCTAACATGAACCGTTCTCGAGATATTGCACATTTTTCAAAATTTTTTTTAAAAAGTCATATAAAATGAAAAAAAAACATTTCCTATTGAGAAACATGTTCACTTTTCATATGTAATACCATGCGATAAATTGGGTAACATCATTCTCGTGGATCTAGCTCGTTCCATTCATGAAAAAAGATACTTTGAGTAATACTTTTGTATTTGAACGCCAATAGTAATTTATCTGCTGTAAGAACAACTTATTTCTTCGTCCATAACGCTTGGGGAGATTTTTGCGACGAATTTGGCGGAATGTTGCCAACTTGGCGACTTTTTGAAATGTTGCCAAATTAACGAAAATCTCGCTAAATGGATAAAACGACGCTAAATCAATGAGAATGATGACTAATTGTCGAAAATTCAATATCTTGGAAAGAATATTAGTATCTACTATAAGAAAAACCTATTTTCTTACTGTAAAAGTAGTAAATTCATTACATTCTATAAGGAAAGTCATGTGTTGCCCACATCAGATTTTTTTCTACGTATTTCTAATTTAAGGTCTATATTGGCTATTGTTCATATTTGTAGGCTATATTATGCTAGGCTGTAGTGTTCATTAACTTTTTAAAGGGGTGGGGAGGGGACGCCAGTCACATAATACAAGGATAACTTTTGAGAGTAATATCAAAAGTGAGCTGCTATAGCACATATTTTAACACCATAACATAATTAAATGTTTTGAAGTATAAAAAAAAAATCTAGGAATATTTTTTTGTGTGTGTGAGACTAAAATTGCAATAAAGTAATAACCTTGGTGTTTATTTTCTATATTTCATTTCATTGGCATTTTAATAATTTTATTTTATTTTAAGTGTTCTAAATTCCACCGAAGTTTCTGCCCCTACACATTTTTTCGCAGTTATATACTTTAGAAAATATTTTAAGCTGAATAAGATTCCTTAACGCTTTTATTAAATACTAGCAACATACCCGTTCTTCGTACGGAATATATAATATAAACTTGAAATTCAAAATCATGTGAGGATTCCTATAGTATACTAAATGACATTGTTAATCAAAATATTCTGTTAAAATATTAAATTTATTGCTCCTTAAAAGAAATTTAAGAATATCTGTTCACACTGTACAAAATTATCTGTACGGGCGATCTGAAGAATAAAACATCCTGACCCCTTTTGTAAGCAAATTCACAAAAAAGATAAAATTGAATCAATATATGCAAAAGAAAAGCGTTTAAATTGTATGAGATCCGTACTACTTATATACGCGAATATTACAAGATATAACCTGTATTAGTAGATTACATGTATAAATTGAAATTATCAATAAACCCATAATATTTAAACCTGAAGGTCGTAATTGATTCCAATATATGCCAAAATGAAAGCGAACTTATATTGCTTACAACTTATATTGTCGCAGATTAAAAAATATGCCAGTGTGTTAGTAGAAGATTACCCGTATTACAATACGAGTCTCAAAAATATTTGCTAAAATAAAACAGATGACATAATGAATTGAAAATATCAGTAATCCCCGTAATCTTTATACAAGACGGCCGTAATTGATTCCAATATATATCAAAATATATGCCAATATATATATATATCAAAATATCTGCCAATATATATAAAAAAAATCTGATGTGGGCAACACATGAATTTCCTTATATAATGCAATGAATTTGCTACTTTTACAGTTTAAAAAAAATGTTATTCTTATAGTAGATACTTATATTATTTCCAAGATATTGAATTTTCTTCAATGAGTCGACATTTTGATTGATTTAGCGTCATTTTTATCCATTTGGCGAGATTTTTGCTAATTTGGCAACAATTAAAAATGTCGCCAAGTTGGCGACATTCCGCCAAATTCGTCGCTAAACGGATGGACGGACTTATGGACGGAGACTAAACTTATGGACGGAGAAATAAGTTATTCTTACAGCAGATAAATCACTATTGGCGTTCAAATACAAAAGTATTACTCAAAGTATATTTTTTCATGAATGGAACGAGCTAGATCCACGAGAATGATGTCACTAAATTGATCGCATGGGATTACATATGAAAAGTGAACATGTTTCTCAATAGGAATTTTTTTTTTTATTTTATATGACTGTTTGATAATTTTTTTGAAAAATGTGCAATATCTCGAGAACGGTTCATGTTAGCTTTCTAACATTTATGTCAATCGTTTTCTAATGAAAAATTACATAAGAAGTTTCTATTTGCGTAACTCTATTAGAAGTTTTGATTTTTTGACGATTTTTGCAAAATTTCACTCGAAAATTTAGGGAGGTTCTGAACATTCGATTGCGTATAAAAACAATAGGCTTCCAGTATTTACGGATTGTGATTTTTGTGCCAAATTTCTTTCGAATCGGTCCATTCCTTCGTCAGTTATCGTCTCCACAGACTCACTGACACACGCACATACACACACACGCTCATACTTTCACACACACACGCACATACTTTCACACACACACGCACATACTTTCACACACACACGCACACACACACACACACACACACACTTTCACACACACACACACACACACACACTTTCACACACACACACACACACACACACACACAGACATCACTTCAAAAATGTTTGATTCGGGATCAGAGATGCTTGAAACGTGCTCTCCCGTCGAAAACTCGAATTCGAATTTTCGACTCCGTCACAATACTTTCCTTATACATTATGTATATAAGGAAAGTAATATATGCCAATATACCTGTACTAATTATATTCTCGTAGATTAGAAGATATACCCGTGCATTTGTAGAAGATTACTCGTACAATTTACAATATATGAATTTAAACAATTTTTGCCATAATAAAACAATCGCATAATAACTTGAAAATATCAATAATCCCTGAATCAATAATCCTTGAAAATATCAATAATAATAATGTTTGAACCTGAAGACCGTAATTAATATTATCCAGTCAAAAATGCAATATTAATAAAATATATTTTATATACATATCTTTATTATTTAAATCGGAAAAGATTTAATAAAAATCGTTTGCGGCATAAACACACTGGATTTAAATCCTTTGCTAAGCGACATAATATCATTTGCTTCAAATAAATTGGTGGAAAAAATATCATCTGAATAATGCTATCTCCATGGAAGGTTTGGCGACATTTTCGTCAATCTAGCGACATTTTAAATAATCGCCAAATTTATCACCAAGTGGAATTGTAGAACTGACAGTCCCATTTAGCGACAAATTGGCCAAACATCATCACAACACTATCCCCTAACAAAACATAATTAATTTCATTTATTAAGCGCAATTTTATCAATTTCATGATATTTTTATGGATTTACAAACATTTTTATCCATTTGGTGACATTTTAAAAATTCGCTAAATGTGTCACTAAGTAGGACGGTTGGTCTGACAGATAAATGCTAACAAAACACCATTTCAGTACTCTCTTCTAACAAAATAAAATAAATTTCATTGATTTGCGTCGTTTTTATCAATTTGGCGACATTTCCGTCAATTTGGCAATGTTTAAAAAAAGTTGCCAAATTAGCGATATCCCGCCAAATTCGTAGCTCGGAATTTGCAGATCTGAATCAAGGTAAATGGAAGTAAGAGGGCGGTAATGGAAGTAAGAGGCGAAGGGAGGGGAGAATTCCAGCTGTTGGCGTACAATCTTTGGCCAACCTTACCTTTCAATAGACCTTGGATCTGAATGAAACATCCTGATCCCGTTTGTATATACTAAATGAAAACACTAAAATTGTATTAGAAGATATATATACCCGTTCTTTTTCTATCTTTTTCTGTTTCAACAATCGGCTAAATGAGTTTATTGGCTAAACACAATATATGAGTTTATTAGCTAAACGCAATATATAAGCTTGAAAACTCTTTGCCAAAATAAAAGAAAGTGATATACGCAGTCCGCAATTAATATAATTAAAAGAAAAAATTAAACCTTTCATTTATAAGATAGATTTTTATATCCATATTTTTATTATTCAAATCGAAAAAATAATAATAAACATTAACAAACACATTTAATTTAATTACGTTGCTAAGCAGCATGATATAAGATAGAATCTTTCTCATAAAATTCTAATAATTAGATAAAAATTTTGATTTCTTAATACTTTTCATTTTTGATTAAAAGCTTGTGATAAAATAAACCATGGTGATAGATTTTTCATTTAAATTCATGTTTCAAACATTCATGTTTTCAAACAATTCATCTTTTCAGAAAGTGACTAATTAGCGCAAAAATCTCTCACCAAACTCAGAGATGAAGTTTTAATTCACTTTCACGTTTTAAACAAACGATTTCGAACCTTTTTGTTTGGAGGAATCAGGGAGTAGAACTCCTAAGAAAAAGTTTCGTTTTTCGTTAATATCTCGACAACCCCTGGTCTTAGAAACTCGAAACTTAAAATAAATTTAAGTGGGGCTGTTTCAAGGTTACCCACAAAATTTCATCATAGTCGGTTCAGCCCCTTGATGATAGGACAAACAAACGGACATATTTTCAATTTTATTTATATGGATTATTTATTTTAATTTTTGTAGCGTTTATTTTTAGTTGGAAGTATATACAGTACAGAGGCTGTTTACACTTTTATAGAGCACATTTAAAACAATATAATTAAAGTCTGAAGTAACACTATTTCTTTCTTAAATGTCATATATCTAATAATCCTTTCTCTGAATTATGATTCTGCATATTGATTTCCAAGATAGAGCTTTTCTTAAAATGATGAGTGATATTTTATTCCACTCCTCTTTCACAGTTTTCCATAGTCCAGACATGGTTTTAGGTCCACGTTTGAAACGTTCTCAATTTAACAGTCCAAAAGCACGATAATCCATTGCTGACACATCATGGAATTTTGAAAGAGTATGAGCAAAAGGTAGAGCTTTAATACTCGTACCTTTGGTCATTTTCTCAAGAAATGGAGCCGTAGATTTTGATGTGTGACTCGTAGCTTTATTCTGACGCTGGGGATAAAGGCATGGTATTTCTTCTTCAAACAAACAAGTTAAAACATTATCTTGGTCATATGCTGAGTTGATTTTGTCATATTTTTTTTTCAACTTTGCTTAACACTAAATGTACCATGACCGGTCAAATGACTGGTTGTAAACTTTTGATTAGAAAATTCTCTATAATGTTATCGCTTTTTCTCACTTGACTTCACGGCTTTTTCTATTAAATGTATACAATCCATTTTTCAATATTTAATTTTCTTCTTGTGTTTGTATGATAAAGATACATAGTCTACCGTTATCTACCACAACCGGTCATTTGACCTGGAGAAAACTTTATTGTTATCGGGTCAGAAAATGGGATATACATGCACATTCCACATATTTTCATCTGTTTCCTGCACATTTCTGCAAGGACTATAGCGTAGTAAGTTCAATTTAAAATAATTGTGTATTAAAATTTCAAAAAGTGCGAAAAATTTCAAGTTGCAAGAAAAGGTGACAAAAACTAAAAAGTATGACTAGTTAGTTTATATTTTGTGTTTACCAACTGTAACATGACTTTTTTTTTTTTTTAATCAAAGAGGGCCCAATTCGTGGCTATGTCCTTAATGGTCACTATCCTTAAAAATATGGTGTGACAAAAGAGATCAATCACGATCGCCGTACCATCGCATCGTTTCCATTTTCCCAGGAAGAAACACTACTTGTACTCAGGGACGCTGATAAAATTTCCGGGCCCCTATGCAAAATCTTAGGACCCTGCGCAACTCATGGAAGCTGGTCCTTATGCTCCCCTCGCCCCCCATATATTATTAATGCTCAATTGTCCATGAATTTTTGGATGTTCGTTTTTTTTTTTCAAGATCCGCCATGAAGAGAGGGAGATAAGTGGAACTAATGTACAAGGGTCCGCAGCCCATAGGGGGCCCTTAAAGAATTTTGGCCAGGGGGCCCATCCTAGGATGTGGGGGCCATGTCTGAGAGAGCAGCACGTCATAACATTTTCAGGTTAGAACCAGGTCTAACGCGGGATATCCAAAACGTAATACACTGACTTCCAAAAGTTGAGCACGCAATGCAAATTTTCATTTTTCGAAAGCGTATTTGAATTGGAGTGGCTGAAAATCGCTGCGGATGTAGATGCCAATATCGTATGTTACAGCCAAATATCGTATGTTACAACCAATCACAATGGACTGTCTGGATATAGGCTAATTAGGCAGTCGTTGAAGACTCCAGCATTCTGAAGGGTTTGAGGAGATGCATTTATTGCTGATACGAAGTGTTTATAACTTTTGTAGGATCATTTTTCATGATATTCGTGTTCCTATGACTGAAAGAAGACGAATGACAGATAGTGAGCGCTGTCATGCTGTCGGACGCATTGAAGCAGGACAGTCCATCAAAGACGTCGCTATTTTCTTTGTCGTTGATCATTCGGTAATTTCTCGATTATGGAAACAATTCCAAACAAGTCAAACAGTTGTCCGGAGACCTGTGCTCGGTCGTCCAAAGGTTATCACTCCCTTTGATGATCGGTATATTGCTATAGTAGTTAGTCAAGCGGAATCGACGAATGACTTCCATAACTGTTACATCCATGGTTGCAGCGAACCTTGGTAAGACAATATCTGTCAGTATACTGTGCGCCGAAGGCTCTACGTGAAGGGACTATACGCCAGAGTATCACATTTTTGTGTTCCACGAACCCTCCAAGCCAGGGGGGCAAGATTAAAGTGGCGTCGTCAATATGTCAATTGGACTGTCTCAGATTGGTGCAACGTTCTGTTCACGGACGAATTCAGATTTGCTCTGGAATCAGATGACAAGCGTGTAAGGGTCTGGAGAGAACGAGGCACACGCAATCAGGCCAAGAACATCATCGAACATCACGTATTCAGAGGTGATAGTGTCAAGGGGTGTGGGCTGAAATTTCAATGGGATATCGCACAGAGCTGCACATTTTTAAAGGCAATTCTGTGACGGCTACGCGGTATCTGGGTGAAGTCCTAAACCCCACTGCGAGACTACGCTGCCGCAGTTGGTCCCGATTTTCGCCTTATGGACGATAATGCCCGTCCCCATAGAGCCCGTCCCTATCGTTGACGAATATCTGGAAAGTGAGGGCATTTCTCGTATGGAGTGACCGGCGTATTCTCCCGACTTTAATCCCATTGAAAATCTTTGGGATGTCCTCGGGCGTGCTGTCTCTGCACGTTTACCTCCTCTAACCAGTCTCAGAGAGTTGCAAACTGCTCTATTGGAGGAATGGCCATTGCTCGCATCTGCGATGGTTGATCACCTCATTGAAAGCATGGAAAATCGTTGCAAAGATTGTGTGAAGGTCCGGGGTGGTCACATACCATATTAATGTAAGTTTTGTTTGCATTTAAACATCATTTTGTTAATGACCCAAATGTGACGTCAATTTTATAACTTACGAAAAGTAAATATTTTTTTCATCTTTGTACATAATTCTTGTTTTCTTTAATGCATAAACACATTTGCTACCTTCATGTACAATTTTGAGTTAATCAGAGCTTGACTTTTGTTGATTTTACAGTCCGTGCTTAACTTTTGGAAGCCAGTGTATTATAAAGTGTAAAGTGAAGACTGCATTTTCGTTGATAATCGATCACCGTATTATGAAAGATATAAGAACAAGCACAATAAATAGAAGCCAATCGAGTTTTAGGAACCGAATTACCTTAACGTTACTTTGTTTAATATTTCCTTATTAAAATCAATATTACTTGCATTTAATCCGAAAAAATAAAGTTTTTATCTAAAAACCGGTCATTTGACCGGTTAAGGTACTAATAGGTATAAATGGAGCGTCGGTACGTTTAGTGTTAGCTTTAATTGACTGTTGTGCGAACAGCCGGCAATAATCACGAATCCTTTACTGAAACTTTCTTCTGATTCTTGTTACCAAGTTTTTGTTTTCTTTCGAGATAGTATATCGATCTTTTTTGCTACAGTCATTTAAATAGATCCCATGCTTCATCCATTGTCACACTCTATTCTCATAGTTTATCGGCCAAATGATTTTCAGATCTTCACAGAGACTTCTAAGCGATCGTCTGCCTGGGGGTCGTCTTCTTGTGTACACGATAGCCGCCCCAAGGATTAATAGATTTTCACGAATCTCTGTATCCGGCTTTGTTATCAAAAAATCTATAAGCTGGGTTCAAGTTTTTTGAAAAATCGATTCGAAATTATGTATATATATATTTTTTAACATGGAGCATAGGGCAAAATTGGGACATAATTAAAGGGGTTATTTCTGTCTCCCAATGATCGCGAAACCTAACAGTTTCAACCATGGTAATAAAACATAGCCGCGATATAATTTCCGTGTTCGTGACGTCATGATCTCCCCTAGGAGGCAAATTAAGAGGAGGTACATTGTCAAATTGGGTACCAATCGAAATATTCTTTCAAGCCCTTTATAAAAACACATAATTAAATGCTATAATTGTGCCATTTAAAAAAAAAACATGATATAACTACGCGCTATAATTGTGATTACATGCTATAATTGGGATCATTTAGACCAGGGGTAGTCAACCTTTTTATACCTACAGCCCACTTTTGTATCGTTGTTGGTAGTAAAATTTTCTAACCGTTCCACAGTAACTTAATTTAGCGCAACTGCAAAGTACTCGTCATTTTCGAGTAGAGATTTAGTAAAAATATGTCGTTCTTTTTATTTATACTTTACATATGTTTATAATACACAGAACATTTAATTGGATGCTGCATTTCTGCATCTCCATCCATATAGCGCCCACTAGTGCGGAAGCTACTGAAATTGAAGAAAAAGAAAATTAAATATAGAAACTATAAAAGTATAAAGTCTATTGAAATGACCTTTAATTAATTATTAATGAGATCCTTGCTGCGAAACTAACTATTTGATATCTGGTTCAATTTTCATCAGGAACAAACGAAGGTCTCCTCTTTCGGAAATATTCAGACAAACACCGCCCATCATGAGAGCTTCAATCGCGGTAGGACCCAGAACCACTGATTTAGATCAACAATAACGGTTTTTTCTTTCTTACAAAATTTGCAAAAAAAAAAACCACCACGCGACTAAAATTAGATTTTGACATGAGAAAGTCTAGTTGAACCCCATTCCAGTTTGTCTTTATAGGTAAAGAAATAAACGTCGTAACCACGGACAAGTCGTAACCACTTTTATTTAAAGCACAAGTATATACTGTTCCAGATTAAGAACTTCGGGAGCTGTATAAAAGTGCCATGGTAGGTCGACCTTTTCCCTTCCTCTCCTCGCTCACTCTGACTTCAACATTTGTTTTTTAATGAAATTTTGAAAATCAATTTTAGTTCCATGATGAGTAGAAAAAAAAAAAATTAATAAAAATGAAGAGGACGAGGGAAAAAGAGGGAGATTACTTCGTTGTAAAATAAATTCTCGTAAAAACTCGACTCCTGTATAATGACTTGGGAAATTTTTTTAATGAATTAAATTCCTAGTCTTTTACTTTTTTTTTTATCTCGCTCCTCCAGACATAGAGGTAGATCTAAGCTCCATTCAGAAAAACCCTTTCTCTCCCCATCCCCCTAAAAAGAAGAATATATAAATAAATAAAAATAAAATCTCAGGAAGGGAGAAAATTCATGGGATGTATCAGAGATAGGCACACGCCTGGTGGCGCACTTTCGCTTGTCAGGTTTGCGCATGCTCACGATAAGCGAGGAGGGTAGTAGGGGCGACTGAGAAAACAAAGAGATGGCGATGTGGGCGGAGGATGACCCACATATGCGTTTCTTCCCCCCCACGGGGAAGAAAGGTCAACGACCTTTGCAAGGACGGATGAGTGCTTCGGGAGAAACGGATTTACTAGACAGGCGCTTTTCCTTATTTTGTCCGTTTGTGACTGTGACTGCAGTTGATTTTCCCGGAGTACGTGTTTTGCGACCTCCTGAGCAGGAGCAGGAGGGCCTGATTAACCAACAAATTTAGGGAAAGCACAACCTCATTTGGGGGCTCCATTTGATTTTATAAGCATGGCCCAAGAAATTCCCCGCACACTCATCCGTGTTCGAAAAATTCTATGACCGCATTGCCCTTCTAGTCAACTAACAGTTCTCATCAACTAACTCATTTTTTTAAACGGGTTGTATAGATCAAAATTCCCAAACCATAATCTATTTTATTATTGAATCAACGGGGAGTCCATGTTTACTTTTATAATGAGTTCTAACTTAAATGTTAACTGCCATGCTACCTTTTTATCGTTAACAGTTTATTATTTAAATGTGAAAAAAGTAAATGTGTGGTAGTGTGGCAATATAAATTTGGGTTCAGAAAACCCAACTATTTCTGTATCTGCATGTACGGCCGAGATACTATTTGACATAACTATTTAGCAAATAACCAACATTAAAAATGTGGAAATCTAACAATTTGACAAATAATTTACATTTAAAAAAAAAATGGAAATCGGGGGAGGAGGATATCATTGGGGAGGGGGGAACTTTAAATCTTTTGAAGGGAAGCATCTGCTTACCGTGCCTTTTCAATAATCAGTCCCTGCTCCCGCGTACAACTCTTGGAATGGCATCCATACAGGGAAGAATCAAAGATAGCGTAACCAGAGATAGTGCGCCCCTCTTTTGAATGCCCTCCAATTTACATACATTAAAATTCACTTTACAGGGCAGAAATACGTAACAATATTTCAATTTGAAAATAACATTCAATTTGGAATTTTTATGACTGTCTCATACTATGTAATATGGTGTGGAGAAAGTATTGTTTTCATGAAAATTTTCGAATTCGACATGTTGATGCCAATATATGTTTTAGGGTCCCTAAACACGTTTTGACTGTTTCTGAAGTCTGAGTTGTCTGTCTTGGGTCGATTTCTTACACGATAGCGGCTAAACATAGGAATGGATTTTCCCGAAACTTTAGATCCAGCTTTGTTATAAAAAATTCGAGAACTAGATAGGATTTTTTTTTAATTCGAACGAAAACGTCGAAATGGATTCAATTTTTTAAATGTTTTTTTTTTTTTTAACACCGCAGCATAGGACAAAATTAGACATAATGATGCATAAAAGAGTTTATTTATATCCTAATGATCCAGAGTTTATTTATAGCCTAATAGTTTCAATCATTGTTGTGAAAAATAACAGCGATACAATTCTGCTGTTGTTCGTGCCATCATGGGCGCCCTCGAGGTCCAGGGCCGTAGCCAGGCAGGGACCAGAGGGGGGCTAACCCCCTCCCTCCAAGAGGTATACTCACCCCGTTCCCTGATAAAAATATTAAATATTTAGTAGTGATATGAAATTTTATCCAACATGTCCTACAAATTTTGCATAAAAAATTTCTTTATGATATATTTTTTATAAATTACTTTGAAAGAATACTTAATTTAGCTGAATGTGTGGTTATACTGATGATCCATTTATTTACACATTTAATTTAAAAATATTTAAAAATTGTGACAATAGTATTTGGATTCTTTTATATTATTGCAGGGTTCAATGTTATACGTTCAAAATCAACAGATAAGTAGACAAAAGTTTATATTAAGCGCTAACTTGGTTTTCACTTTCAGAATGTTTCTTCGATTAATTAACAGTTTTGCTACCAGTTAATGCTTATATCAAAATGAATTGTAATTATTACATTAATATAGATTTATAGTAGCTATATGAATTTTCCTGATCAACTCTTAGCTTACAAATATAAATATGCAATTATTTGTTAATAATTTATATAGAGTGAAATATATAATAGTAACTATTTAATAAATACTAATGATTATTTGTAACCCCCCTCCCTTGAATGTCACGCCAGCCCCTCTTTAATTTCGTCTCTAGTTACTACCCTGACCAGGGTACCCCCTTCCCTCCCAGGGGTACATTGTCAATTATGGTATCAAAGATTCCAAATCGTGTAAATCCTTCGAAAACTCGAGTTGCAATTTTCGACACGATTCCAATACTTTCCCTATACATTACCATATATTGTAGGGAAAGTATTATATTTGGGAGGAGGGGGTGATGCTTTGGATTTTTATTAATTTTTTTTTATCAATAATCGCATATGCAAATAGAAGATGGAATGAAGAGGCTTTTTGTGTTTGTCAGTTAAAGTCCCTAGCAGATTTAGGGCGTAAACTCCCAGCCAGGTCGTCCGTGCCAGCGGAAATTAATTTGCCAATTGAAGCGATTAGGAGGAAATGTATTTCAAACGTCCAAATATTTGGAGATAGGACCAGGGCCGTAGCCAGGCAGAGGCCAGAGGGGGATAAGCCCCTACCAAGAGGTATACTCAATCCCCTGATAAAAATATTAAATTTTTATTAGTTATATGAAATTTCATATAAAACGTCATTCAAATTTTGAATAAAAAATTTCTTTGAGATTTTTTTTTATAAAAAAAAAATTGTTTTAAAGACTTTGTATTAAAATTTTTAAAATTTAACTGGATGTATGATTATACTCATGATCCATTTATTTACATATTTAATTTAAAAATATTTAAAAATGATGACACTAGTATTTAGGATACTTTTGTATTATTGCGGGGGGGGTTCACTGTTATACATTCAAGAATCAAAATCAACTGATAAGTAGTTAATATTAAGCAATAACTTGTATTAACGTTTAGAATGTTTCTACACATTATTAACAGCTTTATGACTAGATAATGCTTACATTAAAAGCAATTACAATGATTATATATTAATATGGATGTATAGTAGCTGTATAGATATTAATAGCTAGTTTTAGCTTGCAACTATAAATATGCAATTATTTGTTAATTTATATGAATTGAAATATATAATAGTAACTATTATGGTTTATAAATGCTAATGATTCTGGTTTTAGGGAGTCTCTTCATTAAGACTGATGAGCCCCCCTTGAATTTCCCTCCAGGCTCCAGCCCCTCTTCCATTTCGTCTCTGGCTACGGTCCTGGATAGGACGTACGCGCTGACAACCGTTTTGTCTAGGATACGTTCTATGTACACTCCCCTCCAAAGAATAAGCATGAAGGTGAAAATCAGGCACAAATCAGAAATGACTGCAACAATTTATTCCAAATTTTACAGTAATATAGAACAGGACTCTGCCTATTATTTGCATAACGGCAGGTCATAGTTTTGAAAGTAAAATGTTTGTTAGTAAGGAATATGATCGCCTTTTACACTAATGCAGACTTAGCAACGACGATTCATGGCACCGATTAAGTGTTCACAATGAAGTTGGAAGGCAGTCATCGCCACTCTTGAATGCGATCACGTTGGGGCTCTTGGGTAATATTTGAAAGGATTTGTCGAGAAAGCTACATCTCTCCCGAGAGCATCCCATACATGCTCTATTGGATTTAGGTCTGAGAAATACGCTGGCCACTCCATTCCCTCTGTCATCAGATAATCGCTTACGATACGAGTTTCATGTGGCCTGGCATTGTCGTTCATAAGAACAAACTCAGAACCCATTGCACCCGCATAAGGACGAACATAGGGATATCTTTGGATCGCGATATCTTTGGCCAGTCACACTATCGTTGAGGAAGAAATGGAGGTCAGTACGTTCGCCGAAGGAAATCCAAATATACCACCACCAGGAATGAATGGCGCTGGACGAGGTTAATAGCTTGATACCGTGTACCAGTACCAGCCTCTCTACCCACAAAGATCCGTCGATCGTCCGACTGCAAGGCGAATCTGGACTCATCGGTGAATAGGACATTGCTCCAATCGTCCATGGTCCAACTGACGTGTTCCCGACATCATTGGAAATGAGCTGCTCTGTGCCTCTCAGACAATAGAACACACAGGGTTGGCCTCCGTTCATAAAAACCATGTGCGTGCCATCTCCTTCTCACAGTTGTAACGGATACAGGCCTATCTGTAGCTGCAGCGAGGCTAGAACGTAAAGCAGGTGATGTTGCTTGCCTGTTGCGTCTGACTAATAACGCTTAGTGGCGGTCATCGGAAGATGCTGTAACTCGAGGGCGACCCGAGCCTGGCCTTTTACTTATTGTTCAGTTGTTTTGGAATTGGGTACATGAGCGTGAAATCACAGAATGGTGGACTGGTGGAATTATCCAAGATAATTCAGCAATTTCTCCAATAGATTGGCCGAACTCTAACCTGCTCAAGGCTCGCCCCTGCAGATCATTCTCTAAATGCCTTCTTCGGGGTATATCGAACGAAATGGCTATTTCTGATTTTCACCCTAACGCCCGTAGTCTACTACTAGTAAGGACGCACAGAAAGAAGCACCTGTTCTTATCAAGACGCTGATTGACGTATTGGGCACGAAGCCAATCGCTATTATGCAGGTGTTTCTATATTTGCATATTGTACTCGAAGTATACAGCAAGTTTCATCCAATAAAATTCGTTCGCTCGTGATCTGAGAATTTGCTTTTCATGCTTATTTTTTGGAGGGGAGTGCATCTACGAGAGTATTACGTCTGGAAAGTACTATATCTGGAGTATGACAGCTCACGATGCGATTGCTCGAAGACAGTTTTCGAGGAACTGTTGCAAAGCGAGAACGGACATCGTCTTCCAATCCATTTGAACTCGAAATAAACTGTCTGAAATAGAAACTGCGATGCTCAAATTCTTCGACACACTGCACCAAAACCCTTTAATAACACTCTCATAAGAATGGTAGAAATATTACTCTAAAATAAAAATTATTTCGCTCTGAGAAAAACACCATGTCCTTCGATGCATGTAAAGAGCTCTGTCATGATTAGCTGACGTATTTATAAGAAAGATTAAGCATGCACAAAGCATTGATTATGAAACACTTTTCAACTGAAATGCAACTCGCTGAATGGATCGCATCTCTAAAATGCGATCCATTCAGCGGTGATATTTTTTTTAATGCTCACAGAACTACGATAATTTAATTTACTTGAAAACTTAAAACCTCATCGAAAAAAGTGAACTTTATTCAAACAACGTCATCGAAATATAAATCGCCTGGCTCTCTATGTAAAAGCAGTGACTATTTCGTCCATATCAATTTTATTCCAGACTCCCAGAGGTAAATAATTTTACATGAGAAAAATTCAGCCATTCTTATACAACTCATCTTACAATCGCTTGTTTACATTCTGCATCCATTAAAATGAGGCTTCGTTGTAGAAATAATCAAAGTTGGATGATCATTTAAACTCAAACATATTGTAATTGCGTTGGCGCAGAATATAGATGCACAGAACTACGGAACCTATTTTGCTGAAATTTTTTTTATATATTTTATAGTATAATTTGAATATTTCCTAAGATTTTCGAAGCAATGTATGAATTTTAACTTCGCTTTAAAAATGTATGGAAAATGAGGTCCCGTATTTCATTTCTTCAACCCGGGTTCAACCAATAACTAATTGGGTGCTATTATTTATTTCCATTCCCATATGTCCCACAGACTGTCTCAACAAGATACCAAAAGTCATTTTTTATGTCAGTGATCGTGCGAACGGACAGACAGACAGAATGGCCCAAGCCATAAACTAATTTTCAACTATGTTGTAAAGTGTTAAAAACAGCAAGTGCTAGTTCTGATATCCTTGAAGGTGTGAAAAACCCAGACCACACGATAGACCCGAAAGCTTACTGCAGCTAGGTGTGTGGCCGGATCCTTGAAAGTGTGTAAGTGGCTACCTGAAAAGTGAGTGTTGTTGTTGTTGAGACCCAGACCGTCCGACCTACCAGAGATGTGTAAGGCAAGTGTTTGGGAAGCCGGGAAGAGCCATCCAATTTAGACCGGAACCTAGTGGGGGAGGCATCCACAGGGACCGTACCCTTCTTCCCCTACCACCAACCTCCTGGAAGGATTTACGGACCCACATGTTTAACGTGATTGTATTCCGCGTGAATACAGCGGTAGTTTTGGCAGCGAAGGGAATCGAACCCGGGCCTACCGAGTGCGCTAACCTCTGGGTTACCTAGCCCCTGAAAAGTGAGTGTTGAAGAAATGTTGAAGACCCAGACCACACGGCTGACCCAAAGGTATGCAGCAGCAAAACGTGAGGCCGGGAGGAAAAGTGAGTGTGTAACTGCGAAAAAATCTAATGTGGGCAACATTAGATTGGTTTCCCTATATGTCCTAAGGTAACTTCCTTTTTAGGACACGCCCGGTAAGAGCGCGAAAAAGAATAAGGCCGTGAGTATAAACACAAACATTAATTTATTTACACTATATAAATATTTACAAGAATTTGATTTAAAATATTTAAAAGACAACTTCCCATATTCCAAATGGGATAACTACCAATTTTAGATAAGCAATTAAACAAATACAAAAGTATATGTAGTCTCATAGACTAAAATGTGAAAGATGGTAATTAAAAATTAAATTTAAAAATATGAAATATTTAAATATCCTTAACCTGGAGAGAGAGGTCGAATAAAAATGATATAGGCAAAAAGTCCCAATTGGGTAACTCACCAATTTCACTGGCCGAGTTGAGGTCGTCCATCCTCTGAAAAGCAACGCACTAAAAAGGCGCAACTTCTTGCCTTCAAGTCCCAGATCATTCTCCTCGCTCCCCTTTTTAAATTTCTGAAAACTCTCTCTCTCCAAGATTTTAAAACACGCCCCTGAGGCGCATACAAACATCCCATTGGATTCAGGGTCTTAACCCCTTGACCCCAAAGCAACGCCATTGGCTTTTAGACCCCCAGAAACAAAAGCCCCTTTTCAAGCCCCTGCGAAACCGATACCCTTTCGGCCAACTAATTCAAACAAGCCGAGAACCCTATGATCAATCCGAAAAAGCCCCACGTTAAAATCTTTCGGTACGACTCCGAGATCTAAAGAAACTTCGACATCCTGGTTTTCTATTTCGAGTGCAGCTGGCCGAACGAAAGGCTGACCCCCAAAAATAAATAAGAAGACTCTAGGTCGCATTCCCGAAAATATTGGCTCATGGGTTTACCATGCGACACTATATATACTGCAATGAACTGACTATATTTCACAGTGAGAAAAAAAATGTATAAGATCCATGGCACATTGTTTTGAATGTTGAATTGTACATTCCGGTTATTTCAAAGTACCCAATGAACTTCTATTTCATGCAACTCTAAATTCACAATTATCAATATGGATAGCATTCGCAATAGGCAGAGTCCATATCTTAAAATATATTAATAATAAATTCATGCTTTTCGTTAGCGTTATTTCTGCAATTTTAACGATATTTTCGCCAATCTGGGGCGAAATATCATTACGTTGGCGATATTTTGTTCAAAGAGTCGGCAAGTTCGCCAAAGGAATCGCCAATCCTTGCAGACAAACGAGAGAAGGGTATTTCTTATATATAAATGGCTGTTGGCGAATGGTTAGGCGTCAAAATACAAAACTATTACATAAGGTATCTTCCTTCATGAATGGAATGCACTATATTCACGAGAATGGCGTTTTAATGCCGATTGATGGCAAATTTATCGCATAATGTTACGTATGAAAAGTGTAATAATAATATTCGTTTATAGTGTAAAGTATTTCACAGTATAGTTAATACTTTTTTTATTTGATGTGATTTTTTTGATAAACTTATTTAAAAAAGTGAAATATATCGAGAATGATTCATGTTAGTATTCTAAAATGTGTGTTAATAGTTTTCTAATGAAAAATTTCGCAAAATATGATTATTTGTTAACATTATTGAAAGTTCTGACTTTTCCGTTTATCTCTTTTTACTTTCCTTATATACATAATGTATAAGGAAAGTATTGTGACGGGGTCGAAAATTCGAATTCGAGTTTTCGACGGGAGAGCACGTTTCAAGCATCCCTGATCACGAATCAAACATTTTTGAAGTGATGTCTGTGTGTGTGTGTGAAAGTATGTGTGTGTGTGTGTGTGTATGTGTGTGTGTGTGTGTGTGTGTCAGTGGGTCTGTGGAGACGATAACTGACGAACGAATGGACCGATTCGAACGAAATTTGGTACACAAATCACAATCCGTAAACACTGGAAGCCTATTGTTTTTAAACGTAATCGAATGTTCAGAACCCCCTAAATTTTGGAGTGAAATTTTGAAAAAATCGTCAAAAATTCAAAGCGCTAATAAAGTTACGCAAATAGACATTTCTTATGTAATTTTTCATTAGAAAACGATTAACATAAAATTTAGAACGTTAACATGAACCGTTCTCTAGATATTTCACATTTTTCAAAAAAAATTATCAAAAAGTCATATAAAATAAAAATATATATTTCCTATTGAGAAACATGTTCACTTTTCATATGTAATACCATGCGATAAATTGGATGATATCATTCTCGTGGATCTAGCTCGTTCCATTCATGGGAAAAGATACTTCGAGTAATACTTTTGTATTTGAACTCCAATAGCCATTTATCTGTTATAAGAATAACTTATTTCTCCGTCAGTAAAGTTTGGCGAGATTTTGGCGACGTATTTGGCGGAATGTAGCCAACTTGGCGACTTTTTGAAATGTTGTCAAATTAACGAAAATCTCGCCAAATGGATTAAAATGACGCTCAATCAATGAAAATGACGACTAATTGTCAAAAATTCAATATCTTGGAAAGAATATAAGTATCTACTATAAGAAAAACCTATTTTTTTTACTGTAAAAGTAGTAAATTCATTGCATTATATAAGGAAAGTCATGTGTTGCTCACATCAGATTTTTTCACTTTGTTGCTTAACTTTTGGACATGAGTGTATTTTAGACTAACTAACCTCTGCCTTTTTTTTACCCGGAATTCGCGTTTTAAATCTCCGGACAACTGAAGGTTACAATGGGCGGATTTTATTCTATTCATGCAATTGTTTTCTTTAATCGATGTTGTGTGTATATTTTATCATTGAAATTGTCGTGATGACAACTTATTCATTTTTTTTTATTTCATAATGCACATTATTTAAATTCATATTTATAAATTATCACCTTAAATAGACTAATAACAGGCGGGATAATCCCATTATTGGGTTCACCCACCTTACTTTAAAAATTAACCTGCACACACAATGTTATAGTGTTTGAGCGTTGGATGAACATAAAGAAAATTGCGCGCCAGGTGTTGGCAGACTCTAATTGGCTGACGCCATTGACATTCTCTTAAATAAAACTTTGCGCTCGGAACGTGAAGTTTTAGATTGATTGAGCGCCAGACAGATTATTCAGCATACTAGAATTAGCATGAAGTTACAGTTACAATGAATGATTTTAATATTATTGATGTATTTTAATAAATACTTTAGAATGAGATCAATACATTTTGAATAATAATTTGGAATAAGATAATTTAGAAAAATTAAGGATAAAAATTTAAATAAACATATTTAATGATGATTATTAAAAGTATTAAATTTTGAATATACTAATTCAGTGTCGTGATTCATCGCGGCAGAAATTTTGATGAAGATTTATTTTAGTGCATTTATTTCTAGTATAGTATTATAGTATTTACAGTGAAATATTTTCCACATTCTCCAATAAAATTTCAAGCTCGGTGTTCCATCATGAAAAATCATTTAAAGTGAGAAACGCATCCCTTCTAAACGTGCGCTTCATCAGGTCTCTAGAAGTAACTCCCTTGCTGTAATTTGTTCAAAGCGTATATATAGATGGTAAATTAACTTTGGGAAAAGCAATATATTATTTCAATAATCTTTTATTGTCAGTCCGAGTAGACGATTTTGGGACCTCCAGAACACAAAAAAATTTTTTTTCTTAGAGTGACGTCTGTGTGTGTGTGTCCACTCTAACAGAAAAACTAGTCGACCCAATTTCCTGAAATTTGGTAGGTAAGTTACTTGTGAGTGATCCTGATACTGATTAGATTTTGATACGATTCCAAATAAAAGAGCCTGCATTCTCTGCAAAATGTCCCGCAAAAATCGCATGTATCCACTCTAGCTAGAATGCTAATGGACCCAGTTTCACAAAATTGGACTTGTAGGTTCTACTG
The DNA here is from genome assembly GCA_951213105.1 of Amaurobius ferox. Taxonomy (NCBI): domain Eukaryota; kingdom Metazoa; phylum Arthropoda; class Arachnida; order Araneae; family Amaurobiidae; genus Amaurobius; species Amaurobius ferox. The sequence continues at coordinate 6,901,832 of OX578135.1, read as the reverse complement.
ATGCTGATTGGATTTTAGTGCGATTTGGAAAAAAAGAATCTGTCTTTTTTCTGAAATGGCTCGTGAAAATCTAAAATAAAAAGACTACGCATGTTCAAATGCATCCATTAAATGCTTGTTTTAATGAATAATGCTTGTTGAAAAGAATCAGACCCATCTCATTGCTCTAGGACTAACCGTTCTCGAGATATTTTAGATGTTTCGCGTTTTTGCTACGTCGCTTCTGAATAGGCAGTTACCAAATGAAAACAAAAATGAAATTAAAAGCTCCAATTCAGTGTCATTTCAAATAATAATGAGTGTTATTTTGTGAAATTAAACTCAATTTAATGAATTATTAAAGAAATGGAGAGAAAATTAATTTGAATCTGTAGAGAAAGTCATGTGCTGCCCACATCAAAATTTTCATGTTATCTTCGTAATCGCTGCTCAGAAAATGGTCACTACAAATTCCGGCATTCTTGGTGATCTCATCTTCGGCATCTATGTCCATCAAAATAGGGTTATTCTTCAGAACTACATTATAAACAATATTATGTTATTTTTTTGTTCCTTGGAAGTATTTTGACATGTTGCTACAGAGCAGCTCGACATTTCTTGCGATATTTTAAAAACATGTAAGAAAATAAAAGTTAAGTAGAATTGAATAATTTATACAAAAGAAAAACGGGTACTCGACTACTGAACTGTATAGCTCTCTAATCCAACAAGTAAATAAACAGTGTAAACAAGTAACAAACACTTACATAGCTCTTACATTACCTCTAAAGCATTAGGACACTTTGTGACAACAACACTTTCAAAGTGCTGTAGTGATGTATTTAGAGTGGATACATGCGATTTTTGCTGGCCATTTCGCAAAAGAAAAAGGCAGGTCCTTTTATCCCTAATCATACCAAAATCTAATCAGCACCAGGATAACCCACAAATGCTTTACCTATAAAATTGTATTACATTTGATCAATTAGCTTTTGAGTTAGTGTGGATATATTGCATTGGCTGACACACACACACAGACGTCACGCTAAAAAAAAATTTTTTTTTCGTAATCTAGAGGTGTCAAAACGTGTAGATTCGTCGAAAACTCAAGTAACGATTTCGACGCGATTCCAATACTTTTCCTATACATTACCATCTATTGAAGGGAAAGTAGAAAATGAAGAACATTTTTACAATATGCAAACTTTTGAAAAGGGACCATCAATTATCGTTAAATACGTTTAGCAAAATATCTGACTATACCTGTGACTATACCTGTATAACTCACCTATAAAATTGTATTAAATTTCTTCAATTATAGCTTTTGAGTTAGAGTGGATATATTGCTGAGGCTGATACACACACAGAAAAAGCTGCTCTAAGTCCTCGGACGAGTCGGGTGGTCTGGGCTTTCGACACACAGACGTCAAGCTAAAAATATTTTTTCGTGTTCTAAAGTTGCCAGAACCTATATAAATCTGTGGAAAACTCGAGGTGCGATTTTCGACACGATTTCTATATTTTCCCCGATACATCCCCATGTATTGTAGGGAAAGTAATAGAATACACCATAAATACCCCCAAAAAGTTCCATTTCGCAAAAAAAAAGTCGAAAAAACCTGTCAAATGAAAAAAATATCATTGAACAGTTTTAACTATACAATATACAACATCGTCATCTTCATCAATATTCTAAATATCGTAATATCTCGGAAGATGTTTATCCTACAGTAATGCTGTGGTTTTAATTGTTTCGTCTTTAAAAATTACGGATAAATCAAGCATTTAATTAATACATTTCAATATGTTTAGATACATATTCCATATATTTCAGATTTGGACGAATTTTGCAGGTCATTTCGCAAGAAGAAGAAAATAGGTATGTTCTATTTTTTTCGAATCACACCAAAATCTAATCAGCACAAAGGTATAACCCAGAAGTGACCCACCTACCAAATTTTATGAAGATTCGTTCATTAGTTTTTGAACTAGAGTACATAAATTGTACATACAGACACATATACACGTTAAGTTAAAAATGTTTTTTTTTTCTATGTGTGTGTGTTTTAGAGAACTCAAAACATGTAAATCTGTGGAAAACTCAAATTCTGATTTTCGACAGGATTACAACACTTTTCCTATACATTACCATGTATTGTAAGAAAATAACAAAACTGACAACAAATGAAACTGCTGCTTCTGGGAATAAAACCTTCAATACTTCCTTAGAAAAAGCAGGCGTATGAAAATGTTTAGGCACAATACGTAATTATACCTACAAGATGGATGCCATATATATATATATGTATATATTACTTAGGCGTGACGTCATATGAAAATCGTCGATAAAATGTATGGCTATTTAAATGGGAATTCAAATGAAATTCCATATATGAGCAATCGTCTGCGTCTGTTTTTATTGTGAAGTAATTAATGCTAACTTCTTTTTCATAGTTTTGTTTATCCTGGAGAAGTTAATCAATATTTCAAAATCAAATCGTCCTTTTTTAAATTTATCTAGAAAAACAAATTAAATTCGCACTCTAAAAGAATTTAGCAAAAAATATGTCTCATTTGTGATTAGAAAACGTGCACGTATACGGAATTCGACAATGAATCAACGTGGCAACCCGAGAAGTAAGAAATATGCTTAACTATCCAGTTAAATTTCAAACAGTTCATTTAAATAAACGCAATTAAACGAGATTGCGTGTAATGTTTTTTATTCATCGAGTTCCTATTACTGATAGAAGGTAATCATTCTCTCTAAATCAAGTAATTAAGTTTCGTTCTTATTTTATTTTAGTGATACAATTGTTAGATATTTGAATTTCTTGAATTATTAGAATTATTATCAGGTTGTTAATCATAGAATTGTTTATATTATTTGTGAATTCTTCCATTCTAATTTTACATGTAAATGTTCTGAACTTTTAAATTGCTTGATATTGGGAACTGTTAATTTTCCCTTCGAAACAATTACTTTTATCTGTGGGAGATGTGTTTTCAGTAACAAAATTAAAAATCTGATGTGGGCAGCACATGACTTTCCCTGCAGACTCAAATTCATTTTTTTTATTTCTTTAATAATTCATTAAATTGAGTTTAATTCCACAAAATGACACTAAATTCGCATTTTTAATTCAATTTCTGTTTTTATTTGGTAATTAGACATTTTTCTAAAAGTGGCATAACTAAATGCGAAAAATCTCAAATATCTCGAGAATGGTTAGTCCTAGAGTAATAGAGTTGTTCTTATTATTTTCTTCATCAAAAATTACGTATAAAACAAGCATTTAATTGATATATGTGAACATACGTAGCTTTTTTTTAGATTTTGCGATTTTTGAGGGTCATTTCGTAAAAAAAAGACTGGTTGTTCTTTTCCAAATAATACCAAAATCAATCAGCACCAGAGTATCCCCAAGTAACTTATCTATCAAATTTTGTGAAATTTGGTCAATTAGTGTTTTAGTTAGAGTGGATATATGACATTTTTGCGGACCATTTCGTAAAAAAAGGCAGGTTGTTCTTTTCCGAATAATGCCAAAATCTAATCAGCACCAGAGCAAGGTACAAGTAACTTACCTACCAAATATTGTATAATTTGGTCAATTAGTATTTTAGCTAGAGTGGATACATGAAATTTTTACGGGCCATTTCACACAAAAAAAGACGGGTTCTGTGTTTATGAATCGTACCAAAAACTAATCGGCACCAGGGTCATACCCAAGTGACTTACCTACCAAATTTTATGAAATTCGGTCCATAAGTTCTTGAGTTAGAGTGGATACATACACTGCACAGACACACAGACATACACACAGACGTCACGCTAAAAATAGTTTTTTCGTATTCTAGAGGTCTGGAAACGTATAGGTCCGTCGAAAACTCGAGTTGCTATTTTCGACATGATTCCAATACTTTTCCTATACATTACCATGTATTGCAGGGAAAGTAAAAAGTATTTAAAATATGGATTCTCGTGGAAGAACGTACAATCTGGGATTCTTAACATTGGAAATCGTGCAATTATCAATCCTCGTTCTACATGCTCATTTAGATATTCATCATTAGATCAGCACCCCCATTACAAATTGCGCATGCAAACACACCTTTTTAATTAACAACTGCCCCTTATTCCAACAATTTTCAGTTTCTCTCTTATTTCATTTGTTTGTTTTATTGATTTATATATCTGAGATCAGAATACCCCAACTGCGAAAGCCTGACGCCGCCTATGGTTGGGGTATCGCTAGATGAAATCATACCTTTTTAAAAAATCTGATGTGGGCGGCACATGACTTTCCTTATATAACGTAATGAATTTACTACTTCTACAATAAAAAGAATCTAATGTGGGCAGCACATAACTTTCCCTGCAGACTTTTTATATCCACGTTTTCTTTATTTTTATTAAATCTAATTCACTTTTAATTCAATTTTCGTTCTCATTTGGTAACTGGACTTATTTTCAAAGATGGTGTAGAGAAAATATGAAAAAGCTAAAATATCTCGAGAACGGCTAGTCCTAGTGTAATGGGGTTGGTCTTACTCTTTTCTTCGTTAAAAATTATGTATGAAACAAGCATGTAATGGATATATTTAAACATACGTAGTTTTTTATTTTAGATTTTGACGATTTTTGCTGGCCAATTTACAAAAAAAGGCAGGTTATTTTTTTCCGAAGCGTACCAAAATCTAATCAGCACCAGGGTAAACCGCAAGCGACTTATGTACCGAATTTTGTGAAATTCAGCCCATTAGTTTTTCAGCTAGAGTGGATACAGGCTTTTGCGGGCCATTTCGCAAAAAAGGGCGGGTTCTTTTATCCCGAATCGTACCCAAAACTAATCAGCACCAGATTCGCCCACAAGTAACTTACCTACCAAATTTTATGAAATTCGGTCAATTAATTTTTTAGTTAGAGTGGATACAAAATCTGCACAGACAGACACACACAGACGTCACGCTAAAAATAGTGTTTTCGTATTCTGGAGGTCTCGAAACGTGTCGATCCGTCGAAAACTCGAGTTGCGATTTTCGGCATGATTCCAATACTTTGTATATACATTACCATGTATTGCAGGGAAAGTGAAAATCTGATGTGGGCAGCACATGACTTTCCATGCAGACTTATATCCACGTTTTCTTTATTTTAATTAAATTTTATTCACTTTTAATTCAATTTTCGTTCTCGTTTGGTAACTGGACTATTTTCAAAGGTGTCGCAGAGAAAATACGAAAAAACTAAAATATCTCGAGAACGGCTAGACCTAGTGTAATAGGGTTGGTCTTATTCTCTTCTTCGCTAAAAATTACATGTAAAACAAGCATTTAATGGATATATTTAAGGATACGTAGTTTTTACATTAGATTTTGACGATTTTTGCTGGTCATTTTGCAAAAAAAGGCAGGTTATTATTTTTTTCGAAGTGTACCAAAATTTAATTAGCACCAAAGTAACCCATAAGCGACTTATCTACCAAATTTTGTGAAATTCGGTCTATTAGTTTTCAGCTAGAGTGGATAGAGGCTTTTGCGGGCCATTTTGCAAAAAAAGGCGGGTTCTTTTATCCCGAATCGTACCCAAAACTAATCAGCACCAGATTCGCCTTATCTTATCTTATCGACAGACTTATCTACCAAAATTCACAAAATTCGGTCCATTTGTTTTTTAGTTAGAGTGGATACAAAATCTGCACAGACCGACAGACAGACACACACACACATAGACGTCACGCTAAACATAGTTTTTTCGTATTCTAGAGGTCTCGAAACGTGTAGATCCGTCGAAAACTCGAGTTGCGATTTTCGGCATGATTCCAATACTTTCCCTATACATTACCATGTATTGCAGGGAAAGTAAAAATCTGATGTCGGCAGGACATGACTTTCCCTGCAGACTCAAATTCATATTTTCTTTATTTCTTTAATAATTCATTAGATTAAGTTTCATTGAACCGTATAACACTAAATTTGTATTTTTAATTCAATTTTTGGTTTTATTTGGTAATTGGACATTTTTTCGAAATCGGCGTAACAAAAATTCAAGCAATCTCAAATATCTTGAGAACGGTTAGTCGTAAAGTATAATGGAGTGTGTTATAATATTTTCCTCTTCAAAAATTGCGTATGAAACAAGAATTTAATTGATACATTTGAGCATACACTACTTAGTTTTTTTGTTTTAGATTTTGGAGATTTTGGCAGACCATTTCGTAAAAAAAGGCATGTTGTTATTTTCTGAATCGTACCAAAATCTAATCAGCACCAGAGTATCCCACAAGTAACTTATCTACCAAATTTTGTGAAATTTGGTCAATTGGTATTTTAGTTAGAGCGGCTACATAAAATTTTTGCAGGCCATTTCGTAAAAAAAGGCTGGTTCTTCTTTTCCGAATCGCAGCAAATTCTAATCACCACCAGAGTATCCCACATGTGATTTATTTACCAAATTTTGTGAAATTTGGTCAATTTGTATTTCAGCTAGAGTGAATACATGAGATTTTTGAGGACCATTTCGCAAAACAAGGTGGGTTCTTTTTCTCCGAATTGTACTAAAAACTAATCAGCACCAGGGTCACACCCAAGGGTCTTACTTACCAAATTTTATGAAATTCGGTTCATTAGTTTTTGAGTTAGAGTGGATACATACATTGCACAGACACACAGACAGATACATACACAAACGTCACGCTAAAAATAGTTTTTTCGTATTCCAGAGGTCTCGAAACGTGTAGATCCGTCGAAAACTCGAGTTGCGATTTTCGACATAATTCCAATACTTCCCCTATACATTACTATGTATGGTAGGGAAAGTAAAAAATCTGATCTGGGCAGCACATGACTTTCCCTGCGGACTCCAATTCATATTTTCTTTATTTCTTTAATAATTCGTTAGATTGAGTTTTATTGCATCGAATAACACTAAATTTGCATTTTTAATTCAATTTTTGTTTTTATTTGGTAATTGGACATTTTCCCGAAATCGGCGTAACAAAAATGCAAGAAATCTCAAATATCTTGAGAACGGTTAGTCCTAAAGTATAATTGAGTGTGTTATATTCTTTTCCTCGTCAAAAATTGCGTATAAAACAAAAATTCATTTGATATATTTGAGCATATATAGTCTTTTATTTTTCGATTTTTGCGGGCCATTTCGTAAAAAAAGGCAGGTTGCTCTTCTCCGAATTGTACCAAATGTAATCAGCACCAGAGTATCCCACAAGTAACTTATCTACCAATATTTGTAAAATTGGGTCAATTAGTATTTTATCTAGTGTGGATACATGGAATTTTTGCGGGCCATTTCCTAAAAAAAAACAAGTTGTTCTTTTCCGAATTGTACCAAAATTTAATCAGCACCAGGGTCGACCACAAGTGACTTATCTATCAAATTTTTACGAAACTGGCCAATTGATTATGGTTGCTTCAGTTGTAACATGATTTCAAATGAGTAGGATACTCATAAAGCAACCCGGAAAGACAGTAAATTTAAAAATCATATGGACAAAAACATGACTTTCTCTACGTACTGCATGTACTTTGCGAAGTAAAGTATTGAAAAAGTAAAGTGTTGCATACTACTGTTACTGATGATACTTACTACTTCTCATTATTATATAAATTTTTAGATATATTTATTTGGAAAACGTGCAATATCTCGAGGACGGTTCAAGTTATCACGCTAAAATTTATGTCATTCATTTTGAAATAAAAATTTATGTATAAATTGGTTATTTATTTAACATTATTGAATTTCCTGATATTTTTTTATTTTTTTAGAAATTCATTTAAAAATTTAGGAGTTTTCCGAAAGTTTAATCGCGTTTGAAATCAATAGAGTCCCAGTATTTACTTCTTGTAATATTCGTGGCAAATTTCATTAAAAAAGCTCCAATAGTTCATGAGAAACCGCAACCACACACACGCGCGCACTTCAAAAACGTTCGATTCGAGTTTAGAGATGCTTGAAACGTACTCTTTCATCTAGACCTCAAATTTGAATGTTAAACCCAATCACAATACTTTCCCTACATACTACATTAAAGCTAAAGCTTTCTAAACATGATAAAAAAAAAAAGTTAATGATGATAAAATTTTGGACCCCCCCCCCCCCCCCCAAATTTCCCCGGGGGTGCTGAAGCACCCGAGCACCCCTGCAGTCGGCGCCTATGACTATACTGTCATTGCAAACAACATCATGACAAAGTTAACTGTACAGTACTGTGAAAGGTATAACTGCTTATATATACAGTTTCATTTTTATGCGTGCATATAACGACTAGATAATATTGCTTTTGAATGTCTGTTTAAAATAACTTCCTTTTTATTCATGAGAAAATTTTTGAATTAAAAATCGATTGATTCGAACTCAAACGATCGAAATCTATTTTAAGATTCGACGAACGCATCTCGAATACGTTTGAAAATATATATGTCCGAATATGTGTAGGTATGCATCGTGGACATATAACCCATCAAGAACGAATGGGCGTATACAGCCATAAAATTTTAGGCGTTGATATATTTAAAAACTTAGAATTAAAGGATTCATTCGCATTATAAGAGCTTGAACGACTTATTCGAAATTGATTATTTTCATTAGCTGCTTTATTTCCAACGGAGAAAAGGGGTACTTTCTGGTAGTCTATTTCTGATCATATGATAGCCTGAATTATGCGGAGATGGGGGCTTGAGGATCCATGGGAGGGGAGGCTTGGAATACTGGTTTTGCAATAGGGACCTTAATGGAGAATTCATTTAATTGTTCCCGATATCGGTGCTTATCCATTGATGCATCTCATTATATTTGTAATGTCATTGAAGGGAATAGATTATTTAATAAAATTGTATAGAAACACGTCAAAATAATTAATACTTTAAAAATAAAGACAACCCCAAAATGGGCATCATTAAAAGTCTTTTATTAAAATCTCCTTTTACGACGTACTAAAATGACACAGCAACCATAGCGCTTTCGGGCATGACTATGTCCTTCATCAGTGGCGAAGTGAACCTACGTGTCAAACCTTTATATGATCGTCTGAATATTAAGTAGATGCTTTATTTTGTTATTGACGACATTTCTATGGGTTACCATTTAATGTATGAGCCTTTTTCCTTTTATTGAGTTTTTTGTATTTTATAATTAAATTATATTTTAAATGCCTCGTATTTAAAGATGTCAAATGACTCATATGAAAGTTTTTTATGGATTGTATTTGAGCACATGTTCGTCACTTATTCTCACTTCGCCACTGATGAAGGGCATAGTCATGCCCGAAAGCGCTATGGATGTTGTGTCATTTTAGTACGTCGTAAAAGGAGATTTTAATAAAATATTTTTAATGATGGCCCATTTTTTGGTTATCTTTATTTTTAAAGTAGATTATTTAATATTTAACTTATTTAAAAGTACCACACCTTTTCTTATCGGTTCTTATCGATTCCCAGTTCCATAGTTTGAGGAACTATTCTGGTGCCATCTCAAAATGTATGGTTAATCTAGACTGGTTCTTAGGTTACACGCGGATAATTTCTAATTTTGTTACTACTGACTGGACGTGTAACAAACTTTAGTCATGGGAATTTGGAAATGATTCAAATGACGCTGTATAATACTTTCACTTTAAGCTTTGGAAGAGGAAAATATGGCTCAAAATATCCATAATCGAATTTTGATAGTTCTATATTTGTTTTGAGCACCTCTATGTACAAATAAACTGTTTTTTTTTTTTCTTTTAATGATAGAATTAGAAAAAACTGTTTGAGAATAAATTTTGTAATGATTTTCAGCTTAATCGAATGATTTGTCGAAGTGTATGAGAATCTTTCGATTGAATTGAGTCATCTAACTAAAATTGGGTCTACAATGGTAAATGCGGGTGGTTAAACCTATTGAACTTCAAAAATCTTGAATCAAAGGAACGTTTGCACATTTTTCTTTCGGGTATTTTTCCTTTTGTGTTTCTAAAGTCGCGCAACCCACATTTCGGTTGATATTTCTCATGAATATAAAGACAGATGTTTGAATTTCGCGCTATTTATACATCATATAATGCACAATAGATAGCGTTGTAAGTACAGAGTCAGTTCGTATAGTTGTAAAATGGCGCTCAGTTTACCGGAGCGTGTATTTATTGTGGAGCATTATTTGAAGACTAATTCTTACAAAACTGTTCGTTCGGCGCTTCGCAAACATTTTGAAACGCGAAATGTGCCGAATAAATCATCGATACTTCGTGTAGTCAAAAAATTCAAACAATCCAAAGACAATCGAAGCCTTAAAGGACAACATCCGCAACATCACTGCATCCATTCCCAACGATATGCTGCATCGTGTGGCTACAAATACCTGTCGTCGAGTAGAACTGTGCTTGGCAGCAAATGGTTGTCATTTTCAGCATTTGTTGTAACGCACGATGTTATGCAGACATTAAACTATGTACTGTGAATATTTCATATTTTTGTCTTTTTTGTATTGGGAGATATCAAACAAAATGTGGGTTGTGCGACTTTAGAAACACCCTGTATATCATACAAAAAAAAAAAAGAACAGTGTAAAAGACATTCAATATGCGGCTTCACTTCTATATATGTTTAAAAAAGAAACACTCTTCAAAACTATTTTACAATTTTTACGAATTAATAACGGGAAATTTCCGGAAGGAGGGGGGCGGGGGATGGGATCTACTCCAATTGGATGAAATGCTGTATGACATCGCAAGTGCTTTGGTGTTGTTGAGACCTAGACCGTCCGATCTACCAGGAAGGTGTAAGGTAACTGTTTAGACAGCAGGGAAGTGCCACCCAATTTAGATCGGAACCCAGTGGGGGAGGCATCCACAAGGACCGTATCCTCCTTCCCCTACCACCAACCTCTCGGAAGGATTTACGGATCCACATGTTTAATGTGACTGTACTCCGCGTGAACACGGCGGCAATTTTGGCAGTGGCGGGAATCGAACCCGGGCCAACCGAGTACAATTTCCGCGCGCTAACCACTGGGCTACAGCGCCCTACAAGTGTGTTGGTGTGTCAATTTCAAGAAAATCGACTCTGTAGAAGTGGCTCAAAAATAGATTTCAAGATTTGACCCAAACAGAGAAACTAACTTAAATTAAACAGTGTAAAATGATCTATTCATTGCGATGTACAATGTTTACTAAATGTTTATTTTATATTGTTTGAAGTGCATGACGCTAAAATGAACAGTTTTCTTCAGGGCCTGATTACCGAAACGGCACATGCTTCCCTTCAAAGATTCAAAGGGAGCCCCTAAATGGCACCCCCGATTGACACCCTTTCTTTAAATATAAGTTATTTGTCAAATAGTTAGATTGCCACTTCTTTTTAATGTAATTTATGTGTTGAATGGTTAAGTTAAATGGTATCTTGCCGGTACAGGCAAACACAGAAATATTTGGGTTGTCTGAACCCAAACTTGTATTGCCCATACTTTATTTTTACATTTAAATATGAAACTGTTAACGACAAAAGGTAGGATGGATGGCAGTTAATATTTAAGTTAGAACTCATTGCAAAAGTAAACATGGACCAACCACGATTCAATAATAAAATAGACCACGTTTTAGGAATTTGGGTACAGGCAAACAGTTTAAAAATATTACTTTGTTGATACGAACTGTTAGATGACCAGGACAATGCAGTCATAGAATTTTTCGAGCACGGATGAGTGCATGGCGAATTTCTTGGGCCATGTTCACAAAATCAAAATGAAGCCAGCCCCCTATAATAGGGTTGTGCTCCCCCAAATGGGTTGGTTAATCGGTCTCTGGTTCTCTTGCATGCTTTTCGTGCTCAAAAATCCACAATCATAAACTGCATGCATTCTATCGAGTGCGTAAAGGTTTATGTATGACGTGTTGTAATCTATAGATAATTTTACTTTGGGGTTATCACGCGGGTCGTGATAACCTTAGGAGATTTCGCAGTTTTTACTTAGCCGACCGAATATCGCCCGAGAGAATTGGGTAACTGATAAGGATGCAATTACAATAAAACCAACCACTCATCTAAACGAAAGAAAAAAACAAAAGGTTCGTCTCATTTAATAAGGTTCTGCTTCAGAAAGAAGGCAAAACTGTTGCCAGTTGACATGAAATTATACATTCAATTGAAAATGTGTATATTACTTGAGACTTTTTTTAACACTTTCCAACAAAGTTGAACAGTGTTTATGACTTGGGTCATTCTGTTTGTCTGTCTGTCCGTTCGCACGATAACTGCCGTAAAAAGGACTTGATAGAAACGAAATTGTAGTATGTTATTGAGACTGTCTGTGGGACCTATGGGAATGCCAATCAATTATATCACCCAATTAGTTTCGAATGGAACCCGAGTTGAAAAAATGAAATACATTGAATGAACGAACCCTTTGGGACCTCATTTTTCAAACATTTTTTAAGAAGTTAAAATTCGCAAATTGCTTTGAAAATTTTAGGAAATATTCAAATGATCCCATAAAATATATATATAAAAAAAATTTGAGCAAAATAGGTTCGGTAGTTTTTTAAATAAAAATTAAAATAATAATGACGCCCATATAATATGAAGAGATCACGTGAGCCCATTATATAGAAGAAAACAAACATTATATAGAAAACAAAATAAAATAGGGCATCCATCTTTTTTCCCAGTGTCAAAATCGTGATTTTTAAAGTTCTTTTAAATTTATATTGAGTGCTGCATCCGTTCTAAAACCGTTTTATTTTTGCTTATTTTTTGTGCATCTATATTCTGCGCCAAAGCAATTATACACTATTTTTAAGTTTAAACGATCATCCAACTTTGATTATTTCTACAACGAAGTCTCAGTTTAACGTGTGCAGAATGTAAACAAATCAAGCTGTAAGATGAATTGCATAAGAATTGATGAATTTTTTCAATGCAAAAGCTCTGAAGTCTGGAATATAGTTGATATGAATGAAATATTCATTGATTTTACATAGAGAAGCAGACCATTTTATAGCATTGCCTTTTTCGTTGAAGTTTTAAGCATGGAGTTAGAAAGTACTTTTACCTCCATGGTTTTAAGTTTTTAAGTAAAATAAATTATTGTAGTACTGTGATAATTTAAAAAATATCACCGCTGAATGTAACGCATTTTAAATATGTTTAAATAAAATTGCATGGCAGTTGGAAAGTGTTTCATAATCAATGCTTTATGCATGATTGATCTTTCTTGTTTTTATTTATAATAAATTATTACTTTATACGCTTTGTTTATAGAAACTGCTTCACTCAACTCATTCCGCGTACACAGATTTACATTTTATAAAATGGTACAGAAATCAACGTCCACCCCCCGTTTCGGCACCATTCAAACTTTGGCAATGTTATCATTCATCAACGCCGTTGCATGCGATCAAAAGTTTCATTAAAGTGGATAGCGCTTTGGTACATTATATTGTACATGCACAGATTTTCTTCTTTAATGCATAATCTGTTGTCGTGTAACATGTTTATACGCATTACTGTACATCAATTGGGAAATTCAAGACAACCATTCATGTTCATTTATCAATAATTCTTGTTGTTTCCACACACACATACACGCACTGTTTAAAAAAATATGTGCTCGGTCATCAGGTGTTTATTTTCTCACACTATTTATTTTATAAAAATTATTGCCCTTCACCTACCCAGAGCCGTAGTAGGGGGGGGGGGGGGGGGGGGAGTAAGCAAAGGCGTTTGAGCTGGAAAGAGGGCATTATCGAGACGTAGAATTTTTTTTTAATGTAAACATAATTTATTTAATGTAAACGTAATTACAAAAAATGTATGAAATTGAAACTTAATTATTATTTAAGGATGATCAGATGAAACTCTTTACAACTTGTACATATTTTTTTCTAAGGAATTGAGGTAGAAAATAATTATAAATTAAAGTATTCTTTATTTAAACTTATTACCATGTTCTTCTACAATCCCTATTAAAACTCATAGAATCACCACGGACTATTTATTAGTATTACTTATATAAGTCATTTTTTAATAAAAATATTGTCATAGTTAAATGTGTTATAGTTTATATAAAAAAAATGTAGCATTTGGTTATTTTTTTAAAAAAAAAAGCAATTAAATCAAACAATATACGGAACAATAATTATAGATAACAATTATAAAAATTCTAATGTGGGCAGTACATGACTTCCCTTGCAGATTCATATTCACGTTCTCTTTATTTCTTCAATAATTCATTATATCTATATGAAGTTTAATGGAACAAAATATAATCCTTAATTATTAAAAATTACACTGAATTTGCACTTTTAATTCAACTTTCGTTCTCATTTGGTAACTGACTTATTTTTAAAGATGGCGTAGCGAAAATGCAAAAAAACTAAAATATCTCGAGAATGGCTAGTCCTAGTGTAATGAGGTTGGCCCTTATTCTTTTCGTCGTTAAGAATTACGTATAAAACAAGCATTTAATTGATATATTTTAGCATATGTAGTCTTTTATTTTAGATTTTGACGATTTTGCGGGCCATTTCGCAAAAAATGGCAGGTTATTTCTTTCTAAATCGTACCAAAATCTAATCAGCACCAGGGTAACCCACAAGTGACTATCTACCAAATTTTCTAAAATTGGATCTATTAGTTTTTCAGCTAGAGTGGATACAAGCAACTTTTGCGCACCATTTCGCAAAAACAGTTGGGCTCTTTTATCTCGAACCGTACCAAAAATTAATCAGCACCAGGGTCTATCACATTTTAGGAAATTTGGTCCATTAGTTTTCGAGTTAGAGTGAATACATACATTGCACAGACAGACAGACATACACACACACAGATGTCAGGCCAACGGCCGTACCGTGCTGAAAACACCGGTTCTCGTTAGATCACCGAAGTCAAGCAGCATCGGGCGCGGTTAGTACTTGGTGGGTGACCACCTCGGAACACCGCGTGCTGTTGGCCATCTCGGGTGCGGTATCCCCGTGGTTTGCGCGCTAGATTTGCACGCTACCACAAATGCCGCCGTGTTCATGCGGAGTACGATCACGTTAAACATGTGGGTCCGTAAGTCCTTCCGAGAGGTTGGTGGTAGGGGAAGGAGGGTACGGTCCCTGTGGATGCCTCCCCCACTGGGTTCCGGTCTAAATTGGGTGGCACTTCCCGGCCGTCCATACAGTTACCTTACACCTTTCTGGTAGGTCGGACGGTCTGGGTCTCAACATCAACAACACACACAGATGTCATGCTAAATATCGTTTTTTCGTATCCCAAAATGAGTAAGTAGATCGGTCAAAAACTCGAGTTTCGACATGATCCCAATACTTTCCCTATACATTAGCATGTATTGCAGAGAAAATAAAAATTAAAATCATAAACATGTTTTCTTTACGGTGAAAGAATAAAAGGTGTTAATCAATATAACGTTACTTATCTTTTGACCTACCCCACTACCCTATATAAGGTAAAAGTACTTGAAGAAACTTTTTTTTGTCTCAACGGGAGGGGGGCTCACAAACTCTAGCGCCAAGTAACCAATCAGGCAAGTATTCAGTTAACGGAATGTTAAAAAATTACAAATTTAAAGTATTGGTCTACTATACAGCTAGCTGCATAGCTTATCGTAAATAGCTACAATAAGATGTCAGCTGTAGTATAACTTTGAGTTTCGCAACCAGATGGCGCTGATGTTAGCGTTGCCGTCGAGGACAACGGATTATTACAAAATTCGTATTTTCTAATAACCTTGGTAAAGGTAGCGAGATGTCTCAGATTTTTTTTTTGCCTGCTAGTTGGTAACCCTGGTTATTTGTAAGGTGTGCATACGATTCCCTCGACAATCGAGCGTATTATAATGGGAATTTTAGGTGTAGATAACATTATGTAATACAAAATAAATAAATGAATGAAACTATAAACATTTTTTGTAATTCGCACGATTAGAATACGAATAATTTGAGCTTTAAGAGGTGATGTTGGGCGTTTTGTAACATCATTTCATATAAAAAATAATTACGATATCCGACAGGAAACTATCAGTTTGAAGTTTGCTATACAGGTAAAAGGTATTAAAATAGTATGCATCGACTTGAATCGCCCAAGTGCATCGACTGTGTCTAATTTTATTACTATAATTTTTTTTTTAATTAAGGAAAATTTCCAAAAAATAAACTGCACATAAGATTTAGGGAAGCAATAAATATTCGGGAAAGCAATATTTCTCTGCAAAATAGGGTATCGGAAAATAGAACAGAATTAAATATTTTGCAGTGGACAATTCCGATTTTTTTTTTTTTTTTTTTTTAAAGATCTTAAAACCAATTGATATTTATAGAGAATTTTTTTCTGATTTTAAATATCCAAGCGAAAATCTCTTAAAATAATTATTTAAATATCAAGAAATGAAACAGCGCAAAATCTACACAAAACGGCCCGTGATTGGCGGTGACGTCAAAATGTCTGTTCCACCTGTGATGCAACATTCTACTATGTGCTGTTTCTACTGAGATATTTGCAAGTAGTTGGCTTTTAATTTTGTTTACAATTTGTTTATAATTATTTTACCCATTTGTTCTTGGCCTGCCTGAGTTTAGATTATTTGTTCCTTATTTTATTTTATTGTAAACATGGATTCTGGTTTTGTTAAAGGGCAATCAGACAATTTGCCTAAGATCGATTTTACTGTGATGGCGCTCGCTTTCTTTCAGAAATAATAAATATTTTGTGACAGCTGAAATTCGAGATGTAAACTTGATACCCTTTTCTTGAATGTTTCTAATAATAATGATGATAATAATAATAATTATTATTATGTGAATTACATTTACGTTTAAGGTATCTGTGGTGGAAATCGGAGCATTACGAAAAATGCAAACACTTTGGACTCCAATTTCTCCGAACGTGATAGATAAAAATGCACATATTCTTTTCTTGTTTCATTGGTCCAGATTATGAATATATGAAATAATTTTAATACTTTGGAACTTTTTTAGAAAACACTTGAAGCGTCTATCCGAGCAAGTGATTTTTTAATTTTTCCTACTTTCACTCAAACTTCAAAAGATAGATATAAATAGTAAGCGACAAAAATATATATTAGTAAATTTAGTTTCTGAATCTACTTTTTGAGGGAAAAAAAGCTAATATATTGAACCTTACTGACTTCGTTTTCGAGTAATCGTCTTGACAAGTTGAAGAAGATTGAAAATTTTTCATTTTACAAGTTTGTAATGCTTATATGTCAAAAACTAAAAGTGCTAGCTATGAACAATGAGCAAGAATTTGTAGCTCTTCTAAAGTCTTGCAAGTGTATATAATTGGGTTTTGGATCGAGTGATTCTAATTTCGATAGCTTAGTTTTTAACCTGGATTTTCCAATAGCTGGGAAAGTTGCAATATTTAAAATATCACAATTGCTGCAGCTCAGTGTCCTTACTTACTCCTAGAGTTGGCCATTTTGCCAAGACAGTGGCAAAAACCTGGTAAAAACCGGTAAAAACTGGAAAAAATGGATTTAAAAAAAATGTACAAAAAAAAATATAATTTTTTACATAATATAATTGAGACTTAAATCAGAATATTAATTAGTTATTTCATTAATATTAATTTGTTTAATTAAAATGATAAAAAAATAATGAAACATTAATTGATTAATAAGAAGTTGTGAAATCAATCTTCATTTTATCCTTATTTGAACCTCTAGGTATAACTTTTATGAATAATTTATAGAAGTAATATTTTAAAATTCCTACATTTTTTTTTTTGTATAAAAAAAACATATGGACCAGATAAAGTGATTAAGACTGCTGATGCTAATAAATGGTGGAGAAGTATAGCAAGAGCACGTGATATTTCCAAAGACTATTGCAAGTTACTTGCACATCTCTAAACATGCCCTTTAAGCAGTGCTGCAATAGAGAGAATATTCTCTAATGTTTCATTTGTGCATTCAAAGATCCGAAACAGGTTGGTATAGATAGAGTTTCAAAACTTGTTTATTGCTATGCAATGTTGAAAAAACAAAATATATGCTCTGATGTAGGAAATTCAATTGAATTTGATGAAATTTAATTTTTTTATATGTAATTCTTTTCATAATTAAAGTTATAATTTAATAAGAGCTATACTTTTTTTTTAATATTTATATTATATAGTAATTAATATACTTTGTATCTTCAAATTACTATTGTTCTGATTCTGATAGATAGCAAAATTCGTATTATTACTCAGACTTTGTTAAAAATTAACTGAAGCATAAGAATTAGTTATTTAATAGTTATGACTGTTTAAACCAAAGTCAGTGAGTTATTTTATTGATATTTACTCTCTCCTTTCTCATGTTCTGCATTCATAGTATTAACTAAAAAAGTATTTTACTAAAACAATACAAACTTAATAGCATACGTAATGAACACTCTTTAATGACAGTGGTGAATTTTGTTTACAATCTAGCTTCCTGCGTTTCACATAATTTTTCACGAAAAACATTTTTTGGCACAGATATAAATATTTTATCTGAGGATGTAAAACTAGCAGTCGGGCACATTGGAGCGATACAATACTTATACTATTCGGAAGTTTGGGACTGAAGAAACAATTATAATTATCGGAATTTTCCGAATATAACCAAACTTAAGCATCAATTCTCCAATGACGGGAGCCGCGGAAGAACATTGTGACGTTACATTCCGTGCGCGCTATAAAATGGATCGTTTTCCCGCCACAGTAAGAAAGGCGAACTTTGACTGCTAATAAAACATGAAATGCAGCTCTTGAGAATAAAAATTTTTATACCGTTGTCCGTTTTGAAACATTTCGAATCGAATAAAAAAAAATTAAAAAAGAGGCCAGAATTGTCCATTCGCGTGATTGGAACAAAAAAGAATTCGAAATTTATAATTTTCATAGTGTTATGACGTGTCTTCTCAAATCGGGGTGTACTCCCACGATACTAGAAATGAGTCCGGATTTCTGGATAACTGACGTTTTTATTCAAAAAAGCACCAATAAACGCAACCAGGAACAATTACGGCTAATAAAACTATAGCCATCTTGCAAAACCATAAAGCAACTGTCAGGTACTTCAGAATTATTTTGGCAATCACTCCAAATCTTCAAGGGCAACCCTCATTGATCATTACATATTCAGATTCTATAGAAAATTTCAAGCGAATTTAAAAAAAAAAGTTCACCATTTTTAAAGGATTTTTCATCTTTGCAGGTGTTTGAAATTTGCTAATCCTATTGTTAAATGGAATTTCCACATTTTGGGATATATATATTCGCTATAAATCAATTTTTCCAAGAAAATTATTTTTGCTATGAAACTTAAACAAAAGTCATATATAAATTTTAATATTCGAACCTATTTGAAATGCGTTTTGCCCGTGTAATTTTGTACATCGAGGAAAGGAGATTTTATTAAAGGACTTTTAAACCTATTTTTGGTTGTCTTTGATTTTAAAGTTTAATTAGTTGACGTGTATCCATACTATTTTACTATTTGGAATATTTATTATTTTTTATGAATATTCATTTAATAACTAATATGAATAGAAACAATTGTTCATTTTCACACTATTCGAAACATCGGTATGCATCTGAAACATCGGCATACAGTTTGATCTGTGCTATACATTTAATACAAAGTTCGATAATTATTACCCTTCCATTCTCAAAGCTATATAGGAAGAAAACACCAGATAATTTTTGAAAACAATCTATGATTACAAACATCGGACACCGCACCTAACTCATCGATGTTTTATAAACAACGACTATATTTGTGTAACATTAGGGGGGGGGGGGGGGCGGGGGGTAAACGTATGTGTAAAAGCGACAGTTCGTTCCAGATGGATGAAAATACCATTAAAATTGCAAAGCTATATTGGAAGAAAAAAAACCCTCAAATATTTTTTAAAACCATTTGTGATTATAAACATCGAACACCGCACCTAATTCATCGGTGTTTAAAAAACAACGACTATCTTTGTGTAATACTAGGGGAAAAAAACTCATAGGTAAAAGCGACATATCGTTCCAGATGGATGAAAATATCGTTAAAATTGCAAAAATGGCGCGCTAAGTTAACGAAAATGACGTCAAATTGTTGCCAAAACAATTAAAATATACTATATGAACTATATTGCTTATATAAAATTATATTACATTATAGGGAGGGAAAGCCATGTACTGCTCACATGAAATTTTTTGTAATTGAGTCAAAATATTAAAAATTAAGGACACAATTTATTAATAAAGCAATGAAGCATTTTGAAAGTTTAACTTGGTTAGATATTCATTCGCTATATAGTTAAAATTTAAGAGGTGGAAGTTTTACTTGGAAAAATGAATTTTTTTGAAGCAGGGGATATTTGTAGAGAAAAGGAATTAACTCTGTTGGCAGTAATAAACATTACTGAAATTAATAGAAACGAGGTAAAAAAAAAAATTCTTGGTCACATCGCATGAATACATGATTAAAACAATAAAATGTAACTTCGTTTTTAACAATTTTGTGGAAAAAAAATTACATATTAAACACAAAACCATTTCAGAATATATGCACGTTTGTAACTAGTAAGCCAGATGCAAAGCAAAACGTTTGTCATTTTTTTTTTAAATTAACTGTCATTAATAAATAGAAAAAAGCTATAAATACTTTTGTAATATTTTATTCAAAAGTATGAGTAGTTGTTATTTTATGAACTTACCTGTTTCACACGTCTATTTTGTAATTGACTCTAGCAATTAGGATTTCCGCAAAATTTTACGAAATATTTCAAGGGTTCTTCCAAACAAACAAACGAAAAGAGTTAGGTATCTGTAGTTTTAAATGAATAATTTTATAAAGAAGTTTATCTTTTAGAAAATCTCTTTTTTTTTCTTGGAATAAACTTGTGAAATATGAGCGCATTCCCAAGCTCAATGATGTGATTTTGCGCTTGCGATAAGAGAATAATACCAACAAATCCCTCCTTTTTGACGTGCCTACTGGAGGTACAAAAATATTTTTTTCTGTTGGCAATCGAAAATCTGTTATGTTCTCCCCGCAAAGAAACGCATGCTATTTTCGTCACCTGGTGAGTCGTCACCAACATTGCAGAATGGGAACTTTTTGGCAACTGCACTTTCAGCTGAAACGAATAAAGAACGACTACCTCTGTGTTTCAGCTATCGCCCTTTTTTGGCGATGCATATAATCGTCGCCAAACAATGAAGTACAGAAAGAATGGAAAGTCTTGACCCACATGAGAAAATAAACACTGGAATAAACCTAATCTCCTTTTCTGCTTCCCAGAAAAAAGGGGGGGGAAACTAGTATATTCTAGGGAAGCGATAACTTTTTCCCACCCTTCTCATTCGCAAGCACCTCTTTCCTTTTCATTTCTTCTCTTCCCCCACTCTTCCCGCAAAGTATTGTTCGTTCGTTCTCCTTTCACCTGCCACGTTCTTTATTCCTCCCCCTTTTTTTTATGCTTAGTTAGTTCATCTCCCCTCCCCTCCCCCCTTGCACGGCCTTTTATGGCCTTCCGCTGCTTTTTTCTTTTGCACCTTTTTTTCATTTCGAAAATGACCTATCAGAGAGGAGCCCTTCGATGTGTTCCCTCCTCTGATTGGTAGAGTACAGACTTTGACTTCCCCCTCTCTCTTCTAATGCTTTCTTTTTCTTTTTTTGCTGTTGGCTTCTTTCTGCTGATATCACGCAATTTTCTTCTTTTTCTTTCTCCAGGCCGACAGCTGAATTGGGTTGCCAGATTTGGCTACTGTATCGCTGGTTTAAAAGAGCGTTGTGTTCATAAATTATTTATAAAACCTCTTAAACGACCACATTGCGTTAGAGCAAAAGGTAATTTTTTTAGAGCAATGGCCTTCGCTTTTTTAATCGCTGATCGCGGTTCACTATAGCAGCACAAAAGCTTCCGCCGCCCATTTTGTTTGCGTAAAATGTCTCCTTTATCCTACTTATCTGTTATATTTTTACAGTTCAATAATTAGGGCAGTCATCACGGCCTGATTAAAGCACGTGCTTAAGGGGCCGCGGCCCTGAGCCCCAAAATTTTAAGGGGTTTCTAAATTTTATATGTGATAAAAATTCATGTAAAAATAGTGTTTTAATTAATTTAAAACCAGTAATAATTATTGTTATTTTAAATTATGAAACATGTTAATAGTTATAAATATTGTACATATATTGCTTTGAAGTAAAAAACATGAGCAAAAGGAACAAAGTGGCCTTCGGAGCTGTGATCCTGAGCCTCCAAATGTGTTATATGTTGATGTTTCGCTTGTGTTTGATATGCCGTGACAGTATGGGGTTCCCAAAATTAACACCAGGCCCCTGGCCCCACTTTGATTTGATCAGGCCCTGACAGTCATTTTATCGCGGGGGTAAAAAGGCAAAATTCGTTGTACGGTCGCGGGGTAATTTTCAAAATTTCGCGGCCGCGAAATCACTTTAAAAACGTTCGATGCGAATTCAAGGATGCTTGAAACGTACCCTTCCGTCGAAAATTCGAATTCAAATTTTCGCCCCCCCCCCCCTCCCCCAACACAATAGTTTCCTTATACATTTTATACTGTGTATAAAGGAGAAGAAATTTGTAATATTTGTTGACAGAAAAATGGCTTTTAACATTTATCTACCGAAATGTTCACCAAATACCTGAGGTTTATTTCTTAAATTAATAACAAGTACTGCTTTAGTAACATACGTGCTCTTATAAAGCTTATAGGAAGGACATTTTGGGCTCTCTATAAGAATATTTACAATTTCTCTCTTTCTCTAATTTTTTTAACTTATGTATATAGTATATATATGATACTGAAATTTTAAGCCTTTCCCAATAATGCGCCCTTTTCTTTCATAATTATTATTCCAAATTCCTATTTCATGTCCAGCACGTATTGCAACTATATTAAATTGTATCCCTCTTCACTAATATTAACAAAGTCTGCCGGCACTTCCTCTTTTCCTCGACCATACCATATAGGGTCACTAATCTTAACCTATGTGTAAACTTTATCATATGAAACTGCATTCCCAATCACATTTTTAAAGCCTAAAAAACGCGAAGGCAGCATCTTTCCCATACTGCCATATCCCTCCCCCTCTGCTGTAACTGTACATTGCGTGTAAAACGACGCAGACGGCATTGAGATTTCTTGAGAGCTGGATGCCAGAGCTCGGCCGTCTTACGTAACTATATCTATTTCGAGTGTGATATAATAAAGTAGATTTCGGTAATGTGAAAGTGTCTCTTCCCTGGATTTTCAGCAAATGTTACATATATATATGTACACACACATATATATATATATATAATTGAAGATTTTTATTTTAACTTGTAATATATATATATATATATACCCGAGATTTACCATTAATAGAAAAATGCTGTATATAAAAAAGAGAAATGAGAATGGACCGATGTGGTAACTAAAAGACTGTACAACAAGCTGTTGTATCTGAAAAACAATAAAAGTAATTATGATAATATCATATATTATAATATTTAAAAATACTCCTTTTATAATGTGCCATAAGTATCGTGAAGGTAAGGAGATAGACAGTAAAGAAGGGTGAATTAAAACTGGTATATGAGAGCATGTAAGAAAGTAATTTAACTCTTATCTAAAGCAATTACCTAAGGTACTAATCCCCTGGTTCCTACATAAGCATATAAGGTGTAAATACTAATGTATAATTACTTAATGTATAAGATGAAAAAGTGCAAATCAGAAACAAAGTGAAGCTCAATGAGCTAGGCCTTTTCTAGCTCCCAAAAAGTGTGGATATGGAATAAAAGAAATAAAATGAATATGAAAAGCATTTCTGAAACCATGTACGTTATCAAGGGCCATACATGTTTCATTAATGCTGATTCTACATTTCTGTGTACACAACGGTAAAATGTACAGAAATAATGTACATGGCCCGACGTAGAAGAAAATACAAAGTGAATCAAATACACAAAGAAATCAATTATGAATATAATATATACTGTTACACC
Organism: Amaurobius ferox; assembly: GCA_951213105.1. Lineage (NCBI taxonomy): Eukaryota > Metazoa > Arthropoda > Arachnida > Araneae > Amaurobiidae > Amaurobius > Amaurobius ferox. The sequence goes on along the minus strand of OX578135.1, from coordinate 6,877,857 downwards.
AGCTTGTGACAAATTATTTAAATGAGAATATAATGTAATTTAAAGTAAAATCGAAATAAAATAATGAATATATATCTACCCCATGTTCTGCTGAACTTCTGAAATGGCATGAAACTGACCAAACATCTCAGAACAGGTTACAGTGAATTTTGTTACTGACTAAGCAGTTTATCTCAAAGCAGGTTAAAGTTAATTATGCGAATTTTTTAACTGTTAGAAGAAAACATGGAGATGAAGAATTATTTAGAATTGTTAGAGTATGATTTGTCAATATATTGCTGCAATTTTAGCAAGGTGTTGAATTTAAATTTAAAATGTGTTTTAATAAAAGAAAAAATAAGGTTGGGCGGGTAGTTATTTGGATAGTGGTTTTTATGAATTTATGAATATGTCCTTTGTAGTAACATGGTGTACTTAACATTTTGATTCTTAATAGCTGGTTATTAATAATATTTCTATATACAGATTTTGAAAGATTGGAAAAGAAATGTTGAAGTTTTTTTATTTTGAACTTATAAATTGCTGTTTTGTCATAGATTTTAAATTTTAATGTGTCTGCATCATGAATTTTTAAAACTAACGTCTAGAAAATTGATTCAGTTGGATGTATATACATTTTCAATGAGTTGTAGATTAGGTGGATAGAAATCAAAGTTTAAGTTATTGGCCTCATTAGTAATTCCAATAATAATTAGATCATCAATATATCTGTACATTATATGACTGTTGAAAGGGTTATGAATTTCGTAAATATGTAGATAAAGGTTGGCCAGTATGGATGATATACCTCTTTGTGGTATTCCCTTATTTAATTTGTATATGCATTTTCCTTGAACTATATACTGTTTGAACAAAATCAATTTTAATAAAGTTTTGAATTTTGGAAATGATATGTTTTTTGCCTGAGTGAATGTTCATATAAATGTAATATGACTTTATATAAATCATTAATGTCTATATTATTAAAAAGGTCTTTGAAATCAAAAGTTTTTACATCATGTATGTAAGGGATGAGTTTTATTTTATTAATTAGTTCTAGACTATTTTTGATTATATGTGTTTTTTTCGTGTAGTAAAATAATCATAAATTTGATTTAGTATGATTAGAAGTTGTTTGTCAGCAGCATTGGTATATGAATTAAATCCTATAGTGACTGTTCTCAAAGAAATGGGCGTTTTATGGAATTTAGGTATGAGTATTAAGTAAGGAAAATTGAGATTGTATTTTAGTTTAAGAAGTTTGTAGTTAGTAGAAGTTTGTAGTTATTTGTTTACTTATAAATATTGATATTAGTGTATAAAGGAGTTAATGAAAAAGAGGTACTGAGTTGTAATTTAAGTTCGTCCAAATAAATTTTTTTGCAGATAAACGCATAATTACACGATGACTTATCAACATATGTGATTACAAATTTGTCTTGTAGTAACTTGATCTCTTTAATTATGTCTTGGTAATTATGTGTATATATTGGAATTGGAAACTGTTGAATCAATTGTTTGATATGCCAAGTGATTTGTACTTTCCAGCTCTTAAAGACTTCAAAGGGCAGTGGAACTTGCCTGACATTTTAAAAATATATTTGTCTAGATCAGTGATATTCAAACTGGGTTCCGCGGAACCCCGGGGTTCCGCTAAACGTTTTCAGGGGTTCCGCGACTTTTTTTAATAAATTTTAGATTTTCGTTATGTTATAAGATTTTATAACACTTTTATTACATTTTTTGTTATTCAAAAATTTCGATGATTAAATTAAATTTTTTTTAAAAACTGAAATTCATAAATTGTATGCACATTTTAAAATATCTATACTGTGCTGTAGAGATACTGATTCCCTCTCTTTCTTCCGATTACTAGTAAAGTTAGTAATATATTCTCCTCCTGCTGCTCAAAGTTTTCAGTTCTTAGTCTTAATGAAACTGTCCAAAAGCTCATTATCGAACATTTATCGAATTTGCAGGAAAGTTTCAGAGAATATTTTCCGACTCCCAAACAGTCATATAACTGGGTTCAAAATCCATTTCTACAAGTCGAAGATGCTGATCTACCGTCGATGGAAAGAGAACAACTGATTCCATGGATTCGACTTTAAAAATGCAATTTGAACAAGAACTATTGGGTTTTTGGCTGAAAGTTTACAAAGAATACCCGGAAGTGTCTGAGCGAGCAGTAAAAATTCTTATGCCCTTTGTTACTACCTATCTTTGCGAACGATCTCTTTCGAGTTATGTCAGCACTAAAACTAAATACAGGAAGAAATTAGATGCAGAATTTGAAATGCGTTTGCAAATAACAACAATTAAGCCTGATTTTCAAAAGTTGTGTAGCAAAAAGTAAGCGCATTCAAGTCATTCAATTTAGTTACTTCTAGTATTACTTCTGAATGAGATATATTCCGAATTTTGTATTTTCTTGCATTTATGCCTACAAATATGCTTGTATGTTTCACTGCAGTGGCGGCTTTTTAGAGCCAGCAAATTCACCTCAGCTGTATTCAATAAAAAATCTGAATAACATGTTTTTAATAATTTATTTTTGTATTTAGTATTTGGTTTTATGATTATAATGGTCAAAATTAATTTGCAATCTTCGGTAGTTAATTTTTGTAAATGTAGTCTCAAAACTTTTTTGCGGAGGGAGAGGGGGCACCGAGATTTTCTGTTACGTCACTATGCTTACGGGGCATGTTTTTTGTACTAGAGTTCCAAAAAAAATTTTTTTTAAGTGTAGGGTTCCGAAGGCGTTAAAAGTTTGAAGACCACTGGTCTACATCAATCAGGAAGAGTGGAATGTTCGCTTGGACGAGTTCTTGAAATCAATCGGACTAATAAGATCCAAAGCAGACCCATGTGTTTATTTCACTAAACAACATGTCTTAATTATTGGAGTTTACGTTGACGACCTTATCATTCTTTCAAATGATGACGTAACCATCCAATCATTCAAATCTAAGATAAATAGAGTCTTCGAAGTAAAAGACTTCGGAAAAGTTAACCACATATTATCTATGAAGGCTGAATATCATGACTCACCCTAGACCAATCAGCATACGCAACTGAACTGTTGACGACCTTCGCTATGACTGATTGTAAGGGAGCGTCTACACCTTTGGACCCTGGAATGAGATTCAGCCGATCATCAAATGATCTCTGAAGACGCGCGCAGATATCGACAAGCTATTGGAGGACTTTTGTATTTAGCTGGTGGCACGAGGCCAGACTTAAGCTTTGCTACGACGTACATGAGCCATTTCAGTAATAGACCAAGTAAAGAACATTGGACCGGTGTTAAGCATATATTACGATATGTAAAGCAGACAAAAGACTACAGCCTAATATTCAGAAAAACAGTAAGAAGTGTGACCGTGTATTGTGATGCTGACTGGGTCACAGACAAAAGTGATAGACGATCCTTCAGTGGTTATGCGGTTCTGTTAGCGGGTACAACAATCTCTTTGTGTAGTAAGAAGCAACGGTCAACTGCGCTCTCAACAGTGGAAGCAGAATACATAGCGATGTGCCACACTGCGAAGGAAGTTCTTTGGTTACGAAATTTCTTATATGAAATTGGAGCTGGTGAGTTCATGCCATTGCCACAAATTACACACGTGGACAATCAGGGTGCTATCTTCTTAGCGAAAAATCAGGTGACATCAGAGAGAAACAAGCACATAGATCTTCGATATTTCTTTCTTCGAGAGGAAGTTGAAGCAAATGAGCTGGTTTTTGAGGACACCCCTACAGGAAACAATCTTGCATATGTGTTGACGAAGACACTAGGAAGTAAAAAGATGAACACTCACCTAAATGAAATGGGATTTTTCAGAATAAACGGAACTGTACAAAATGGCCTTATACAAGGGGGAGTGTAAGAAATATGCTATTAGTTGTGCCTAAGCCCATATTGCAACATTACTTATGTTTGTAATGGCAACGGCCGGGTGTTTATGTTCGATGTTTATGTAGCCGAGCGTTTGTTTTTTGTATGTTTGCGTGAGAGGTTACGTGATGTATTTCGTTTCGTTTAAATATAGTTCTGTCTAATATAGTCGTAATGTTTACTATTTACCATAACATCCATCATCTCTGCTAAAACTAACAGAATGGCCCATGCATTATGTTACTTAAAAGATCTGCATCATAGTTCCGATTCGTTGAAGCTTCCCGAGGAGATGTGAGTGTGGAAGGAAATTTGTGAACATCATTTGGAAATATCGTATCTTACTTCCGCCATGAATCGCAGAGGCAGGAAGTGGGTTAGGTTATCAGGCCTCAAATGTGTCAAGAATGCTTACTTTTCGATGTGGATGTTCTAATCAGCTGTTTATCGGAGAGAAATTCAAAATATAGACATGGTTTTTTTTGTGTGTCTGTGTGTGTGTGTGTGTGTGGGGGGGGGGGGGGGTAACCTACTTTTATTTCTCCGTACATGAATGGCTTCAACTTTCGATGGGTTACTGGGAGGGTCCCCAAACCCCCACCTTGGCAGCGCCACTGCTCTGGAGTATCGTACCCAAAGTGTGATACGCAGTCGAGTTTAAATATTATATTTTTTTTTAATAGTCTTTAATCGTAAAAACATGTATAAAAGAGACAGCTGATCTCAGGCGGCGCCAGTGATTAGGGGTACTATGCATTGGGAGGTCATATGCTATTGAGGGTGCTGATCTCAGATTTATAAATCCATAAAAAAAAAAAAATAACGACTTTAAAAAAAGAGAGAGAGAGAGACTGAAAATTGTTGGAATAAGGGGAAGTTATTAAGAAAAAGGAGTGTTTGCTCAATTTGTAATGGGGGTGCTGAAGCACCCCTAGCACCCATCCCCCCCCCCCCCCACACACACACACACGTGACGCCGCTTATGGCTGATCTGAAGGTACTGTTTGCGTTGAGTTTTAAAATTTTTTGGTACTTGAATCCTTATTTTATTTACAAGTCACGCAAGTTTTTATTCTCTTTACAGTAAATACCAATTTGTAAAATATGTATCATGACCTAGGTGAAAATTTCATATGAAGTTTTTGGTGCATTTTATATATTTTAATGCACAAATTAATAACTGGGCTCAGTTGATAATTTCTTCTTTTTCTCGTTGTATATCTCGCTATTTTCTCGTTTAATCTTTTGAGATTTGCCTTGTACTATTCATTCAAAACGTATCTGTTGATTTCACTTCAATTATACTAAAATGTAAAAATCTGATGTGAGCAGCACATGACTTTCCCTGCAGACTTATATTTACGTTCTCTTTAATTAAATTAAATTTAATTCACTTTGAATTCAATTTTCGTTCTCATTTGGTAACTGGACTTATTTTCAAAGGTAGCGTAGAGAAAATACGAAAAAACTAAAATATCTCGAGAACGGCTAGTCCTTTTGTAATGGGGTTGGTCTTATTTTTTTCATCGTCAAACAGTATATGTAAAACAAGCATTTAGTTAATACATTTGAGCATACATAGTCTTTTATTTTAGATTTTGAAGATTCTTGCAAGTCATTTTGCAAAAAAACGCAGGTTCTCTTTTTCCGAATCATACTAAAATTTAACCAGCACCAGGGTAACCTACAAGTGACTTTTTGTAACCTACAAGTGACTCGACCCAATTTTGTGAAATTGGATCCATTAGTTTTTCAGCTAGAGTGGATACAGACCATTTTTGCTGGCCATTTTGCAAAAAACGGCAGGTTCTTTAACCCCGAATTTCCCCAAAATTTAATCAGCACCAGAATCACCCACAATTGACTTACCCACCCGATTTTATAAAATTGTGTCCATTTGGATGTAAGAAAGCCTGATCTTTGAGCTTTCTAAAAATGTAAATTATTAGTCGAAATTGTCGGTACTTTTCCCGACGCGAGGATTTAAAAACGAAAGTTCGTTTATTTGAGCAGAAAGTGACTTTTGTTTTAAAATCTTTAAAAACTATTAGAATTTATCCCTGAGATTTGAAATTGATATATTTTTACTCGCAATTGTCAGCTCTTTCCGGTCGTGTGATTTGTTTTTTTTCTACGGAGTTTGGATGGTGGGGAAAAAGGAAAAAAAAAACGATTGAAATCGCATAAAACATTAAATAACAAACAAACAAACAAAAACATAATTCAAATTCTAGAAATCTGTTTTTACGTGTCACCTCCCCCCTCCCCCCGGGTATCCGATTGCCAAATTCATAGCTCTGCGACGCGCGGTCGCTGAGCCTATAGTGTATAAGACACACACACAGACAGACATTGCCTTTTATTATATAGATAAGGAAAGTAAAAAGGGCTAAAATGGACTAAAATCATGAATTTGGTTTCAAGTCTGCTCACTCTAATATTACCACTTTATTTAACCGTATTCGTTCTGATAAACTTGGGGATATTGATAACTTTAAAAGCTATGCTGGGGTGTATGTGTTTCTCCTGTTGTCTCCCGATGGTGACTATAAATTTTATATTGGCAGTACCAAACGCAATGTTGGCATGCAGAGCACGCTCGTGATGTCAAAGGTGGTAAACTTTCTACGGCTCTTGCTCTATATGTAGTTAATGATAATTTCCTAGGCGTTTTTAAAAAAAACTTTTCTTTTAATGCGTTGTATAATCCACGTAATATTCTCCTTTATGAATCCCTTTTTATTTATATCTACCGCGCGCCGACTTGTAATTTTGATCCCGTTCAAACTTTAAGTTATGATTACCGACTCATTCTCGACTCTGTGCAATTCAAGTCTCTCATAGTTATCCTTTGACGTCATTCTCATACAGGTCGGGCTTAACTGTCCTTTCGAATTTGCATTTTTCCTGTAGTAAAATAATATTTTACAATTGTACTTTTCTCGTGATATACTTAGATTTTGAATCCGTTTAAAATATACTTTATATTTTCTGTGTATATTTCTTGGATAATAGTCTTCATTTTTAATACTTTGTACGTCTTATAAGAAGCTTTAATAAAAGACCTTCTGTCTGAACGTTGTGTCCTTCATCTTATTTAGTCCCGGATTTTCTTTAACCAGAATCCTTGATATGCTTTTAAGATAAGGGGCCTTTTTTCCACAACTGCATTCAGCTTCAATTTCTTATTATTTTTCTTTCAAATTTCTAGGGCGAGGCGTACCTAGCTGGCACTGATTGAGGGGCGAGGGCACTGTAACTCGAAATTTCTTTTCAACTCTTTTCACTATATTTTCACTTTCTCTTTAATTTCCGCAAATGCAGATAAATGTTCCAATCAACATTCCTTTTGTGGTCGGACCAGCCCAAACAATAAGTGTATGGCAACAGTCATAAATAAAACCAATTATTAATCATATAACTTAAAATACAAACCGTTATAAAAGTTGAGGCCAGTACGTAAAATAATTATTCTGTTTACTGTCTAAACTTTTCCCAACGTGTCTCCTTAGATAATGGTTTGACAAATAAGTGAGTGCATCGCAGCGTGCGCCAGTGAACTCTTTCTGATGTGGATGCAATTCAAGTGAGCCGAGAGAGGAAGTCAAAGCGGTCAAGGTTTGAGACAAATGGGTCATTTGTCTAACTTCAATTAAGATTCAATAGATTGATATAAGTTTCATTGAATAAATTTTTGTAATCATTTCGAATGCAATAATGTATTGAGAAATGAGGGGTCGGGACCTAAGCGACGCCTAGTCCGCTTAGGTCCCGACCCCGCTCAACGGTCAAGCCAGACCTATGTTTCTATGCTATGAAGCATGGGTTTCGATTTCATGATTGTAAAGCCATAAACACTCTGCTTCATACATTCTATAGGGACATTATTCACAAGCAATAAAGAAAAAAAAATCAGCTCTGACGCGTCCAGTCGTGGATTTACAAAAATTCAAGCCCCCAGCAAAAATATCCCCCGCTGTGTACTTTTGTTTTAATGAGCTTTTCGATTCTACCACGCAGCCAGTTTTAAATTTCTTTAAAATTATAAGCATGTTTTTATTTTCCCTGCAATACATGGTCATGTATAGGGAAAATATTGGAATCATACCGAAAATCGCAACTCGAGTTTTCGACGGATCGACACGTTTCGAGACCTTTAGAACACAAAAAACTATTTTTAGCGTGACGTCTGTGTGTCTGTCTGTGTGTGCAATGTATGTATCCACTCTAACTCAAAAACTAATGGACCGAAGTTCATAAAATTTAGTAGATAAGTCACTTGCGTGTGACCCTGGTGCTGATTAGTTTTTGATACTATTCGGGATAAAACAACTCGCCTTTTTTTGCGAAATGGCCCTCAAAAATGGCCTGTATCAACTCTAACTGAAAAACTAATTGATCAAATTTTACAAAATTCCAAATACGAGTATTTCCATCCGTTTCCTGCACATTTCTGCAAGGCCTGTTGCGTAGTAAGTTCAATTTTAAAATAATTGTGTATTAAAATTTATAAAGTTGCAAGAAAAGGTGACAAAAACTAAAAAGTATGACTAGTTAGTTTATATTTGTTTTCACAGCGTTACTCCATTCCTAATCTTCACCCTGAAAAAATGTCAAACATTCAAGACACACCAAGTTCTTAAAAGAAATAAATAACATAGGCGAAGAGAAATGGATGAAGGTGAACTTTCTGAAAGTGAAGATATATTGTTTGAAAGTGATAATGATCTATTAGACACCGAGTGTGAGCCTACAGATACAGACGATGAAGGGGAGAATATTGTGAATATAATACGTAGAAGACAAAAAAGAATAAGATTGCTTTGAAGATGAGAATGAAAAAATGAGCAATCTATTTCGATGGATGGCACTATTTGGGAAGAAATGCAAATAGGTAATACATCTGGGAAAGCAGCACTTCATACCATTTCCAGATTAGAATCATTTCCAAGGGGATATGCAAAACGTAATATTATAAAGTGTGTAAAGTGAAGACTGCATTTCCGTTGATAATTGACCGCCATATTATGAAACATATAAGAACATGCACTATAGAAGAAGCCAATCGAGTTTTAGGAACCAATTGGTGTCTATTTCTTTAAAGTTACTTTGTTTAATATTTCTTTACTAAAATCAATATTACTTGCATTCAATCCGAAAAAATAAAGTTTTTATCTAAAAACCGGTTATTTGACCGGTTACAGTACTATTAGATACATATTGAGTGTCCGTACGTTTAGTGTTAAATATTACAAATTGATTCGTCTTTTCTATGCTTAATGATTGGTTGATTTTGAAAATGCTTGGAAACACTTGGCCACATAATAATAAATAATAGGCACTAATAGTCCTAATAGGCACGCATAGACATGCGTGTTAAAGAATGTCGCTCTAGCTGAAAACCTGTCATCCGCGGAAGAAAAGCATTCCATTTCTCTTACCTATTTTTCTCTCACTTTGATCGTTACATTTTTTTATAACCTTGTATTGGATGTGTGATAGTATACCTCTCTGAGATATAAAAGCGTTTTCTTTTTTTTTTTTTTAATCCATGTTGCAGTCAAACGGAGAACGAAATGCGTGAAAATCACTACAAAGGACGTCGGGTAAATACACATCCACCAGAAAATTTCTAAAGCCCTTGTTTTAGGGAGTTTTGTGCTTACTTACTTGTCCATCGTCAGCACCGTGCAGATGACCGACAATGGTCGTGATGATGATCCTTTGAGCGTTTTTTTTTTTTTTTTTTTTTTTTTTTTTTTTTTTTTTTTTTTTTTTTTTTTTTTGCAACGCCTTGTACTAGAGCAGAAATTGCGTTACTGTGAATAAACTATTACAATATTTTGTAAATGTACGTTATAAATTGGAGTTGTACTTACCGGGTCGGATCACTGTAAAATGAAAAGTGGTAGGTTTTAAAAAAGTGATAAACGTTGTAAAGTCCTATTTATTAGGGAAATGACCCCTCCCCCCACCTGTAGCTCCTGTAGCTTTGACTTTTCTCCAGGGCGCTGGTCAGAAAAGTATAAAAAAGAGAGGATGCCTCGGAACAGCATCTAAAGAATTTAACACGAAATACCTCTTTGTTTGAAATTCCTATAAATTGCTTTATTAGAAACTATTGTATTTTTAAATTTAATGTTTTATTCAATTCTCATTTTAATGATATTCTCATATTACAGATATATGTAAATATTAAGCGTATTTGTCAGAATGTACCATTTTAGTTTACCTTTGCATGATTCGCTGTAATTGGATTATCATCCGTATATACGTGCATGTTGCAATATATATATGCATGAAATAAATAAACGTCCACTATAACGATTCCGATAAAGACATAATTCTGAATATTTTAATTGCATCTATTGAATACATCTTGTAAACCATCGCTAGCGAAGAGGGGACGAAAGGGAACGAAACTTAAAGTTCTTATGTGAAAGTCACAGAAAAACTTAAGGCACACTTCCACTAAAGTGAAGAAAAGGACCTGGGTCGAGTCAAAAAAACAAACAATGAGGAAACCTGTCTGCAGTGAGTCGTCGAAGACAACTTAATTTAAAGTTAACCTTGAAAAATAGAATAATGTTTCTATTCAGCGACGCTGGCTGACCTTTGCAATCTGACGACTTACGCGCGCGAGCAAACTACCTGATGATCTTTTTCTGCAGGAAATCTCTAATCGGTTGGAGCCGAGTTTAGGCCTGTCTGGAGGCAAAAGATGGGGTCCCGCCGAGGTCCTTAGAAAATCTTATATATAAAGTTGTCTCGTTCGGGGAAAAAGGAAAGACGAGTGACGTCACTGTTAGCCCCTCTACTACAGGCTGACTTATCAAACATATTGAAGCCTATAGGGTTCCATACTACAGTTACAAAAAGTATAAAACAGGTGTTTAATATAAATACTTTATATGAAAAAAGAAGTTTCAATTAGAATATTGTAGAACTTAGTTCGCACCAGTATGCTCCACTATCTGGTATCCAATTATTTATTAGCCATTGTTTTCTTCTTTCTTCGTTTCTAGAAAAGCGAAATAGCCTAAAACCCTTTTTAGAATGATTAGAGCAGTTCGGTGCAGAACAACCATCCATAATTATTTCAATTATACTTCCTAAATTAAAAATACGAATAGAGCCAATGCTAATGGATTGCGCATCCAGCTAGGGTGGGCTTCTATATGCTTGATGAGTCAGCTCGTATATAGAGGAGCCTTAGCTAGCCCCGTTCTCTGACAGAAACCAGAAAAACTATTGAGAAACGTTGATCTGAAACTATTTAAATATTTATCTAATAATAACTGTGTGCAAGCAACATAGAATCAAATAAAACAGTATATGCATAGTAATGTGAAGTTTACGAAAATAAATTCCGTGCATATGAAAAGAAATAGCAAATTTTGGATTAGAGGGGAAGCTATTAAAATCTTAACATAAGAGAAGTTTATACAAAGATTACTGAATGCTATGTTGAAAGATGATCAAAGGTTATATATAAAAAGATAGTGAATGATCAGAGAGGATCCACTAGTTGTTAAGAGCTTTATGGGAATCGGTTTGAGAAAAATATAAATATATATTTCTAATCTACAGGTAAATAGCGAAAATCAGTCGTCATTTAAATATTGACTGTATTCCGAGGTTTACAGGCATGAAAACGCAGTATAAATTAAAATAAATATTACTTCCAGGCAATGCAATGCATAGCTTTTGTCTGGTTCAAAAATTTTACATGTTTTAGAAAAGATATATCGTTCGGATTTAAGAGAAAGTCAGGAAAATTCCAAAATCATCAGAAGAAAAACAGTAATTGATTTAAATTTAAAAACACATATTTTATCAAACCATTGCAATAATAATTATTAGTCACGTTAAATGTAGTTTGTTAAGAATATTTTTGTTAATAAAGTTTCTGTTAAGGTATTTATATCTTGATTCGTCAAATTGAAGGGCTTCATCATGAGTAAGACGGAGTAGTTTCGATTTAATAAAAATGGTTTTTGTTCAAGAAAGGGATATTCATAAGTTAAAAGAAACTAGAGTAATTTTATGGATAATTTTGTAAAAACAAAATAAATTTATAGTCGCATTAAAATGACACATTTACCCCTATTTATTTTAAAGCAAACGTTGAATGGAATCTTTTTAGTTTGAAGCTCCTTCCCCATAAATATCGGAAAAATTTCGGAGAAAAAACAATTCGTCTTCGAATAAAATGATAAAAATAGCCTTTGTTTCTTTTAGCATAAAATTCCGGATGATACCCCCGCCCCCCTTTCATTTTCCACGATTTTCTGTAGCATTTTAAAGGGCCGATTGACGAAATTCTACGGTAATATCTGTACCATTAAAGAAAGTAAATGAATTCACAAAGACTTCAAATAAACCCTATTATAAATATATAGAAACGGGGTTTTCTTTAAGCATATAAAATGAAAATATTAATTACATGCATTGAACATACAATGATACAATCTAAATATTTTAAAATCAAATCGATGACACTTTTCCGAAAATTATAAAGTTCAAATAGTTTTTGTATAGGAACTATTAGGAACGGAATGGTACGCTTACTTTTACTCGACAGAATATGTACCATAGCATTTATATGCAGGAAATTTTAAATCATTAAATTTTTAGAGAAATATGAATTTAATTGCAAATTGATAAAGATAATATGGAGAGTTTTATAGAAATAAATCTTATTTAATTCTATTTCAACATATTTCTCATTAGTTATATCCTATTTCAAACCTTCAAACCTTTAATAGACAATACAGACAGTAAAGTGCACAGTCTCTATTTAATGAATTTAAACGGGATATTTCGTTTAAAATCTTTAACGTGTTGTAAAAGTAATATGTTAAAAAATACTATATTAAAATCCATATTCATGCAATATATTTACGAGTAAAAATATTAATAAAGATTATCAGTTTACACATGAAATGTATAAATTTTGTGTACAAAAGAAGCTGAATGTATTTGTTATACGAAATCACCCGGAAAATCATATCCTTGTCTTATTATATAATTTGTCAAACCGCTATTTTTGACTCCTTCATCCGTTAATTACAGCAATTTAGTTAATTTTGAATTCAAATTTGAGTTCATTTGTCATATTTCAGAGTTAGATCACGTAATCCACTTCAAAATAAAATATAGAGCGTTTATCTTTTTTCTCTCCAGAGTAAAAATTGTGGTTTTTTAAGTTCATTTAAATTTATATTGAGTGTTGCATCCGTCCTAAAACCGCTTTATTTTTGCGTATTTTCTGTGCATCTCTATTCTGCACCAACGCAATGACACTATTTTTGAATCTGAATGATCATCCAACTTTGATTATCTCTTCTTATTTGATTATCTTTGATTATCTCTTACAACGAAACCTCATTTTAATGAATGCAGAATGTAAACAAGTGATTGTAAGATGAGTTGTATAAGAAATGCTGAATTTTTTTCACGCAGAATTATTTGACTCTGGAGTAATAACTTTGGAGAATAAAAGTGTATGAATGAAATAGTCACTGCTTTTACATAGAGAGCCAGATGATTTTTATTTCGATAACGTCATTTGAATAAAGTTCAATTTTTTCGTTAAAAAAGTTCGTTTTTTGTTTCAAGTTTTTAAGTAAAAAAATCTGATTTGGGCTGCACATGACTTTCCTTATATAATGCAATGTATTTACTACTTTTACAGTAAAAACAAAATAGGTTATCCTTATAGTAGATATTTATATTTTTCCAAGATATTGAATTTTCGTCAAGTAGTCATTATTTTCATTGATTTAGCGTCATTTTTATCCATTTGGCGAGATTTTCTTTGATTTGGTAACATTTAAAAAGTCGCCAAATTGGCGACATTCCACCCAATTCATCGTCAAAATCTCACCAAGCGTTTTGGACGGAGAAATAATTTATTCTTATAGCAGGTAAATGACTATTGGCGTTCAAATACAAAAGTATGACTCAAAGTATCTTTTTTCAAGAATGGAACGAGCTAGGTCACGAGAATGATGTCACCCAATTTATCGCATGATATTACATATGAAAAGTGAACATGTTTCTGAATATGAATTTTTTTTTTTATAGAATTTTTGATAATTTTTTTGAAAAATGTGCAATATCTCGAGAACGGTTTATGCTAGCGCTCTAAAATTTATGTTAATCGTTTTCCAATGAAAAATTACATAAGAAATGTCTATTTGCGTAACTTTATTAAAGGTTTTGATTTTTGATGATTTTTTCAAAATTTCACTGGAAAATTTAGGGGGGGGTTCTGAACATTCGATTGCGTATAAAAACAATATGCTTCCAGTATTCACGGATTGTAATTTTTGTACCAAATTTCGTTCGAATCGGTCCATTCATTCGTCAGTTATCGTCTCCACACAGACTCACTGACACACACACACACACACACATCAGACGTTTTTGAGATGATGTCTGTGTGTGCGTGTGCGTGCGTGTGTGTGTGTGTGCGCGCCAGTATAAAATATACTTCTAATTTCAAATTTAGAAGTTTATTTCTAATTTCAAAGTTAGAAGTTTACTTCTAATTTCAAATTTAGTTAAATAAAGTTTTAATTTAACATCTTTCCTAGCTCGCACACTTCATATGCGCAAGTCCGTTCAAAGCTTTTTGCTAGTTTCAGTAAGACGACTTGATGAAAAGGGTGGTTCGAAACTATTGGCGCCGAATTTCCGTATGTCTGCTTTCTTTAAGGAAGTATTCAACGTGTTGAGGAACTGCAAGCAATATTTATTTGTACGTCTCATCGTAATCAATCGAATTTACATTGACCTTGGGGTGATCGTTAAAAGTCTGCAATGTCTTAAAATTACTTTGTTAATGGATGACTTTGTACAGGGTGATTAAAAAAAGATAGGCCAAACTTTACGAAGTGGTAGTACACACGAAACCAAGTATTTTTCATCAGAGTTTACCAGGACGGAAGTGAAGCGTAAAGGCGCCAGTGGGCGACTTAATAGTGAAATCGATGAGGTGAGACGAAAACACAAGAATTACTTAGAAGTTATAAAATGACATTCAATAAACAATAATTACAGTAATGGTTCAAAAGAGCGACCGCCAACCTGACTGCACGTCTACCGCGAAGATGGCGAACCCTCTCGAACAGACCAGGCATGTCGCGCATTCCGGCAGCAACGCCCGAACTTCTGACGACGAGTTCCTCTTCAGATTCAAGGGGGGTGTCTTAGACGAGACTCATCTTCTTCCCCAGATGAAATTTTCAAAGACTCTTGAATTATCCTCACAAAAAGAAGTCAAGACACGACAGATCGGGCGATCGGCCTCTCAAAAGTTGGAGCTGCGAATAATTGCCTCAAACTGATAAGGCCGTACATTCGGTGTTACGAAAATGTGCGTAAGTGTTCTGCTTCTTCCCCAGATGAAATCTGCAAACGTGGTTTTCTTCTTCAACCAGAAAATAACAACCAGAATGACGCTTTTCAGTTTGCGGAGCGGCCTCTTCCCAACGAGTAAGCTCCCTGTAACGCCTTTACGTTTTATTTCCTTCCTTTCTTCCCTTCCTTTTGAACCCTATTTTGGAATAACGTCCGCATTGAACGAGGTGCACACACTCACTTGAGAACAATCGTCATTCACTTTAGATTCTGAAAAATTACATATCTGATGGGAGTAGCCCATGACTTTTCTTACATAGGGGTTTTTTTTTTTCACGGCACAGCGATTTTGTCATTGAATGAACGCCACGCAAATTGAAATAGGGTGATTTTGGCGATATGAGTCCAAACAGAGTGAATTAATCGCGTGCAAAATCTTCATTGAAATCCAATTAAATGTTCATGATGATCCCGTAAAATAAATGACTGTGCGGCTGAATTCTTGAAAGTCAAAATACAAAAACATTACGGAAAAGCATCTTGTCTCATGAATAGAATGAACTAGATCCACAAGAGCTATGTTGACAGATGAGTTGCTGTTGTTGTTGTGACCCAGACCGTCCGACCTACCAGAAAGGTGTAAGGTATAACTGTTTGGACGGCTGAGAAGTGACTGATGAGTTGCATAAAAGTGAACTTATTTGAGAATATTTATTACTTTTTTTTTAGTTTTATGTACTTTTCTTGATAAATTTATTTGAAGCAACATCTCGAGAACGGTTCATGATAGCGTTCCTAAAGTGGTGTCATTCGTTTTTTAATGCAAAATGACGTCTTATATGATTTTTATTTGGCAGCATTACTGATTTTAAGGATTTTTTCAAAAATATCATTTAAACATTGTTGTTGATTCTGTGCTCATGTAATTCTCATTTAAACATTGTGCAATATCTCGAGAAGTGATTCGGAAGTGATTATTTATTATTGAAGTTCCTGATTTTATGATTGTTTCAATTGATTCGGAAATTGTAGAGGGAGGGGGGGGGGGTCTTCCGAACATTCGATCGTGTATAAATTGGATAGGATTCTAGTATTCACTATTCTAGTATTCTAGTATTCGATTGTAATAATCGTACACAATTATTTTCGAAACGTTTGATTCGTTCGTGAAATATCGCGTGCACACAAATACACACTAACTTACATACACTGACATACACCAGCATACATACACACACTAACATACACATATACACTAACGTACACATACACCAGCATACATACATACACACACACTAACATACACGCATTCACTAACATTTATACACTAACATACACATATACACATAGGTCCCTGTGGATGCCTCCCCCACTGGGTTCCGGTCTAAATTGGGTGGCACTTCCCGACCGTTCAAACAGTTACCTTACACCTTTCTGGTAGGTCGGACGGTCTGGGTCTCAACAACAACATATACACATACATACACACACTAACATACACACAATAACATATATACACTAACATATACACACATGCACTAACATACATACACATATACACTAACATACACACTTTTAACAGAAATACACACACACTAATATACATGCATACATCTCCTCAAAAACGTCACCATACTTTCCCTACACGTCGTACTAAGTATATAGGGAAAGTAATTAAAAGTAGATAGAACTTTTTGTAATGTTTAGGATCAAAACAAATGTTATATGAATTTGAAAATCTTGATAGTGATCACTCTAATAATAGTACGTAGTTTAAATGGAAAATACATAGATTGAAACACAAAAATATTATTAAAAGAGTTGTTATGGACACAATTATTAGATTTTAAGAGGGAAAGATTACTTTCAGTGGCTTACTTTTCATTCGGCAGTGAAACAAAAGCGAGTTTATACTGAAATGTTGATTCCATTTCTCGATTATAAAAAGTTAGGATATGTTCCTACGGAAGTTAAAAACGTTTTAAATTCTTTAAATATTGAGAAATGCAAGTTATTTTGTGTTAATGCGGCCTCTTTTAATAGGCATTTGTTGAGCGATTCCATCGTGAGTACTTTTTAACGCACATTTTGCTATCTGCAGGACTTGTTATTCGAGAAAAATATATTAAATTATGGATGCTTTTTCTACATCACATTCATTTGTATCGTGTTTTCAGTTGTTTTTCTTAGAAATGGGACACTTTTTTGAAGGATAACTCTTTCATTATGCGAGTAGAGTGATCAAAACATGTCTTTGCGTACTTAAAAGAGGTCACATAAGTTACATGTTTTGTTAATTTTATAACGAATGGGCAAAAATTTTTAAAACAGTCGTTTTATCTAAACGTATATAGAAAATATAATATAAGACTAAAATATAAGCATTTAATAATATTTATTCCAAGTAAGTCATGCAAGCAGCAAAATTTAGGTAAAAAATGTAACACGCTATCAATGGAATCGCCCTGTTACAGGTCTTAAAATACCTTTAAATCCGATAAGCATTGCCCATTGGGTGTGTATCAATAGATACATGTTAAAAGAGGTTAATTAATTTATATTTTTTTCGAATATTTCAAACGCTTAAAATTATTTATAAAATTTGATTTAGGTTTATTAGGTTTATTTGATTTAGGAATTTGATTTTAGAGGGGTTTTTATTTATGGGGGGGGGGGATTTCTATTGTACTAACCGACTGCCAACTTGTAAAATAAATTTTTAAACGATTCGTTAACATATTTCACACGTTGTGGTGCAATATGTTAACGAATCGTTTAAAAATTTATTTTACATATTTCACACATATATTTAACATATTTCACACGTTGTGGTGCCCGGCCGTCCAAATAGTTGCTCTTAGTCCCTTGGACGAGTCGGACGGTCTGGGTCTTCAACACGTTGTGGTGCGCAACCACTCAAACGGCTGCTGTAAACCCTAGGGTCAGTCGAGTGGTCTGGGTTTTTGACACATTGTGGTGCTTCAGTCAATAGCAGTGCTATGGTCGGATATTTAAACATAATGAAACATCTATTTTAGATTCAGGTAACACAACAGCAAAAACACGCAACATTTTGTAATCGTAATTGCATTCAAACGTGTTCTTTACGGAGCAAGTGAGCGTCATAAATGTAAATATATAATGACTGCAGAGGGAAACTTATAGTTTTTCTTTTCTTCGGGATCGTAGTTAGAAAATTCCTATTCCAAATAACGGGGGGTTTCGTCATCATACAAACTAAAAATATCTAGAATGTGTCTACAATCGATTTTCTCATGCATTCGTATTACAGATTTTTACGTCTATTTGAATCACAAACGAAAAATAATTTGATGTGGGCAGCACATGACTTTGCCTGCAGACTTATATTTACGTTTTTTTTATTTCTTCAATAATTCATTAAATTCAGTTTATTTGCACAAAATAACCTCTATAATTATTTTAAATGGCACTGAATTTGCAATTTTAATTCAATTTTCGTTCTCATTTAGTAAATGGATTTCTTTTTAAAGGTGGCGTAGCGAAAATGCTAATAAACTAAAATATCTCGAGAACGGCTATTCCTAGTGTAATGGGTTGGTCTTATTCTATTCATCGTCAAAAATTAAGTAGAAAACAAGCATTTAATTAATGTATTTGAGCATACGCAGTCTTTCATTTCAGATTTTGACGATTTTTGCGGATCATTTCACAAGAAAAAGCAGGTTATTTTTTTCGAATCGTATCAAAATCTAATCAGCACCAGAATAACTCACAAGTAACTTGTCTACCAAATTTTGTAAAATTTGGTCTATTAATCTCTCAGCTAGTATGGATACAGTCCATTTTTGCGGGCCATTTCGCAAAAAAAGGCGGTTTTTTTTCCCGAATCTTTCCAAAATCTAATCAGGATCAGGGTCACCCACAAGGCACTTACCTACCAAATTTTATGAAATTCGGTCCATTAGTTTTTCAGTTAAAGTGGATACATACACTGCACACATAGACACACACACAAACGTCACGCTGAAAATGAATTTTTCGTATTCTAGAGGTGTCAAAACGTGCAGATCCGTCGAAAACTCGAGTTCCGATTTTCGGCATGATTCCAATCTTTTCCCTATACATTACCATGTATTGCAGGGAAAGTAATAAATGAATAGTTTTAAGGATTTTTATTTTGAAGTTGTTCTGTAAAAAATCTTAATGTAAAAATATTAATTTCTAGCAAACACGTAGATAAGAAATTTCGGCTTGGAACTAAATTCTAACGAATATTTCCCAAAAGAGAGATCCAAATTACAGTCTGGGGCAACTGACTCACAAGAGCTTTTGAGCTTTTTTACACAAATTGGAGCCAGAGGATCTCCAAGTGCATTCCCCACCGCCCGATTCTTCAAGGCTAGATTAGATACCTTAAGGGTAATAAAAATTTTGAAAAATATTCTCTGTAATAAAAATTTGCCTGTGGTACTAAAATGGCGGCCATTTTTAATTATTTTTTAATTAGTATTTAAAAATGAAATGTTTAATTTTGGGAAAGAAGTAGTCATTTTATATACACACTAGCAGTATAACCGTTCTTCGTTCGGAATATATAATATAAAAAAATTTAAAATTCACAATCATGTGCAAATTTCTGTAATATTTTAAATGACATTATTATTATTCAAAGTATTCTATTAAACTATTTAAATTAATGCTCTTAAAAAGAAGTTTAAGAATCCCTGTTCTCGCTATGCAAAAATTATTTTCACAGGCAGACCTAAAGAATAAATCAGCCTGGTCCCGTTTGTAAACAAATTTGCAAAACATATGAAATGAAATCAATATATACCAAAATGAAAGCGCTAAAATTGTATGGGAAGATAGTACTACTTATACTTTCTCAGATTAGAAGATATACGGGTGTACTAATAGAAGATTACCCGTACTACAATATATGATTTTAACTGTTTTTGCCAAAATAAATCAAATAATGTAATAAATTGAAAATAATAGTAATCCCAAACCTTTAAGTCTAGAGGCCGTAATGGATATAATTCAGTCAAAAATGCAATTTCGATAAAATTTATTTTATATACATAACTTTATTACTTAAATCGGAAAAGATTTAATAAAAATCGTCTGTCGCATAAACACATTGGATTTTGAAACCTTTATTAATTTCTTTAAATAAATTTACTGGAAAAAATATCGTCTGCATTATGCTATGTCTATGGAAGTTTTAACTGTGCGTTTTTAATTAATTTCTAGACAATCTCTGGTCCTGGAAACTCGAAACATGGACTCAATTTTAAGTGCGACTATCCCAAGGATACCTACAAAATTTCATGAATTTTTCGATTTAGCCGTTTTCCCGTCATGATGAGACAGACAGATTTTCAATTTTATTCATATAGATTTTGCCTAAAAGTGAGTGAAGGAAACCATTTTGAAGTTTCTAAAATGAATCGTTTTGCAGTAACATTGAAGTTTTTAAAAATAATTTTGAATAAATATTGAAGATGGGATATCATTCAAAGTAGGTCAAACATCTTATTGAAGTTTTACATGAAAAATCAAGTAACAGGAATTCCAGGAAGTAGTTTTAAAGATATTCTAGTGTTCTTGTAATTTTGACAGGACACTTTATGCGATGACAGGGAACTTCTAAACAGTTTCAAAAGCCAAAGTATGATAGTCAATTTACATACTTCGAGTTGCTGTCCAGATAAATGAATTTTTTCAATCTTGGAATGACTCCGTTCTCTCGCATCATTTTGTTGATATACACACCTGAAGGACAAAATGATGAGACAATACATTTTGAAATCCCGATTATGCTCATCTCTTGCCCATCGGGTTTAAGGACCCCTTTATATAATTCATCAATTGTCTGAAAATAATAATATGATAATTTCTACATTAACATTCAATAGAAGTTTTCAATTTTCATATCCGCTTTAGCCAAAATAGGGATGAGACAAGATTAGCATCTATCTTCACTATATCAAACTATATCAATGATAATAGTTCAATGATTACAAAATGAAAACTCAACAAGAAAGATTAATCATGCATAAAGCATTGATTGTGAAACACTTTTCAACTGCAATGCAATTTTATTTAAACACCTCTAAAATGCGATACATTTAACGGTAATACTTTTTAAATTATCACAGTACTATAATAATTTATTTTACTTAAAATCTTAAAACCATGGAGGTAAAAGTATTTTCTAACTTCATGCTTAAAATTTCATCGAAAAAGGCAATGCTATAAATATATGTCGTTTGCTTCTCTATGTAAAATCAATGAATATTTCATTCATATCACCTATATTCCAGACTCCAGAGCTAAATCATTTTGCGTTAAAAAGATTCAGAAATTTTTTATACAACTCATCTTACAGCTTGATTTGTTTACGTTCTGCATACGTTAAAATGAGGTTTCGTTGTAGAAATAATCAAAGTTGGATGACCATTTAAACGTCGACACTGGGAAAAAAGATGGAAGCCCTATTTTATTTTGAAGTGGGTCACGTGATCTTTTTCTATAATGTGGGTGTTATTATTATTTTAATTTATATTAAAAGTACCAAACTTGTTTTGCTCAAAAATTTTTTTTATATTTTATGGGATCATTTGAAAATGACCTAAAATTTTCAAAACAATTTGCAAATTTTAACTTCGTTTGAAAAATAAGGTCCCATAGGGTTCAATTAATTTCATTTTTTCAACCTGGGTTCAATCCAAAACTGATATTATTCATTTACATCTCCCTGTGTCCCACAGACCGTCTCAACAACCTACTAAAATTTCATTTCGATCAAGTCATTTTCACGACAGTTATCGTGCGAACGGACAGACAGACAGAATGACTCAAGTCATAAACACTTTTTAACTTTGTTGCAAAATGTTAATAAAAGACTGCCTCCCATCAGCACGGCTTTTTCTCTTTTTACCTTGGGAACACATTTTTTTGTACGTGTGCTGGCAGTTATTTAGATTGTTCACAGCGAAAAACTGGTTAAGCGAAAATGAGGATCATTGTCGTCCGCTCTAAAATTAAGAGAATTAAAAATCTTTATTTGATTGAACGGGTAGTCAATCAAACGTGTAATTGAGAAAATTTCTAATTTTTTAAATTGAGTCGACATTATATACATATTTTTAGACAAGAAAATGAATTAGACGGTTTTTTGTATGCTCGAATTAAGTCTTCTTCAATAAACTGTATTTTGAGAATTTGTTTTGCAAAATAATTTGTAAATATCCTTTAATAATCGTTATGATAAGTTTGAAAGGCAGTTTTCTTCTTTGCCTTTTAAATGTATTAAGCATATCAGCGTTTTAATCGTCTGTTGTCTAATGCGAGATCTGACTGATATAATATAGTTATTAGGGGCTTTAAAATTTGATAGTTAAAATATAAAGAATATCGGGAAATCTTGTGAATAGTTCAATTATTATGGAATTGGTTGGTCTATAATCCAATGCCTTGTGTAAAAATATTTATTAAACGACTCATGTAATTAAGAGTTCAAATTATTTAAATTTGTAGCGAGCCAGAAAAATGTCCGACATTTTCGTAGCATAGCCAGTTTTTTTCCCCCTGGGAATATCATAAATATTTTCAACTTTCTATTAGTTATCCAAAAAATGTGTTCTTAAGGATTAGAGAGAAGGATCCCCGTGAGAGGGGGGGAGGGGGATTTCGTACATATTTCGATGGTATTCAGAGAAAAATGTAACGATGTCATCGCGAAATTCTCGAAAACTATTAGCGCTTGCATTTTAAAGTGGAGAGGGCCTTCAGATCTTTTCACGACAATGACCAGGGCAGAACATATGGCCGGGGCTTTTTTTTCTTCAAAGTCGTAGGTGTACCATTTAACATGATACGCCACTATTGTAGGTATAACAGTCATTACCAATGTCTTATTTTAAGGTCAATTGTCTCTGGGTGGAAAAGAAGAATTAAAAGGAAAATCAAATCTTTGAAACCTCGTGTTTTAATTAAAATATAAAATAAATATCTACAAATCTTTCAGTTCACTGGGTGCCCCTAAAATGCTTTTATCTAGAGTCTGGGTCCTGTAGGCCCTTGCATAAATCAGACCTTGTACCACATGACTACTCATTTAACTCTTGCATTGTAATAATCGTATTAAAAAAAAATGTAACGTATTATATTAATGCTTATATTAATGATCGGGAGACCTCGAACAGCGGTGACTCACACCACGAGAAAGATCAGTAGCTAGTTTCAGCGTGTACCGGCAATATATAAACCAATTATAAATATACGGTGATTGAAGTGAAACTCGCAAGAAGATGTCCAGATGCCTAATTTATTATGGTTTTCAAATGATCTTTATCGCAGAGAAAGCGATTAGGCTATTGGAAGTAAAAGGAAGTGCTTCAGATGCTGAAGTAGCCAGTCTGAATACTTCTGCATGTACTCAAAAGTCACTCGATCAACTTATGCACCCTATTTGGACAAAAGGAAAACGCTTAGTACTATATTGGTTGAAGAAAATTGTTAAGAAGATCAATTGTATTCTTATAACATAATTGTGACAACTGTAAAGACTAGAAGAAAACCAAAGCAGTCGTTGAGAAGATGTTTATTTAGGGAAGTTTCACATAATTACGTACTACAGATGGTGAAGATCAGAAAGAATTATTCTGACTTACTTCGTCTAGAGTTTAAAAACGATCTGATGGTTAAACTTTGACAGAAGTGTAGCGCAAGCTCTGGAATTAGATGATGTAGCCTTAACTGGCACGTTGTTGTGATGATGTAACTGGCATGCTGTGAAAGGTCAGTGCAATCGGAGTGAAATTTTCGTTTCATTATGGGAACTAATCAGATTCCGAATAGGGTTAATCATGCAATGTTAAAGCTGACTTATGCTACAGGCGCCGAGCCTTATCAAAGAAATTTTACATGCAAATGCAAACTGTATCTGTTCTGGAGATCCCAAAGGGGGGTTTCAAAGTCATTGAAAAAAAAATCAGCTGGGTTTCCCCTTGTGAGAGAAAGCAATTGTTGAACTGAGAAGTTAATGTAAAGTAAATTTAGATTATTGGAAATTATTACGTACATTTGCCTCACAATAAATTTGAAGGATTAATATGTTTTTGGGAGCAGAGCAAAATCTTTGAAGAAGCAAGGATCTTTTACAACACATTCAAATGTTATTGGCTTGGAGATGAGTATGCAGAAAATCCAACATAGATAGGGTTAGCAACCCAGTCTTTCGAAATGAATATCGGTTGTTCAGTTACAAAATTGTTTGGCTGACACAAATGAAAAGAAACGATAGTAAATAAATGCTTTTCGTTTGAAAATAGCAGGCAACTTTTTTCTAAAAGTATTAATAATTGAAAATAATAATCAGCTCATTAAAAATAGGGTTCTCCTGCGATTTTTGAAATTATAAGATTTCTTACAAGAATATTATGAGTTGGGACAATGGAGAAATCTTCTTCAACTGAAATCGAGAAGTCTTTTAGTTATCTTTATCCGGTCATAAAAAATATGATGGGGGCTGCACATGACTTTCCTTATATAATGTAATGAATTGACTCCTTTTACAGTCAAAATATAATGTATCCACGGTACTGTGTTTTTATCGTTAATGAGGCATCATTTTCATTGCGTCATTTTTAGCAATTTGGCGACATTTTCGTTAATTTGGCAACATTTATAAAAGTCGCCAAATGGGTGACATTCCGCCAAAATCTCGCCAAGCGTTATGAACAGAGAAATAAGTTATTCATATAGCACATAAATGACTATTAGAGTCCAAATGCAAAAGTATTACCCAAAGTATCATTTCTCGAGAATGGAACGAGATAGATCCACCAGAATGATGGCACCCAATTTATTGCATATGGAAAGTGAACATATTTATAAATAGTTAATAATTTCGTGTTTATTTTATGTGATTTTTTAATATTATGTATTTGAAAAATGTATAATATCTCAAGAACGGTTCACGCTAGGGTTCTAAAATTTATTACAATCGTTTTCTAATGAAAAATTACATAAGAAATAACTATTTGCGTAACTTTATTAAAGATTTTGAGTTTTTGATGATTTTTTCAAAATTTCACTCGAAAATTTAGGGGGGGGGGGAGAGGGGGGAGTCCCAATACTCGATTGCATTTAAAAACAATAGGTTTCCAGTATTCACGGATTGTAATTTTTGTATCAAATTTAGTTCGGATCGTTCCATTCGTTCGTCAAATATAATCTCCACAGACTCACTTGTCGCATGGTAAACCCATGAGCCAATATTTTCGGGAATGCGACCTAGAGTCTTCTTATTTATTTTTGGGGGTCAGCCTTTCGTTCGGCCAGCTGCACTCGAAATAGAAAACCAGGATGTCGAAGTTTCTTTAGATCTCGGTCGGATTCGTACCGAAAGATTTTAACGTGGGGTTTTTTCGGATTGATCATAGGGTTCTCGGCTTGTTTGAATTAGTTGGCCGAAAGGGTATCGGTTTCGCAGGGGCTTGAAAAGGGGCTTTTGTTTCTGGGGGTCTAAAAGCCAATGGCGTTGCTTTGGGGTCAAGGGGTTAAGACCCTGAATCCAATGGGATGTTTGTATGCGCCTCAGGGGCGTGTTTTAAAATCTTGGAGAGAGAGAGTTTTCAGAAATTTAAAAAGGGGAGCGAGGAGAATGATCTGGGACTTGAAGGCAAGAAGTTGCGCCTTTTTAGTGCGTTCCTTTTCAGAGGATGGACGACCTCAACTCGGCCAGTGAAATTGGTGAGTTACCCAATTGGGACTTTTTGTCTATATCATTTTTATTCGACCTCTCTCTCCAGGTTAAGGATATTTAAATATTTCATATTTTTAAATTTAATTTTTAATTACCATCTTTCAACTTTAGTCTATGAGACTATATACACTTTCGTTTTGTCTATCTTAATTTGATATACTTTCCATTTTTGAATATGAGAAGTGGTCTTTTAAATACTTTGAATCAATAATGTTGTAAATATTTATATAGTGTAAATAAATTAATGTTATACTCACGGCCTTATTCTTTTTCGCGCTCTTACCGGGCGTGTCCTAAAAAGGAAGTTACCTTAGGACATCACTTACATACACACACACACACACACACATACACACAGACATCACCTCAAAAACGATTGATTCATGTTCAGGTATGCTTGAAACGTGCTCTCCCGCCGAAAACTCGAATTCAAATGTTCAACCGCCGACGCAATCCTTTCCTTATACATTATAGTATGTATATAAGGAAAGTAAAACTATCTAGGTCAATCCAGCCCTGCGACAGGTTTGACGTTCCTGTGAAATCAACCAAAGGTTTTCACTAACGAAATTTTATTTGTGGCAATACAATAACTATTAATTATTCTTTCGAGATTTCTCACACACTTCAAAGCCTATTACAGCATACATCAGAAAAATGTTTCAGCAAATAGGAATGTCTCCTATTCAAAAGATGCTGAATTTCAAAGTGTTGCGCTAGAAAAATAATTCGACTGAAAAATATGTAAATATATAGATTGTTAACAATGACTTATAACGCGGCTTCAGGAATATCTCACCAAATTATAAGTTACAACAAAATGCAAGTGGAGTTGGAAAACTAATGTTGCACTAGATAGAAAAAGAAAAAGCTTGTGTAGCTCGAAAAGCTCTGCAGTAGAAATTAGGTCGCGTCTTAAACTATATTCTATGGCTCCAATTCAAGTGCTTTTGAAACCGACACCGAAGATCTCTTACTTAATTATGTAAATCACCCCAAGATTCATTTGGAAATCTTTAAGGGTTTGAAGGTAGGAAAAATGTTTAATAGCTCCTGTAAAAATTCCTATCATTTTCCTGAAAAGCCAATTCTTTAAAACTTGTATTTTTCTTCTTCTATTTGACGGTGCTAGACTTCGGAGGAAATATGTTGCGAGAAATGATATCCAGTCCAGTGCCTTCAATCTTTGCTATAAACCTAAGTATATCGTGTGCAGTGCGATGGAAATTTCTTATTAGGCAATCGAGACCTCCACAGATGTCAAAAATTCGTTTTTGTAAATTTAATATAAAACTTCCTTTTCATAAAATGTATATCACATTTCCATGTTCACAAAATGTATATTAAATTTTCATGTCCATAAAATTATAAAAACTTACTTTTTCCAAAATCACTTTTCACAACTAAAGTCAAAAAATGACTTACAATTAAAGAAAAAAAAATCTGTGTGTGCAGCATATGACTTTCCCTCCTATTCACGTTCTCTTTATTTCTTCAATAATTCATTATATATGAGTTTAATGGCACAAAATAACACCCACAATTATCTACAATGACGCTCAATTTGTATTTTTTATTCAATATATTTTAATAAAATATCTCGAGAATGGCTAGTCCTAGAATAATGGAGTTGATCTTATTCTTCTATTTCATCGTTAAAAATGACGTATAAAACAAGCATTTAATGGATATATTTGAGTATACGTAGTTTTTTATTTTAGATTTTGTCGGTTTTTGCGGGCCATTTCGCAAAAAATGGCAGATTATTTTTTTTTCCCCGAGTCGTAACAAAATCTAATCAGCACCAGAGTCACCCACAAATGACTAATCTACCGAATTTTGTAAAATTTATTCTATTAGTTTTTCAGCTAGAGTGGATACAGGCCATTTTTGAAGGCTTTTTCGCCAAAAAAGGCGGGTTGTTTTTTTCCGAATCGTACCCGAAACTATTCAACACCAGGGTCACATACAAGTGACTTATCTACCCAATTTTATTAAATTGGGTCCATTCGCTTTTGAGTTAGAGTGGAGACCATACACACAGACAGATACACAGACGTCACGCTAAAATTAGTTTTTTCGTATTGTGGAGGTCCCAAAACGCATCGATCCGTCGAAAACACGAGTTGCGATTTTCGGCATGATTTCAATCCTTTCTCTATACATTACCATGTATTACAGGGAAGTTAAATAAACAAACTGGACTGATATTTGTATTAGAGAGACTCTTGAGGACATGTCCTTGAGATAGAGCGTCTTGAAATATATTGATTGATGTATCCCGGGACAAATTTAACAGAATGTGAAGTTCTATAAGACATTCGAGTCGACCCTTGCAGCGAGATTGTGGTGCATCTCATTTCATTAATAAACGTTATGACTTATAAATGTCTTTCTGTTTCCTCTTGTTGGTGTTCGTGCAGGTGTTTTTGCTGCTAATGTTAGGTTGACCCGGCCGGCTCCCTACAATGTTTGGTTTGACTAATCAAGCACTGGCTCTTGGTGCGTGACTAATAAGTAGTCTTTGGGCAGAGGCAGTGCTCTCGAAAGCACACTATAATGAAGTTCAATTTTGCGTGTATTTGCGCTGTATAAATATTAGACAACTGCTAAACAGGAAACAAATTAAAAAGGATACACAAATTATGTCTGTGCCAAATCGACTACTTTTTTTTTTTTTTTTTTTTTTTTTTTGCCACTCCTCAACAAGAGGTGGGCAATGAAATGGACGGGGCACACAAGACCAGTAAGAATTTTCTGATGGGAGTTTTACCTCCAAACGCGGCATTTTTATCCCTGGTGCAAAATTCTAGGCACTTGCTCACTGATGATGTGAAAGCAACTTTTGCTCTTTAACGGGACAATGCGAATAAGTAAGAGCTTCCAGAAAAATTCTAATAAAAATCTAAAATCCCCCTTTTTTTTAAAAGAATTTTGTACAAATCTATGATTCCATCACTAAGCCTTTAGTGAAGAGTTAAAAAATCGCGAAAGTGTCCTAAAGGTGATAAAAATATAATGCATTAATTATCTTGCTCAATTGAATCGTAGAGAGTAAAAAGCACCTCGATGCAATCTTATTTATCGTCTTAACGCTGGTTTGTTGCCTAAAGATGATCTAAAAATGTTGGTCTTCCGGAAAATTTTCCAAAAAATTTTGAACTTATTCTTAGATATTATATTTCAGCTAAAATAATATGTCCAGTGATATTAAAAGTATTTATTCTTACATTATATATGTATATATATATATATATATATATATATATATATATATATATATATATATATATATATATATATATATATATATATATATGCTTGATAAAAAAGTTTAAAAAGGGTTTAGAAATATATAAAAATATTTTATGCACAAAAATTTCTAATACATATATATTGAAGTCAGCAACTGCAATTAAATATTTTAATTGAGTACCTGTGCTTTTGAAAAGTAATAAAATAATTATATTTTATCTAACAATCTATATATACACTTTACAACATAGTTGAAAAGTGTTTATGACTTTATTCATTCTATCTGTCTGTCAGCACGATAACTGCCTCAAAAATAACTTTATCAAAATGAAATTTTAGTAGGTTGTTCAGACAATCTGTGGGACTTATGGGAATGTAAAGGAATAATATCAGTTTTGGATTGAACCCGGGTTGAAAAAATGAAATACATTGAACCCTATAGGACCTCATGTTTCAAACATTTTTTAAGCGAATTTAAAATTCACAAATGGCTTCGAAAGTTGTAGGAAATATTCAAATAATCCCATAAAAAATATGAAAAAAAATGCAGCAAAATATATTCGGTAGTTTTTTAAATAAAAATTAAAATAATAATGACACCCATATTATACGAAGAGCTCACGTGACCCACTTCAAAATGAAACAGGGTGTCCATTTTGTGTCAAAATCGTGATTTTTATACATTTTAATTTATATTTAGTGCTGTATGCGTCCTAAAACCGCTTTATTTTTGCTTAATTTCTGTGCATCTACATTCTGAAACAACGCAATTACAATATATTTGAGTTTAAATGATCATCCAACTTTGATTATTTCTACAACAAAGTCTAATTTTCACTTATGGAGAATGTAAACACATAAAGATGTAGGATGAGTTGTATAAGAACTGCTGAATCTCTTTAACACAAAATTATTTAGCTCTTTGAGTCTGAAATATAGCTGATATGAATGAAACATTCATAGAGAATAGACGATTTTATAGCAGACTTTTTCGATGAAGTTTTAATCATAGAGTTGAATTACTTTTACCTCCATGGTTTTAAGTTTTTAAATAAAATAAATTATTGTAGTATTGTAATGAATGAAAGGAATGGAATAAAAGTGAATGAATGAAATATTTACAGCTTTTACATAGAGATCCAGCCGATTTATATTTCAATGACGTCATTTGAATAAAGTCCATTTGTTTTCGATGAAGTTTTCAAATATAATAAATTAATGTAGTTTTGTGATAATTTAAAAATATCACCGCTGAATGTATCGCATTTTAGAGATGTTTAAATAAAATTGCATTGTAGTTGGAACGTGTTTCATAATCAATGCTTTATGCATGATTGATCTTTCTTGTTTAAACAATTTAAGCAGCGAATTTAAAATTGACGTCATTTGAATAAAGTTAATTTTTTTGGATGATGTTTTAAGTTTTCAAATATAATAAATGATTGTAGTACTGTGATAGTTAAAAATATGTATTAGCGCTGAATGAAATACATCTGCGCGTTTTAGAGATGTTTATTGCATTTCAGTTGGAAAGGGTTTCATAATCAGTGCGTGATCATCATTGATCTTTCTTGTTTCTCATTACTTATTTTTCCCTTTTATTTTTTACAATAAGGTTTTTTACTTTTTATTTTTTCCTCTTTCTCTCAGGTGAGTCCAAATCAAAAGACGCCGTCGACGCAATACGGTTTGATCCGTTGTTATTCACTCCTTTTTAGGGATGGAATAACCAGAAAGATCAATCATGCATAAAGCATTGATTATGAAACACTTTCCAACTTCAATGCAATTGTATTTAAACATCTCTAAAATGCGATACATTCCTCGGTAATATTTTAAAAATTATCACAATGCTACATTAATTTATTAGATTTGAATACTTAAAAGTTCATCGAAAAAAATGAACTTCATTTAAATGGAGTCAATTAAATATAAATTGCCTGGCTCCTCGGTAATGTTTTTAACATTATTATAATACTACTATAATTTATTATATTTGGAAACTTCATCAAAAACAACTGAAATTTATTCAAATGACGCCATCGAAATATAACACGCCTGGCTCTCTCTATAAAAGCAGCATTTCATTCATTCAAATTATCCCATAAAATATATAAAAAAATTTCAGCAAAATATATTCAGTAGTTTTTTAAATAAAAATAAAAATAATAATTACACCTCTTATATGAAGCGATCACGTGATCATTGTATGAAGAGATCACGTGACCCACTTCAAAATGAAATAGGGCATCCATCTTGTCTCAAAATCGTGATTTTTAAAATTTCTTTTAATTCATATTGAGTGTTGTATCTGTCCTAAAACCCCTTTATTTTTGACTAAATTCTGTGCATCTACATACTGAAACAGCGCAATTACAATATATTTGAGTTTAAATGATCATCCAAATTTGATTATTTCTACAACGAAGCTTATTTTTCACTTATGTAAAATGTAAACAGCAAAATATGTAGAATGAGTTGTATAAGAATTACTGCATTTCTTTAAAGCAAAATTATTTAGCTCATGGAGTCTGCATAGCTAATATGAAGGAAATATTCATTGATTTTACAGAGAGGAGGACGATTTTTTTCGATGAAGTTTTAAGTATAGAGTTTAATTACTTGTTCCTCCGTGGTCTTAAGTTTTTAAATAAAATAAATTATTATAGTATTGTGATGAATGAAATGAATGGGAAAATGTTATGAATGAAATGCTGCTTTTGTAGAGAGAGCCAGGCGTGTTATATTTCGATGGCGTCATTTGAATAAATTTCAGTTGTTTTTGATGAAGTTTTCAAATATAATAAATTATTGTAGTATTATGATAATGTTAAAAACATTACCGAGGAACTAGGCAATTTATATTGAATTGACGTCATTTGAATGAAGTTCATTTTTTTCTATGAACTTTTAAGTTTTCAAATATAATAAATTAATGTAGTATTGTGATAATTTTAAAATATTACCGAGGAATGTATTGCATTTTAGAGATGTTTAAATGAAATTTCATTGAAGTTGGAAAGTGTTTCATAATCAATGCTTTATGCATGATTGATCTTTCTTGTTTAATGTATATATTATTTGTCAAATAGTTAGATTTACAATCTTTCTTTTTAATATAAGTCATTTGTCAAATACTATCTTGCCCGTACAGGCAAACAAAGAAATATTTGGGTTGTCTCAGCTCAAGTTTGTATTGCCCATATATTTTTTTTTTATTTTTGCATTTAAATATTAAACTGTTAACAACAAAAATGTAGCATGTCAGTCAATATTTACGTTAGAACTAACTCATTGCAAAAATCAACGTGGACCGCTGGTGATTCAATAATATGAATAGACTATGGTTTAGGAATTTTGGTACATGCAACCCGTTTAAAAAAATCGTTTTGTTGGTGTTAGTTGACCAGAGCAATGCGGTCATAGTATTTTTCGAGCACGGATTTTCTTGGGCCTTGCTCACAAAATCAAAATGGGGCCCCCAAATGGGTTGGTTAACCGCGCCTTACGTCTATTGGCTAGGTGTAACTGTTGAAAGCTTATCTCGAGATTTCGAAACGATCCTATCAGGCTTACGACATTTTATGTACGCGGCAATTTTTACATTCTGATCCATCAGTCCTTCTAGAAGTGTCATGCAGATTTATTATAAAACATTTTCTCAAATGCAGAAATTATATATTTTTTCAACCCTATTTTTACGTTTTCAGAGATCGTTAGAAGCATATTTAACACATAATGAAAAATAATATCTAAAACGGAACAGAAATATATATATTAATAAACAAATTAAAAAAACAAACAAGAAAAAATCAATCATGCATAAAGCATTGATTATGAAACACTTCCCAACTGAAATGCAATTTTATTGAAATCTTTCTAAAATGCGATATATTCAGCGCTGACATCGTTTAAATGATCACAGTACTATAATCATGAATTATATTTGAAAACTTAAAACTTTATCGAAAAAAATGAACTTGATTCAGATGACGTCATCGAAATATAAATCGTCTGTCTCTCTGTTGAGACCCAGACCGTCCGACCTACCAGAAAGGTGTAAGGTAACTGTATGGACGGCCGGGAAGTGCCACCCAATTTAGACCGGAACCCAGTGGGGGAGGCATCCACAGGGACCGTACCCTCCTTCCCCTACCACCAACCTCTCGGAAGGACTTACGGACCCACATGTTTAACGTGATCGTACTCCGCATGAACACGGCGGCATTTGTGGTAGCGTGCAAATCTAGCGCGCAAACCACGGGGATACCGCACCCGAGATGGCCAACAGCACGCGGTGTTCCGAGGTGGTCACCCACCAAGTACTAACCGCGCCCGATGCTGCTTGACTTCGGTGATCTAACGAGAACCGGTGTTTTCAGCACGGTACGGCCGTTGGCCCGTCTGTCTCTCTGTGTAAAAGCAATGAATGTTTCATTCATATCACTTTTATTCCAGACTGCAGACCTAAATAATTTTACGTGAAAAAAATTAAGCCATTCTTATACAACTCATCTTACAATCACTTGTTTACATGCTGCATCTATTAAAATTAAGCTTCGTTATAGAAATAATCAAAGTTGGGTGATCATGACCACTCAATAATAGTGTCATTGTGTTAGCACAGAAAATACGCAAAAATAAAGCGGTTTTAAGACGGATGTAACACTCAATATACATTTTTAAAAATCTGATGTGGGCAGCACATAACTTTCCTTATATAATGCAATGAATTTACTGCTTTTAAAGCAAAAAAAATAGATTATTCTTAAAGTACATACTTATATTCCTTTCAAGATATTGAATTATCGTCAATTAGACGTCATTTTCATTGATTTAGCGTCATTTTTATCTATTTGGCGACATTTTCGTTAATTTGGCAAAATTAAAAAAAGGCGCCAAGTTGGTGACATTCCGCCAAATTCGTCGCCAAAATCTCGCCAAGCGTTATGGACGGTGAAATAAGTTGTTCTTACCAGATAAATGACTATTGGCGTTCAAATACAAAAGTATTACTCAAATTACCTTTTCTCATGAATGGAACGAGCTAGATCCACGAGAATGATGTCACCCAATTTATCGCATGATATTACATATGAAAAGTGAGCATGTTTCTCAACAGTTAATATATTTTTACTTTCTTTATATACAAAATCTGATGTGGGCAGCACATGACTTTCCTTATATAATGCAATGAATTTACTACTTTTGCAGTTAAAAAAAATGTTATTCTTATAGTAGATACTTATATTCTTTCCAAGATATTGAATTTTTGACAATTAGTCGGCATTTTCATTGATTTAGCGTCATTTTTATCTATTTGGCGAAATTTTCGTTAATTTGGCAACATTTAAAAAAGTCGCCAAGTTTACGACATTCCGCTAAATTCGTCGTCGAAATCTCGCCAAGCGTTATGGACGGAGAAATAAGTTATTCTTACAGCGGATAAATTACTATTGGCGTTCAAATACAAAAGTATTACTCAAAGTATCTTTTCTCATGAATGGAACGAGCTAAATCCAGGAGAGTGGTGTCAACAAATTTATCGCATGATATTACATATGAAAAATGAACATGTTTCTCAACAGTTAATATTTTTTTTTAATTTATGGGATTTTTTGATAAATTTATTTAAGAAATGTGCAATATCTCGAGAACGGTTCATGTTAGCGTTCTAAAATTTATGTCAATCGTTTTCTAATGAAAAATTACATAATAAATGTTTATTTGCGTAACTTTATTAAAGGTTTTGATTTTCTGATGATTTTTTCAAAATTTTACTCGGAAATTTAGGGGGGTTTTGAACATTCGATTACGTTTAAAAACAGTAGGCTTCCAGTATTCACAGATTGTGATTTTTATACCAATTTTCATTCGAATCGCTCCTTTCGTTCGTGAGATAGCGTCCCCACAGATTCACTGACACACACACTTTCACACACACACACTTTCACACACACTTTCACACACACACACACACACACACTTTCACACACACACACACATACTTTCACACACACACACACATACTTTCACACACACACACATACTTTCACACACGCACAAACATCACCTCAAAAATGTTTGATTCGTGAGGCGGGATGCTTGAAACGTGTTCTCCCATCGAAAACTCGAATTCGAATTTTCGACCCCGTCACAATACTTTCCTTATACATTATGTATATAAGGAAAGTAAAAACTACCGAACCTATTTTCCTGAAATATTTCTCATATATTTTATGGATCATTTGAATATTTCCTAAAATTTTTGAAACAATTTGTGAATTTTAAAAAAATGTTTTGTAAATGAGGTCCCATAGGGTTTAATGTATTTCACTTTTTCAACCCGGGTTCCATCCAAAACTAATTGGGTGATATTATTCATTGACATTCGCATAGGTCCTACAGACTGTCTTAACAACTTACTAAAATTTCATTTTGATCAAGTCATTTTTACAGCAGTGATCGTGCGAACGGACAGACAGACAGACAGAATGAACAAAGTCATAAACACTTTTCAACTATGTTGGAAAGACGACGTTGACTATTTATGCTGACTTTTTTTTTTTAATTCCCCGCAGCTGGGAGGTGTATATGAGACTTGGGACGAGACAATTGTAACAGTTTGGTAAAAAATTATTTTTAATGAATGTATTTTTCATCGAGAAAAATAAATATCTCAAAGTAGAAGCAT
Organism: Amaurobius ferox; assembly: GCA_951213105.1. Classification (NCBI taxonomy): domain Eukaryota; kingdom Metazoa; phylum Arthropoda; class Arachnida; order Araneae; family Amaurobiidae; genus Amaurobius; species Amaurobius ferox. The sequence goes on along the minus strand of OX578135.1, from coordinate 6,841,908 downwards.
TGCACTATACGGGGTTACAAGGAAGGTCTTTCCTCAGGCCCATATCTCACGAACTACGGCAGCTACTTATGTACTTCATGTGCCGTTACCCCCTATAGCCACACAATGAAACCATAGAGGACTGCTTGACCCCGTTTTTTCGTAGATATCTTAAAGAGGATATCTATGGTGAAATAGGATATCTATGGAAATTTTTTTGGAGATGCGGGGGGGGGGGGGGGGCGAGGGTTAGAGGCCCATCTCAGTTATTTTTGCAGATAGTGGGAAGAGTCAATTAGAAAGTTGTAGGGCGAGTCACATTTAGTACAAAAATGCTTTAGTTCCATAACAAAATATGGAAAGGGGCCAGACAGTTCCCCCCCCCCCCCGAGAAAATAAAAACATCGGAAAGCAATAACCGAGACAAGGCAGTACTATGTGAATATACAAGGTAGGATCAAAAGGTTCGGAGACTGTGCCCGATATCTCCAACCCTGATTGGAGGAGAGGGGGACTATGTTACCGTGGCATAGAGGCACATGTGACGCGAGATGTGAAAAGGAAGAAGCAGGGTTTTTCCCAGACAATGCGTGTCAGTGAACTGTAGTCGTTCGCGTTCGTCGAAAACGGAAATTACGTTTGAAGAGCAACGTGCAAATATCAAATTCTGCCAGCGTTTTGGGAAATCGCCGACAAAAACATGGCACCTGCTGCAACAGGTTTTCACATCTCGCGTCACATGTGCCTCTACGCCACGGTAACATAGTTTCCCTCTCCTCCGATCAGGGTTGGAAATATCGGCACAGTCTCCGAACTTTTTGATCGTAACTTGTATAACAGACCATTTATTACCATGTACAAAATGCAGGTTGCATGCTTGTATACTCCAAATGCTGCCAGTCATGCAATAGGAAACCTGTATGAAAAATGCAATAAGTTGCATAAATAATAAAACGTTCGAATCCCGCCGCAGTTTCGAGAAATGCTGGTATAGCTATCGATGTCACTACCTATTGGCTACGCAGACGATTCGCCCACCCCACCATTCCATTGTTCCAGAATGACATGAAACTTCAGTGGGGGAGTGCCATCTCCTTTGGGCTCAGATATAGGGATTTTTAGTAGAGATTATACCAGAACATACAAGGAAATCTCGAAAACCTCGTTCTCTTAGAACAAAAATAAAAGCAAGGTGATATACAGTGGACTCTGGTTAAGACGGCACACGTTTAAGATGGATTTCTGGTTATTACGTACAAATACAGATTCCCCGGTTAAAGTCTATAAACATTGCATGTTATAAACATCGCTTAATACGTTCGTTCATTAAGATAGACACAATTAATTTAATTTTTTTAATCAGTAGAAGATGTGCCAGGACATACTTTTGAGCGATGGAGTAAAATTGAGAAAGACATAAAAAAAAGACTGTTTACCCAGAAGAAACAAATATATATATATATATATATATATTCAAAGGCCTTGATACTTGATATTTCATCATTCGCCTATAAACCAGCCAGAACCGTGAATCTTTTAGTCGTCACATGACGTTGCCCCGGCGCACCAGTGGGGGTGAAACACACTGCACCCAACGACACAACATCCATGCCTGAAGATAGGACTCGACCCCACAACCCGGCAGCCGAACGATCGCTAGGAAACGCTTGTCTTGACCGTTCGACCACCGCGTCGGCACAAATAAATATTACTTCATTTTAAAAATAGTAATAGGTATAACTACATTTTGTTTATGCTTTGACTGTTAATATTTTTTCATATTTACCTCATTATACATATTAAAATGTTTTGATTAAAATTTTGTCTTTTTGGTTTTAAGGTTATATTTTTAAATGTACCTAGTTACTATTTTACGCCAGGTTTATGAACTCCTGCTATAATAAAGTCTCGCTAATACGTGCAATAAATGTTGGCCCTTGACTGTCTGTCTTTACGAATGTAAAAGTAAATTTTTAGGATACCCAAATTATGATATTTTTTCTTGAAATTTTGTGAATATTTATAAATATATTTTTCATGTATTTCAAATGCGTATTCATGTGTCATGTATTTCAGATGTTTCAGTTGATTTAGACATAAATACTTTTCATAAAAATGTAGACAAAATCATATTAGAAAGTGATGCGATATATATATATCTAAAATTCAAAGTTTTTATTCATTTCATTTCTTTTATCCTGTAAAAAATGCTAACTGTACCAAAATTTAATCAGCACTAGGGTAATTTATTTATCAAATTTATTGAAATTGGATCAAGTAGTTTTTCAGTTAGAATGGATGCATACTTTGCACACACAGACGTCACTCTAAATTTAGTTATTTCGGGTTCTAGAGTGCTCGATATGTGTAGATCCGTCGAAAACTCGAATTGCGATTTTCAGTACGATTTCAATGCTTTTCCTATACATTACCTTGTAGGGAAAGTAAAAATAATATAAGATTTCAAATCAGAGGCAGATGATGTTAAATTTAAATTTATGTAGAAAAAGTTATTGTGTGACTCTAAATTGAATTCTAATAACTTGTTATCGATATTTGAATGTGGAGAATTGAGTTAAGTGATCATAGACAGTTTTTTTTTTATTCTTTTGTGCAAGTATCTACTATAAAATCATGAGTGATTCAAACCTGTTCCATACATAGTTTTATTTATAATTTAAAATAACTAATATTACCAGTTGTAAATTAATTAAAAAATTATTTCTTCATATATTTTTATTACAAACAAAATTTAAGGGCCCCTTAAAATTTGGTGGTGGTGGGGGGGGGGGGGCACAGCTCCGGAGGCCTGTACGTTAATCGGGCCCTACCGATGTACTCGTCTTAACAGAAAAATTTTTGGTAGTGTTTTACTCCAAGTAAATGATGTAAATTATGCATTTATAGAATAATTACAAATTTTAGAATATCTGTAACAACAGAATTTTGTCAACAAATTATATATAAGTGTTAGATATTTATAACCATTAGAACCAACGATATTTTAGTCCAATAAGCAAATAATTTGTTAACAAAAAAGTCCTTTTGGTAACTTATACTTTACTATAGTATAAATGCATATGTGTTTCTTAAATTTTTCCTTTGAGCACATTGCATGAATAATATTCTAATATTTTTTCCACAGTAACATGTCCCTTAATATTTCTGTTATTGTTAAAAATAGTAGTGAACATGACTATATTAATATGAGATTATATCCCAATTCGGATACTGATGTTTCAGTTGACGAAAGCTTAAATGTTATCCATCTTACACGAAAAATCTTTGATGTCTTATCAGACTATAAGTTAAGTTATCTTATTAATTAGAAGTTAAGTTTATCAAAGTTATAGTTTATATAATCTGCCACATTAAAGCAATCGTATGAAAATACAGTTTAAAAGAGTTATTAGTTTATTAAGTGTACGGCACAGACACAGGGCAACTTCACTGCAAGACACTATATTACAGAAATGATTTCAAGCTGCATACCTGCTATGACTGTATCTCAAAAATAATAGTGGTTAAAAGAAGTTGAGATGGCATGTTGGAAAGGTCTACGGTAGTCTAGAATGCTTTCTAAAGTCGTATGCTTGTATCTTCAAAATCGAGAAAATTTTGAATTTCAGAAAAATAGCAAATTTACAGTTTTCTTTTTAATCAGACAGCATATCTATATGAAAAATTCATCTGAGTTTGACGAAATTTCCAGAGATGTTCACAAATAAATAGTGTGTGAGATAAGTTCCCTAAAAAATTTGAATTTCCAACTCAAAACCTTTCCTTATTTTAAGCTAAAAATATTAAAAACTCGTATTTTTGACATAAAAATATATCATTTCGTTTATGGTGAATCCTGTAGAGAAATCTATTTAACGTCAAGAGATTTTCTCCACGGCTCGATTTTATGTATACTATTTGAGATGACATGTTTACCGTTGTTGTAATTATTTATTTTCTTCGTCCAATATGCTAAATCATTTGTCCAAATAAAAAACTGAGTTTAGGGACAAACCTTCGAGGAGTCATCAAGATTCGTGATTCTAGCTCTTTGGGACAAACTGACCAGGGGAAGCAAAAACATAGGGGGGAAATCCTTCCTGTTTTTTAGCCTTCCTCTGAATTCAGGGATGAAATTCGAAGACACACGGGGTGTCATTGAATGATGAATTAGGGTCGGGAAGTGTGAAAGTCATTATGGGCCAATTTGGGGTAGAACCAAAGAGCTAGAATCTTGATTGCTTCTCGAAGGGTAGAACCTACCTCTTTCTCGTGTTATTCGTGGACTCTGCAAGACTGCAAATTCAGCATAAAGACGTTATGTGAATATGCCCATAAGTCAGGACACAGTGAATCAGACATCTTTCCGTTTTGTTTTGTTTTCACATTCGGAAAGTTCTTCGCCAATGTTCGTTGTGGAACTATAACATTTTTGTATAAAACTTGACTCGTTCTACAACTTTCTAATTGATCCCCCCCCCCTCCCCTATCTGCAAAAGGGGCTAAAAAGAGCCCTCCTCTCCCCTTAAAAAACGGGGGCCACAGGGTCTTACTGTGTGGACCATAGGAAGTTTCCTATACAACGACACAAGAAGTGAATAGCTATCTGCCGTAATTCGTGAGATATTGGCCTCGGGAAGAGCTTTCCTGGTAACCCTGTATATATCTTTAATATCTAAAGTAAAACACCTCGTGTTCAAATAGATTTTATAGGTAATACTGCAGTCAGACCTGTGTTACAAGCGTATCCGTGTGGAGGGGCCATTATAACAAGGGGAGTTTTGAATAACAATAAGACAAAATAGTGATTGCATTGCTTTTCCTTACGCGCAAATAACAAATCTGAATACTGTAAACCATAGTTTGATCGAAATCTAATACAATTGCAATTTAATTGCAAGAAATCTGAAAACGTATTTTTTTTCCCCCTGTGTTGATAACGATGACAAGTAGAACTGAATTTGCAGAATAGAAATGTATGAAAAAATCCAGTAGAGATATTTCTTAAAGAAATGTACAATTTGGTGTGAGTAAAGCAAAATAATTTTCTGAAGAAGTTCTTCTTTTTCTTTTTAAGAAATTGGACAGTAAAGTGGCTCGAATGCTCAAGGCAATTCACATCCAGCTTGAAAAGTGTCACTATCCAATTGGAAGAGCATGTTCACCTACTAGAGAATAAATTCAATAGACCTGCCTCCCACATCACACAAATAATAAATCAAACATATCGATTATGCATTTACAATCAAGCCAATTCTACCAATGAACTTCAAGCAAGCAGTTGGGGTCACGCGGAAAGAAAGGTACTCATTCCTTTTGGGGTAACTGGCATTCCCTCCCCCTTGGCACGGATTGTTTGGCGCGATTTGGCGACTCCACTGAAATTCAATCTTTCGCTACCGTGTACATTTCGGCAACCCTAAGCAAGAGAGATAGAAGGGGGAAGTAAGTGGTTCGCCCTTCTATTAATGATGAATAATGCATATTGGACGGCTAAGGGGGGAAGTGGATGACATGTATGCAGACCGGGGGGGATAAGAAGCACTGTGTTCTGGACGAGTGATGGCGAGTGAAGCCATCTTTTCCCCAGTAGATGAATAAAACGTGCGGGAGTAGAGGGAAAGCATTCGCAATTCAACTATGCTGCCAAAGATAGCAGTGGCGGCGCTTGCTTGGCGATCACTGGGTGCTTAGAAAATAAGTAAAGGGGGGGGAGGGGGGGGTGCTGATGTAGTTCGGAGACCATTTGGTAGAGGGGAGAATGGCCTTGGGCTCAAAATGGGGTCGTTGCAAAATTGAGAGATGGTATTTGTAGGGTGATGTAGCTTTAAATGTTTTTTGTGAATGTTTCTTTCTGAAAGGAATTTGAGTAGTCGTTCTTTCTCTGTGCTGTGAATTGTGATGTACTTTCCTCTGGTAAAATTAGCAAGTTACACTCCCCCGAGGGGGTGCGTTATCAAAGTTGGTATCAATCGGATGATTTTTTTTCAAACCCTTTAAAATGAAGTTTAGATTATAATTGTGATCAACAATACGGATATTTCAAAAGAAAAACCCCAATACGAGCTACTTAAAAATGAAATAATATTGTGGTATGAGAAAGTCGAGTGGAGCCACATTTCAGTTAATGATTGTTTATAAGGCACACATTACAGCATAAATGAAATATGAATTTAAAAATTTGACATTTGAAGTTTATTAAAAGTTAAATTCTGATTTAATAGGGCAAGCCAAGAATACGGATGCAGTCGAAGCCATCTAAGAGACCCAAAAGACTGTCCATTCTGCCCAGTTAAGGGTCTGTTCTGAGAGCGATCAGCGAGAATGCATTTTGAGACTGTTGAATGGGTTACTTGTCACTCTAGTGCGATACGTCGAGATTCCATTCAAATAATCATTCAAGTTCCATGTAAATAACCATTCGAATTGAATGAATCATCTTGTGCCCATCGTTTCATTTCCCCGCCGATGTCAAAATGTCATTCGTGCGAAAACATAGTTATAAAATGTGTCATATGATTTTATAAAGCAGAAGGATTTCTCAAATTGGGAATCTGACTTTAAAAAAGAGCGTCCTTTTGTTGTTATCTCAAGTCCGCTCGGAAGTCACCCGTGAGGTATGCTTTCAATCCTGATGTTGATACACGAAATCGTTTTCGTGCTGTTATAGTCTGATGTTGGAATTGGCTCTGTATATACAATGAGTGCAAACGCAGTAATGCATCCCCTTATCATGCTTCATCCTCTACCAAATTTCAATGGGTTTCATCCCAAGAACGCATGCGTCCACCCATCTAGCTCCATGGAAAATATAAGGCTCCCTCTGACCAGTACTAGTCCTTCCAATGCTGGTGTATTGTTTTGCAAAATTCATGCATCTGACGCTTAAACAGTACAGGCTTATATTATATATATATATGTAACAGTAGATCTCTACTTATATCTTTTGCGATTGGCAACATTGGTCTCTTCATTCGAATGGATAGAACATTTGCAGTGTATTTCAGGTATTCTTGTTTCCTATATAACTTTTCAATTTTTATGCTTGTAGTCCAAGTAATAACAGTTTATAGATATAATCTATCTCTTATTTCAGAAACAATCATATTCTGTTTTCATTTTGATTAGATACTTGGACTTGAAAAATATTTTTTTTCGAAATGAACGATTTTTTAAGCTTAGTACTTATCCACGTGTATAGCTTTAATGCTTGGATACTTTTTGTTTCCCTATTATCAAATCCACACCATTGATATGTCTTGATTATCTTTAACTTGTTGACTAAAAATATGCATTTTATTTTCCTCGTGATTGATGAATTGGCATATTTTAAGTCAGGGTTCTTTGAATTACAACCTCTCTCTATTCTATCATTGGATTTTCATATTATATTTTTAATATATATATATATATATATATATATATATATTAGAAAGAATCAATTCCAAGTAATTATGAAATATTAAAACAATAAAATCACCAAAGCAGTTGAACCACGGCTACCATGTCGAAAAAAGAAATGAAAAGCATCGGCTTAATTTGGAAGTTAATTAGACTAGATTCTTCATCAGGTCTGAGCATCTAACCCTAATTAATCCAAACAAATACTTGTTTCAGATAGGACAATAGTAAGTTACTATAAATGCCATAACTCAGACTACAAGCATTAATAGAGGAAAAATTATTAAAATATATATATATGAGAGAAAACAATTTAAATATTAAATATTAAGCATATATTACATGTTATACTAACGGTATATTATCTTCAGTAATATAACTGTACATTAAAATAACATCTAAGTATTGCTTATATTTTTTTTCCTTTTGGGGGGAGGGGGGGGCGGATCATACCGTTTCGGTTAGGCATCTCCAAACTGTTGACACTAAAATCGACTCCTTCAGTTTTGTTGCTATAGCTTTTTGCAATACACATCTATAACGGCCCTTCCATTTGTCATAACATATCGTTTATTACACGAATTTAAGGCACGCTTTCGCCCACTTTTTTGTGTGTCTTCTGACTTGGAAAATAATACATTTTTACTCTAGATACTGTTCATTTTCCAACTTTAACATTTTGAGTAACTGTTTTAACGTTTAAACCTTAAGAAAATTTAATATACGTTCGATTTTTCCTTTGTCACCTGGACACATGATGTCAAACTTGGATCTAAAAGTTAGCGAGTGAGGCCATTTCATTGTGGCTACCTTTTTTAAAGGAAGTGAAAGTTGACTTGTTAAAATATTTCGTTTTACAGTGTCAAAATCCTTCCAATCTTTCCATTTTAATAAACATACTTTTTTCATTTAATTGTCATTCAAGTCAGCCAAATATATTCCAAACAACAGCTTTACAATCAACTTATTGCTTATATACATAGTAGGAGAATGTATTGTGATAGGGTCGAACATTCGAATGTGTGTTTCTAACAGAAGAGCATGTTACAAGCGTCCCTGAAGGTTATGTGAGTGTGTATGTGTATGTGATGTTTCACGAATGAATGGAGCAAAATGCATTCACTATGGGGCGCCACCATCCGTTAAATTTTTGGGGAAAAATGGCTTACGTGGTGCCTACTCCTCACAACTCATTATGTTGTATCGTAAAAAATTGCACACTTTTCTACCGTCGTGAATAAGTTTGTCGTTACTATTGTAAAAAATAATATATAAATATATATAATATATATATATATATATATATATATATATATATATATATATATATATATATATATATATATATATATATATATATTCATTCCCGTCAGTCAACCTCTCCTAAAATTTTGAGGTCCTCATCAGTAAAAAATCACCAACGTTACCTCTTCCTCAAAAAATAAAGGAACTTTTCTCACTTCCGATTCCGCGCTCTGATGCAGAACTCTTATTATTATGCCAATGATATCAAAGCGGATTTTTTTTTATACATATAATTTCAACACAAATTCCGAGAAGTCTATATTTGTGGTGACAGATTGGTAGGTTTATTATTACATTTAAAAATCTCAGCTTTGATATTATTATATAAAGGTTCTATGCATTTATTTCTGCGCAGTTATATGTCGGTCTGACGTCTTACCATCAACCTACCGATATGGCTTTGCAAATATAGACTTCTGGTTGTTTATAAAATAAATATGCTGTTTACAAATGCCGCTCGTTTGGCCGCTAGGCCAATAGACAGCGAGCTCTCCAGTATTCCAGTTTTCCCTCATACATTTTAGATAGGAATTTTAATTATTAAGTAAAAAATTTCATTTTTTACACTTTCCAACATAGTTGAAAAGTGTTTATGACTTTGATCATTCTGTCTGTCTGTCCGTTCGCCCGATAACTGCCGTAAAAATGACTTTTAATAGGTTGATGAAATTTTAGTAGGTTGTTGAGACGGTCTGTGGGACATATGGGAATGTAAAGGTCACCCAGTATCACCCAATTAGTTTTGGATTGAACCCGGCTTGAAAAAGTGAAATACATTGAATCCCATGGGACTTGTCCCGAGGTAACTACCTCTTTTAGGACACGCCCGGTTAGAGCGCGAAGAAGAAAAAGGCCGTGAGTATAAACAAAACATTAATTTATTTACACTATATAAATATTTACATAATATTGATTCAAAATATTTAAAAGACCACTTCCCATATTCAAAATGGAAAGTATACTAATTTAAGATAAACAATACAACAGTGTATGGAGTCTCACAGACTGAAGTTGAAAAGATGGTACTTAAAATTGAGATTCCCTATGTTATATTTAATCATCCTTAAAACGGAGAGAGAAGTCGAACAAATACAAAGTAGGCAAAAGGTCCCAAATGGGTAACTCACCAACATCGCTGGCCGAGTTGCGGGCTTTCATCCTTCAGAATCAAACGCACTTAAAAAAAGGGGCTACTACTCGCCCTCGAGTCCCAGATCATTCTTTTTCGCTCCTTTTTCAAATTTCTGAAAACTCTCTCTCTCTCCAAGATTTTAAAACACGCCCCTGAGGCGCATACAACTATCTCATTGGATTCTGGGTCTTAACCCCTTGACCCCAAAGCATCGCCATTGGCTTTTAGACCTCCAGAAACAAAAAAGCCCCTTCTCAAGTCCCTGTGAAACTGATATGCTTTCGGCCACTCATTCAAACAGCCCGCCAGACCTATGATCCGTCCGAAACGGACACACAGTAAATCTTTCGGTAAAAATGTGATATCCAAAAAAACACTCCCCGACATCCCGTCTTCTATTTCGAGTACAGCTGGCCAAACGAAAAGGCTGACCCCCAAAATAAATACGTAAACTCTAGATCGCACACCCGAAAATATTGGATCATGGGTTTACCATGCGACAGGACTTCCTTTTTCAAACATTTTTTAAGCGATTTTAAAATTCACATATTGCTTCGAAAATTTTAGGAAATATTTTTAGGAAATATTCCGAAAAATATATAAAAAAAAATTCAGCAAAATAGGTCGGTAGTGTTTTTAAATAAGAATTAAAAATATCTGATGTGGGCAACACATGACTTTCCTTATATAATGCAACGAATTTACTACTTTTACAGTAAAAAAATAGGTTTTTCTTATAGTAGATACTTATATTCTTTCCAAGATATTGAATTTTCGACGATTAGTCGCCATTTTCATTGATTGAGCGTCATTTTTATCTATTTGGCGAGATTTTCGTTAATTTGGCAACATTTGAAAAGTCGCTAAGTTGGCGATATTCCGCCAAATTCGTCGCCAAAATCTCGCCAAGCGTTATGGATGGAGAAATAATTTATTCTTATAGCAGATAAATGACTATTGGTATTCAAATACAAAAGTATTACTCAAAGTATGTTTTCTCAAGAATAGAATGAGCTAGATCCACGAGAATGATGTCACCCAATTTATCGCATGATATTACATATGAAAAGTGAATATGTTTCTCAGCAGTTAATATTTTTTTTATGGCATTTTTTGATAAATTTGTTTGAAAAATGTGCAATATCTCGAGAACGGTTCATGTTAGCGTTCTAAAGTTTGTCAATCGCTTTCTAAGGAAAAATTACATAAGAAATGTCTATTTGCGTAACTTTATTAAAGATTTTGATTTTTTGATGACTTTTTCTAAATTTCACTCGAAAATTTAGGTGAGTTCTGAACATTCGATTACGTTTAAAAGCAATAAGCTTCCAGTATTCACGGATTGTGATTTTTGTACCAAATTTCATTCGAATCGCTCCATTCGTTCGTGAGATATCGTCTCCACAAACTCACTGACACACACACACATATATACTTTCACACACACACACTTTCTCACACACACACATACTTTCTCACACACACACAGACATCACCTCAAAAATGTTTGATTCGTGATTAAGGATGCTTGAAACGCGCTCTCCCGTCGAAAACTCGAATTCGAATGTTCAACCCCGTCACAATACTTTCCTTATATATTATGTATATAAGGAAAGTAATAATAATGACACCATATGAAGAGGTTATATGAAGAGATCACGTGACCTACTTCAAAATAAAATAGGGCATCCATCTTTTTTCCCCCAGCGTCAAAATCGGGATATTTAAAATTCTTTTAAATTTATATTGAGTGTTGCATCCGTCCTAAAACCGCTTTATTTTTTTTATTCTCCGTGCATCTATATTTTGCGCCAACGCAATGACACTATTTGTGAGTTTAAATGATCATCCAACTTTGATTATTTCTACAACGAAGCCTAATTTTAAGGTATGCAGAATGTAAAAAAAATCAAGCTGTAAGATGAGTTGTACAAGAATTACTGAATTTTTTTAACGCAGAATTATTTAGCTTTGGAGTCTGGAATATAGGTGATATGAATGAAATATTCATAGAGAAGCAGACAATTTTATAGCATTGCCGTTTTCGATTTAAACATGTTAGAAAGTACTTTTACTGTCATCGTTTAAAGTTTCTAAAATAAATTATCGTGGTACTGTGATAATTTAAAAAGTATCAGCGCTGAATGTACCGTATTTTAGAGATGTTAAGGGTCACACTGAAATTCTTGAGATACGGCTCATTGGTACAAGTTAAAATTACCAACTCTCAGGAGTGAGCGCTCACAGTACTCCCCTCCAACATCAATGCACTTTTGTAGGCGAATTTTCCAAAGATTAAATGCTTCAAGCTTACTTTTTTTGTGGAATCGATGAAAAATATGCTCTTATAGCCTCATCAAGTTCATCTTCGGAATGAAAACGACACCCACGTAATTTTTACTTTCCTTATATACATAATGTATAAAGAAACTATTGTGACGGGGTCGAAAATTCGAATTCGACTTTCCGAAGGGGGAGCACGTTTCAAGCATCCCTGATCACGAATCAAACATTTTTGAAGTGATGTCTGTGTGTGCGTGCGTGCGCGTGCGTGCGTGTGCGTGCGTATGCGTGTGCGTGCGTGTGTGTGTGTGTGTGTGGAGACGATATTTCACGAACAAATGGAGAGATTCGAACGAAATTTGGTACAAAATCACAATCCGTGAGTACTGTAAGCCTATTATTTTTAAACGTAATTGAATGTTTAGAACCCCTCTATATTTCCGAGCGAAATTTTGAAAAAAATCATCAAAAAATCAAAACCTTTAATAAAGTTATGCAAATAGACCTTTCTTATGTAATTATTCCTTAGAAAATGATTGACATAAACTTTTGAACGCTAGGCATGAACCGTTTTCGAGATATTGCACATTTTTCAAATAAATTAAAAAAAAAAATAAGTGTTGAGAAACATGTTCACTTATCATATGTAATATCATGCGATAAATTAGGTGACATCATTCTCATGGATCTAGCTCGTTCCATTCATGAGAAAAGATACTTTGAGTAATACTTTTGTATTTGAACGCCAATGGTCATTTACCTGCTATAAGGATAACTTATTTCTCCGTCCATAACGCTTGGCGAGATTTTGGCGACGAATTTAGCGGAATGTCGCCAACTCGGCGACTTTTTGAAATGCTGCCAAATTAACGAATATCTCCCCAAATGGATAAAAATGACGCCAAATCAATGAAAATGACGACTCATTGTCGAAAACTCAATATCTTGGAATGAATATAAGTATCTACTATAAGAATAACTTATTTTTTTTACTATAAAAGTAGTAAATTCATTGCATTATATAAGGAAAGTTATGTGTTGCCCACATCAGAGGTTTTTTTTATTGTAAAATTAGTAAATTCATTGCATTAAATAAGGAAAGTCATGCGTTGCTCACATCAGATTTTTTTTTTTGTTTTAGATTACAAAATAGTCCAAAGTCAAAAAATAGCAAGATCAGGAGATTAGGGTGGATGTTCTATCACTTTGATGTTTTCTTGTTCAAGAAATTGGACTTTCATTCTTGCTGAATGAGAAGATGCATTGTCATGGTGAAGCATGAATCCCCTAACATTCACTTGCTGATGAATTTCTGGAAGACACTCTGTGGTGTACCCGTTAGCTGTAACTGTCTGCTGTCCCTCTAGCTTTATGGTTTTGACCAGACCTGTACTTCTGATGAGGAACATGGTATACATTACTTTTCTCATTGTTCGTTGTCTTTCCACCATTGTTGGTTTGGGGTCATCTCCAAAGATCCATACTTTACTTTCTGGATGTGTTTGAGCATCAAAAAACGGTATGTACGTTTCATCAGCAGTTATGATTTTAGAAATAATGCGGTGTCCACCATCATTAAGTCGTTTTAGGATGTCTTTACTGATTCTGACACGCTCCGCTTTTTGGTGTTCTGTTAAATCATGGGGGACCCAAAGGCAAACTAATTTTTTCATATGCAGTTCTTCATGAATGATTTTATGTATATCTGCGGATCCAATGTTAAGTTCCTTCTGCATCATTTGGTAGGAACGGCGATTATCATCGATTAACATTTTTCGGATGGCCGACACATTTTCTGGAACTGCAGCTGACAAAGGTCTTCCTGTGTGTTCTTCATCCAAGAGAGAATTTAGACCTCTTCTAAACTCTGTAAGCCATCCGAATACAATGGCACGAGATGGCGCATCATTTCCGTACGTTAATGGTAGACGTTGAAGACATTCTTCTTGACTTAGACTCATTTTAAAATCATAGAAAATCATAGTTCGATAATGCTCTCGCGTCAACTCCATATTTTTTCTTTCAAAATTTATTCTATGATAGCTAAACTGTAATGGTTGACACACATTATGGTCTGCGGACATAAGAGTTCAAATTTAAATATCCCACCAATATCTTTTTTCTAGTGCATATCATCTGCCCCTGTCTAAAGAATTTCAGTGTGACCCTCGTACGCACGTGGACATATTTAGAATCTCCAAATCCACTTTACTTCACAATTTCTTTAACGCAGAACGAAATATCTCGCGTTCGTGCACCACCATTTCACCAAGGAAGAAACAATATCAGAACTGAATGAGCAATGGGCTAGTAAATGGGTTTTAGAATTGTCAGAAATGTATAGAATTTTATTAGAGACAAGCAGCATACCCGTTCTTCGTACGGAATATAAAATATAAAGAAACTTAAAATTCGCATTCATGTACAAATTCCTATAGTATACTAAATGACATTGCCGATCAAAATATTCTGTTACAATATTTAATTTATTTCGCCTAAAAAGGAGTTTAAAAATATCTGTTCTCGCTCTACAAAATTATCTTAACGGGCAGATCTGAAGAATAAAACATCCTGGCCCTGTTTGTAAACAAATATGCAAAAAATATGAAATTGAATCAATATATACAAAATAAAAGCTCTACAATTGTGTGGGACCCATACTACTTATATTCACGAATATTAGAAGACCCGTGTATTAGTAGAAGATCACACGTACTACATATGAGTTTCTAAAATATTTGCCAAAATAAAACAGATTGCGTAATAAATTAAAAATATCAATAATCCCGCAATCTTTAAACCTAAAGGCCGTCATTCATTCCAATATATGCCAATATATGTCAAAATATAGGTCAATATACCTGTACTACTTATATTCTCGTAGATTAGAAGATATACCCGTGCATTTGTAGAAGATTATGAGTTTCAACAATTTTTGTAAAAATAAAACAATGACGTTATACATTGAAAATATCAATAATCTCTGAAAATATCAATAATAATGATAGTTTTTAAACCTGAAGACCTTGATGGACAATTCCGGCCTCTTTTTTTTATTTTTTTTATTCGATTCGAAATGTTTCAAAACGGACAAAAGTACAAAAATTTTTATTCTCCAAGCTGTATTTCATGTTTTATTAACAGTCAACTGACTGTGGCGGGAAAACGGTCCATTTTAGCGCGTACGGAATGTGACGTCACCAGGTTCGTCCGCAGCTCCCGTCTTTGAGAATTGGTGCATTAGTTTGGTTACATTCGTAAAGTTCCGATAGTTATAATTGTTTCTTCCGTCCCAAACTTCCGAAAAGTTATAAGTATTGTATCGCTCCAATGTACCCGACTACTAGTTTTACATCAGATAAAATATTTATATCTGTGCCAAAAAATATTTTTCGTGAAAAATTATGTGAAGCGCAGGAAGCCAGATTGTAAGCGAAATTCACCACTGTCATTAAAGAGTGTTCATTACGTATGTTATGATAATAAATCAGTGACTTGTATAATACACTTTTCAAAACCATTTTATGAGAAGTTATTTCTTTATGATTTAATAAACTTTGAAAATCCACTACTGGTGTCTACTACTGATTCGGCACTCTATTTTTAATTTTGCTATTACGAATGAATTTAAAGCCAGATTCAAAGTAGATTATTGACTTTGTACCCAGTTTAGTGTTGTTGTTGTTGAAACCCAGACCGTCCGACCTACCAGAAAGGTGTAAGGTAACTGTTACCCAGTTTAGTGTGTGATGTTCGCAGTTAGTTTAGTGAATATAAAAAATTCCTTGCATAACATTTTTTTATATATGTATATACTGCAGTGAGCAGTTGCAATTTAGTATTTTCATTAATTACATGTGTTTTTGAAAAGTTATAAAATAGATTTTATCTAAGAAATTAAATCGCAAATTTGAAACATTGCCCAAAAGGAATAGAAATGAAATGGAAAATAATTTTAAATTCCTTCACCTATTCAGAATCATAAATGATTTATTGTTTATTATAGGTTTTAAAATATAATATTATAAGAAACAGTTTAAAACTACTTTTAATTTAAAAATAAATTATTAGAAATTATATTTAGAATCCTCACAAATCATATAAATATAATAAAAAAAATATGCATAAAAAAATATATATACGTATAAACATAAATACATAAATATTATTTTTAATTCCCAGAAAAATACACCGCTCAATCTAAACTTTCGGTTTAAATTTACTGTATAACAAACTTAACTATAAAAGGCTATTTGCACTCAAAAATTACGGAGCACATTGCAAAAAAGTATACATATATATATTCAGCGGTGGGTCGTCCAGTCTGATGGAGCCGAAATGGTTTTGCGTAAATAATATTTTGTAAAATAAAGATTCAGTTTGTTCGTTTTTTTTTCACTCATTTGTTTCGCTTACAGGCAGGCTTTCAAAGTACTACAAATTACTTGCTAACTGCTTATAGCTAGTTTAGTTTTCGTTTTTTAACTTCCTTTGCGGTATATATATTAAACTTAACAATATATCTGACGAGATTTTACATTCAAATTAATTTATAAACTTGTCTGGCGGCACATAATTACTTACTGGATTATGTATATTTCCATGTATTATGTTCATACCTCACCAATCATTAAACATCTTTAAAATCCCAAAGTTTTCTTAACCTTATAATCTTTTTTAAACAAAATAAAATATTCCGTTCTTCTACATCCATATTTCACCAAGGAGTAAGTAAAGACACTGAGCTGCAGCAATCGTGATATTTTAAATATTGCTACTTTCCCAGCTATTGGAAAATCCAGGTCAAGCTATCGAAATTAGAACCGCTCAATCCAAAACCCAATTATATACACTTGCGAGATATAAACATTACAAACTTGTTAAATGAAAAATTTTCAATCTTCTTTGACTTATCAAGACGATTACTCGAAAATGAAGTCAGTAAGGTTCAATATATTAGCTTTTTTTCCCTCAAAAAATAGAATTAGAAACTAAATTTACTAATACATATTTTTGTCGCTTACTATTTACATCTATCTTTTGAAGTTTGAGTGAAAGTGGGAAAAATTAAAAAACCACTTGCTCGGATAGACGCTTTAAGTGTTTTCTAAAAAAATTCCAAAGTCTTAAAATTACTTCATATATTCATAATCTGGACCAACGAAACAACAAAAAAATATGTACATTTTTATCTATCACGTTCGGAGAAATTGGCGTCCAAAGTGTTTGCATTTTTCGTAATGCTCCAATTTCCACCACAGATACCTTAAACGTAAATGTAATTCACATAATAATAATAATAATTATTATTATTATTATTATAAACCTTCAAGAAAAGGGTATCAAGTTTACATCTCGAGTTTCAGCTGTCACAAAATATTTATCATTTCTGAAAGAGAGCGTCTCACAATAAAATCGATCTTAGGCAAATTGTCTGATTGCTCTTTAACAAAACCAGAATCCATGTTTACAGTAAAATAAAATACGGAACACATAATTTAAACACAAGCAGACCAAAAACAAATGGGTAAAACAATTAAAAACAAATTGTAAACAAAATTAAATGCCAACTAGTTGCAAATATCTCAGTAGAAACAGCACATAGTAGAATGTTGCATCACAGGTCGAACAGGCCGTGTGACGTCACAGCCAATCACTGGCCGTTTTGTGTTTGAGTAGATTTTGCGCTTTTTCATTTCTTGATATTTAGATAAATAATTATTGTAAGAGATTTTCGCTTGGATATTTGAAGCCAGAAAAAAATTCTCTATAAATATCAATTGGTTTTAAGATCTTTTAAAAAAAATCGGAATTGCCCATTGTTGTAATCCAATCAAAAGTACAATATCGGTGAAATTTATTTTATATACATATCTTTATTATTTAAATCGGAAAAGATTTAATAAAAATCGTCTGCCGCATAAACACATTGGATTTAAATCCGTTGCTTAGCGACAGGATATCATTTTCTTCAAATAAATTACCGTCTGCATAATGCTATCTCTGTGGAAGGTTTAATTGCTCGTTTTTAAGTAATATATAGACAACACCTGGTCTTAAAAACTCGAAACAGGGACTCAATTGTAAATGGGGCTATTCCAAGGCTACCCACAAAATTTTATTCAATTCGGTTCGACCGTTCTTCTTGATGATGAGACAAATATACAGACAAGCAGACAGATTTTCAATTTTATTTATATAGGCTAGCATTTTCGAAGTTCAGTTGTGTTTGAAAAATTCTACAAATAGTCTATTTTCATGACGTTCTTTCCTTGGAATGCGCCACACAATCGAACCAACGACCGTGAAAAATATCAACCGAAAGTCAGCATAATAACAAGGCGAGAGGCGTTTCTGCGGGAGAGTGTAATTGCCATTAATGTATTCCGGGATTAATTCTGCAACGGGTAGCTAGATTACAGGGTTTCAACCGTAAAAGATGGTAATCACCCCTCGGCTGCCCGATGCATATCGGGTGAAAAAGAAGAACCCAAACACACCGGAGTTTCCTACAGATCGGCGGCTGGATTGTTGAGACGCGAAATGCCCCATCCAGTTTGGGTTGCTGCTTGTATTAACCCCCATTGAAAGGTCAAGTGATTCGCGGCCGAAAATCACTTGTTAGCGGAGAGAAGATACACTCTAGATTGGACTAATGATGAAACGAATTCTGACCTTTAATAGGGCTGCAAATGAGAAAGAAAATATTCACTGTGTCGACTTTTGTGCATAGTTATGTGCCCACGCTGACTTACGAAATTGGAAATAACTAATATCCCTACCTCCGTCGATCGTTAAGTAAAGCCAAGAAAGAGCAATCCTGTATAAAGCACGGATTATAAAACACTTTACAACTGGAATGCAATTTTATTGAAACATCTCTAAAATGCGATCCATTCAGCGCTGATATTTTTTTAATGATCACAGAACTATGATCATTTATTTTACTTGAAAACTTAAAACTTCATCGAAAATAAATGAACTGTATTCAAATGACGACATCGAAATATAAATCGCCTGGCTCTCTATGTAAAATGAGTGAAATATTTAATTCATGCACTTTTATCCCAGACTCCAGAATTAAATCATTTTGCGTGAAAAAAATTCAGCCATTGTTATACAACTCATCTGACAATCGCTTGTTTACATTCTGCATCCATTAAAATGAGGCTTCGTAGTAGAAATGATCAAAGTTTGAGGATCATTTAAACTCAAAAATAGTGTCATTGCATTGGCGCAGAATATATATTAGATACACAAAAAATACATAAAAATAAAACGGGTTTAGGACGGATGCAACATTCAATATAAATTTAAAAGAATGTTAAAAATCACGATTTTTACTCTAAGAAAAGAGATGGATGCATTATTTTATTTTGAAGTGGGTCACGGGATTATTTTATTTTGAAGTGGTTTTATTTTGAAGTGGTTCATATTATATGAGTGTTTATTATTTTTATTTTTATTTTAAAAATTAAAGAACCTATTTTGCTCAAATACTTTTTATATATTTTATGGAATAATTTGAATATTTCCTAAAATTTTAGAAGCAATTTGTGAATGTTAACTTCGCTTCAAAAATGTTTGAAAATTGAGGTCCCGTAGGGTTCAACATATTTCACTTTTTCAACCCGTGTTCAATCCAAAACTAATGGGATGCTATTATTCCTTTACATTCCCATAGGTCCCACAGACCGCCTCAACAACATACTAAAATTTAATTTTGATAAAGTCATTTTCACGGTAGTTATCGTGCGAACGGACTGAGAGAATGAACAAAGTCATAAACACTTTTCAACTCTGTTGGGAAGTGTTAATAAAACTTGTAAAAGAATGCTTTTATAAGATTTTGAAAGGATCGCAAAAATATTACATAAATTGATTTTTTTTTTTTCAGAATAAATAGTACAATACTAAAACAAGAAAGTTAGAATGATAGATTTCCTTTAAATCACTCAACAATGCAAGAAAAGCTGAATAATTGTCAATAATTGAGTGATAATGCGCTAAAGTACGAAAAAATAAAACATTCTGCATGTGAAAGAAATTGTCAGTCAAAATTATTTTTGATCCAATTCTTCTCAAACTTATAAAAATGCGTCTAAAAGAAGGAAAAAAGGTCCAAAACTCGGAACGCGCTGATAAAAATTTTGAGATAGTTTACACTAAAAAGTGGCTGTTGTTGAGACCCAGACCGTCCGATCTACCAGAAAGGTGTAAGGTAACTGTTTGGACGGCCGGACTAAAAAGTGGCTGCAGTTGTACTGCCTACTTATTTTAGCGCAACATTCCATCACTGGTTTGAGAAAGCGATTAAACTTAATTTAAGCGCTACATTGCACGGATTTTTTAGTGTAAAGTTATATACAAAACTAGAGTATTATTTCACTTAAAAACGGTAAAGGTAGGACTCTTAATTTAAAGGTATATTACACCACTTTTTAAGGCGTTTTCATGTAAATTATACACTATTATATTGTTGCGAACACGCAATATTCCCTTTGGTGCTCCCTCTTTCGTCTGTCTCGAAGGCCAGGCGAAGAAATCACAGTCCATGACGTGAACCAAGGGTTCCCTGGATTTCTCAGTTAGAAGAAGAGTTGCCAGATTTGGCGATTTATCGCCAATTTGGCGACATTTGTCGACTTCCGGAATGTTCCAGAAACTTCTCGATAGAACGATTATTCTTTGAGATATAGAAATTTCCAGAAGTTTTTATGGAGAGACTATAAAAAGGACTCATCCCTCCGTTGATCGTGCATTGCTAAAATATTGTTACAATCGTACCCTCTAGAATCGCGGGTGTATACACAGGATGCAAGATCGAGTCCAAGTTTTTGAATAACTTACGTTTATTCACAAGCACAACATAAACAGGAACAGTACACGGAAAAACAACACTTAAATGCTCCACTCATTACACAAAATAAGCGATAATATCCTCAAAATACTGGTGAAAATAATTTCACACAACGACGGCTACTATTCTCAACACATTGACAAAAGACACAGTTCACTGTAGCTCGAATATTGCCAACTTCACTACAACGGAGGGGTGAGCCCTTTTCATAGTCCCTCCTTAGAAACTTCTGAAAATCTCTATATCTCAAAGAAAAATCGTCCTATCGAGAAGTTTCTGGGTACATTCAGGAAGTCGCTAAATTCGTGATAAATCGCCCAACCTGAAACTATTCTTCTAACTGGGAAATCCAGGCAACCCCGGGCCACGTCATACACTGTATTTTATTCGCCTGGCCTTCGAGACAGACGAAAGAGGAGGTGTCAAATGGAACGTTGCGCATTCGTACCAATATGTAACTTCTGAATCTAATGTGAAATTAAAAAAATCGAATAATTCCTTTTAGGACAGCCATCTCGTCCAGAAATGATAACCATGAGTCCAGAATGATAGCCATGAGTCCAAATGACAGCCATGATAGTCCAGAAAACATAGTTTTTAACATGTTTTATTGTTGCATACATAAAAATAACTTTAAAACGCAGAAGCATTTCAAAAAATGTATTTTAACATGATTTTAATTCAGTCTGTTTCAATTTTTACAAATATTTGTTTGTATGAAAGAAGGCAATAATAATTGGGGCGCAGTTTGCGAAAGTTGCTGATTTTAAAGAATACAAATTTGCGGAAATTATCTTCAACGTCGGACAAGATTAAAACTTAATATCGATAAAAAATATAAGTAAGCAAAATATTTAAAATGTCAAAAAATAACTTAACCTTAAAATTTTGGAATAAATCCTTGTAAACAAAAATATAAATGGCATCAACTTGCAATACGAAACGATTTACTGCGCATGTTCCAGAAGCTCCATCTCCAATGGGTTGCTCCAAATATTGGTTTATAATATCGCTTGTTTTCGGTATGGTTAAAATCTTAATTTTTATTTGCACGTTTCCGCGCATATTTCCGCGTTTACGGAGAGTTTTTGTATTACCACTTTATGGTGCAATTTCTAAAAATTCTGTAGATTGCACCCAATTTTAGCGAAAGCTTGAGTGGAAATTTTTAACAGTGTAGATAGAATAACTGACTGAACTTCGAAAGAATAGAAAGCGTAAGAAAGAAAAATTAGGACAAATTAAAAAAATAAATAAATAAATACATTCTAGTATAAAACAAATTGAAAATCTAAAAAAAATATCGATCTTAATAAAGAAAATCTGATGTGGGCAGCACATGACTTTCCTTATATAATGCAATGAATTTACTACCTTTACAGTAAAAAAAATAAATTACTATTATAGTAGATATTTATATTCTTCCGAAGATATTGAATTTTCGTCAATCAGTCGTCATTTTCATTGATTTAGCGTCATTTTTATCCATTTAGCAACATTGAAAAAAGTCGCCAAGTTGGCGACATTCTACCAAATTCGCCGCCAAAATCTCGCCAAGCGTTACGGACGAAGATATAAGTTATTCTTACAGCAGATAAATGACTATTGGCGTTCAAATACAAAAGTATTACTCAAAGTATCTTTTTTCATGAATGGAACGAGCTAGATCCACGAGAATGATGTCACCCAATTTATCGCATGGTATTACACAAGAAAAGTGAACATGTTTCTCAATAGGAAATATTTTTTTTTATTTTGTATGATTTTTGATATTTTTTTTTAAATGGGCAATATCTCGAGAACGGTTCATGTTAGCGTTCTAAAATTTATGTAAATCGTTTTCTAATGAAAGATTACATAAGAAAAGTCTATTGGCGTAACTTTATTAACGTTTTTGATTTTTTGACGATTTTTTCAAAATTTCAGTCGATAATTTAGGTTGGTTCTGAACATTCGATTGGGTGTAAAAACAATAGGCTTGCAGTGTTTATGGATTGTGATTTTTTGTACCAAATTCCGTTCGAATCGGTCCATTCGTTCGTGAGATATCGTCTCCACAGGCTCACTGACACACACACACACATTCACACACACACAGAGACATCACCTCAAAAATGTTTGATTCGTGATCAGGAATACTTGAAACGTGCTCTCCCGTCGAAAACTCGAATTCAAATCTTTGACCCCGTCACAATACTTTCCTTATACATTATGTGTATAAGGAAAGTAATAACTGGTATTCATGAGACAAATTTTTGTAGTTCATATATCAATTGTATAGTGTTTTGCAGCAAAATCAAGTACACAAAGTACATTAAAGCTTTATTTTACCGTTGTTTCGTAAATTATTTTAAAAATTACTTGGTAAGGGCGTGCTTTTTACTTTCCCTATATACATACTATAATGTATAGGGAAGGTATTGTGATGGGGCCGAAAATCCGAATTCGAGTTTTCGACGGTAGGGCACGTATCATGTATTCCGGAATTCGAATCGAAAATTTTTGAGATCATATCCATGTGTGTGTGAGCGAGTGAATCTGTGGAGACGAAATCTCGCGAACGAATGGGGCGTTTCAAACGAAATTTGGTACACAATTTTCAATCAGTAAATACTGGAAGCCTAGATACTAAGAGCAGTCGAATGTTAGGAAGTCCACCAAATTTTTGAATGAAATTTCGAAAATATCATCAAAAAATCTGATGTGGGCAACACATGACTTTCCTTATATAATGTAATGAATTTACTACTTTTACAGTAAAAAAAATAGGTTTTTCTTATAGTAGATACTAATATTCTTTCCAAGATATTGAATTTTCGACAATTCGTCGTCATTTTCATTGATTTAGCGTCATTTTTATCCATTTGGCGGGATTTTCGTTAATTTAGCAACATTTCAAAAAGGCGCCAAGTTGGCGACATTCCGCCAAATTCGTCGCCAAAAACTCGCCAAGCGTTATGGACGGAGAAATAAGTTGTTCTTACAGCAGATAAATGACTATTGGCGTTCAAATACAAAAGTATTACTCAAAGTATATTTTTTCATGAATGGAACGAGCTGGATCCACGAGAATGATGTCACCCAATTTATCCCATGGTATTACATATGAAGCGTGAACATGTTTCTCAAGAGTAAATATTTTTTTTTCATTTTATATGACTTTTTAATATTTTTTTTGAAAAATGTGTAATATCTCGAGAACGGTTCATGTTAGCGTTCTAAAATTTATGTCAATCGTTTTCTAATGAAGAATTACATAAGAAATGTCTATTTGCGTAACTTTATTAGTGGTTTTGATTTTTTGACGATTTTTTCAACATTTTATTCGAAAATTTAGGGGGGTTCTGAACATTCGATTACGTATAAAAACAATAGGCTTCCAGTGTTTACGGATTGTGATTTTTGTACCAAATTTGGTTCGAATCGGTCCATTCGTTTGTCAGTTATCGTCTCCACAGACTCACTGACACACACACACACACACACACATACCTTCACACACACACACACACAGACATCACTTCAAAAATGTTTGATTCGTGATCAGGGATGCTTGAAACGTGCTCTCCCGTCGAAAACTCGATTTCGAATTTTCGACCCCGTCACAATACTTTCCTTATACATTATGTATATAAGGAAAGTAAAAATGTTTGTATGTTCAGTCTATAGAGGGAAATTTGATCGTCGTACGACCCTGAAGTTCGGTACACGGGTACTGCAGGACCCGAATAGGACTTCAGAACCCAAATAGGACTTCAGGACCTCGGCGTTATTTTTTAAATTTCAAATTAGTTTTTTTATTTATTTCATTGGTTCGAATGTCCTTTGCGATCCCCTAAAAACTCGATAAAAAGCGTGGAGAGAAACTGTGGCTCGAATTTCATTCGAGGCCCGGTGGCAAAGAGCCTGGACAAGTGTCTCGGTCGCGAAACCGGGAATTCCAGACGGGTGGCGCTTCCTGTTTATGGATATCAGCGGAATAGCCTGTTTCATAAGTGATTGAATATACGGTCCATGTTGATTCTTACATTTTTACTTTCCTTATATACATAATGTATAAGGAAAGTATTGTGACGGGATCAAAAATTCGAATTCGAGTTTTCGGCAGGATCGCACGTTTCAAGTATCCCTGATCACGAATCAAACATTTTGAGGTGATGTCTGTGTGTGTGTGTGTATGAAAGTATGTGTGTGTGTGAAAGTATGTGTGTGTGTGTGTGTGAAAGTTTGTGCAGACGATAACTGACGAACGAATGGACCGATTCGAACAAAATTTGGTACAAAAATTACAATCTGTAAACACTGGAAGCCTATTGTTTTTATAAGCAATCGAATATTCAGAATCCTCCTAAATTTTCGAGTGAAATTTTGAAAAAATCGTCAAAAAATCAAAATCTCTAATAAAATTACGTAAATAGACATCTCTTGTGTAAATTTTCATTAGAAAACGATTGACAAAAATTTTAGAACGTTAACACGAACCGTTTTCGAGATATTGCACATTTTTCAAAATAATAATCAATAAATCATATAAAATAAAAAAAAATATTTCCTATTGAGAAACATGTTCACTTTTCATATGTAATACCATGCGATCCATTTGGCGACATCATTCTCGTGGATCTAGCTCGTTCCATTCATGAAAAAAGATACTTGGAGTCATACTTTTGTATTTGAGCGCCAATAGTCATTTATCTTCTGTAAGAATAACTTATTTTTCCGTCCATAACGCTTGGCGAAATTTTGGCGACGAATTGGGTGGAATGTCGCCAACTTTGCGACTTTTTTAAATGTCGCTAGATTAATGAAAAATTCGCCAAATGGATAAAAATGACGCTCAATCCATGAAACTGACGACTCATTGACGAAAATTTAATATCTTGGAAAGAATATAAATATCTACTATAAGAATAGCATTTTTTTAACTGTTAAAGTAGTCAATTCATTGCATTATATAAGGAATGCCCACAGCAGATTTTTTTGTTTTAGCTGAGAGTGCGTGTGATTGGATGTGTGTTCCAATGTATTATTTAAGCAGCGGGTACTTATTTAATTATTCATACGTAATGGACAACAACAATCTAAAATTTTAAGTTTAAAAATGACCATTATGTTAACATAACCCATTTTTTCACCGAGAACAAACATCCCGAGATATAAAAAACGTTGGGTCTCGAAAAACCGGTGCGAAGATCCCCAACTATAAAGAGATGAAGATGTTCAGTTCTTACAGTACTGCAACTTATTACTTTCCTTATATACATAGTATAATGTATAAGGGAAGTATTGTGACGAGGTCGAACATTCGAATTCGAGTTTTCGTGTGTGTGAGTCTGTATGTGTGTGTGTGTCAGTGAGCCTGTGGAGACGATATCTCACGAACGAATGGAGCATTTCGAATGAAATTGGGTACAAAAATTACAATTCGTGAGTACTGGAAGCCTATTGTTTTTAAAAGCAATCGAATGTTTAGAACCGCCCAAAATTTTCAAATGAACTTTTGAAAAAAATCATCAAAATATCAAAACCAAATATAAGGTTACGCAAATCATATTCCGTATGTAATTTTTCACTAGAAAACGATTGACACAAACTTTTAGAACGCTAGCATGAACCGTTCTCGAGATATTGCACATTTTTCAAATAAATTTATCAAAAAATCACATAAAATAATAATAAAAAAAAATTCTTAACTACTATTGTTGTTGTTGAAACCCAGACCGTCCGACCTACCAGAAAGGTGTAAGGTAACTGTTTGGACGGTTAACTACTATTGTGAAATAGGTTCACTTTTCATATGTAATATAATGCAATAAATTTGTTGACATCATTCTCGTGCATCTAGCGCGTTCCATTCATGAGAAAAGATACTTTGGGTAATAGTTATTTATCGACTATAAGAATAACCTATTTCTCCGTCTATAACGTTTGGCGTTATTTTGGACACACAATTGACGGAATGTGGCTACTTGGCGACTTTTTTAAATGTTGCCAAATTAATGAAAATTTCGCCAAATTGGTAAAAAATGACGCCAAATCAATGAAATGGGCGACTCATTGATGAAAATTCATTATCTTTAGCGGGATGTCGCCCACTTGGCGACTTTTTTAACATTGCAAAATGAACGAAAGTGCCGCAAATTTGATAAAAATATCGCCTAATTGATAAAAATGACGCTAAATGGGAGGTCATGTTTTGGAAATTTTTAATTCCGTCATTGGACGGGCATACCTTCTAGTATACATCTATTAGAGAGTTCTTTTCCCCATTTGTTTGCAACACATGGCGATATATTTCGCAAATTTGGTAAATAATCTAATCACATATCGTCAACTTATCTATATTTAGCCCAGATTGACTAACCTATCATTAAAATTGTAGAAATGATGCCAAGTTAATAAAAATAACGCCTAATGGATGAATTTATCATTTACATATTTTAATCTATGGACTCTTGCTTATTGAGGATGAAAAGAATATTGATCATTTTTCATTTAGAGTTACGCGAAATCTAAGTTAATTGGGTACGAAAAAGTTTTGTATGTTGTCATCCGGAAAAGCCAGCAATGTTCAATTCAACGTTAAATACAATGTGCCCTGGATCTTATTCAATTTATTTCGATTGAAAGCACGGATCACTATTATCAGTTGGAAGAGTTCAGTGCAGGTTGACGAGGGGAATAAAGAATCCCATTTCCACTTTACTTAAATGGTGGAACAGGCCCCATAAATTCGTCGTTAGGCGAAAGCTAATGGGCTTGTAATAAAGCGCTCGTTGAAAGAAATCGACATCGCTCGCTCCCTCATTAAAGTGATCGCTGAAAAGAAAACAAAAAGCGGCAAAAAGAGAATCAAAATTAAAAAGACATCACGCGTTCGGAAACCTTTCGCTCGCTTTCTTTTTTCTTTGTGCACTTCAATGCGTTTCTTTTATACGCCGAAACGTGTGACCTATGAACGACGCTTTCTACTATAATATACGTTTAACTAAGACTCAATGGAAGAAGACAGCCCGACTCACCCGAAAGTTTAGAGCTGTCAGATGAAGGATCCGAACTAAATTCAGCGGCGTAACTAGTAACATTAAACGCGACGCATAAGGGTCCAAGAAGCACAGGGGTCCAGAGAAAGCACTAGCAAACGATTTTAATGAAATGTTCGAGCAACGGAAAAACGGTTCTATGTCTGCATTAGTCTTGCTCATATATATATATATATATATATATATATATATATATATATATATATATATATATATATATATATATATATATATTCTTTTTCCTCTGCTAATGGCAACACTGATCTCTTCGTTCTGGATTCCAGGGCTTGACTGGTTCGTGCATATGTAGTGTATATTCCAGGTATTCTTGTTTTCTTATTTTTCCTTCTTTATGTATGTTGTCCAAGTAGAAATAGTTTATAAATACAATCTATCTATTTCTTCAGAAACATACATATTTTGTGTTTGCTTCGACAAAATACTTGGACCCGATGAAGAGTTTTGGCGAAATGATTTGAAACAATTCCATTATTTAGAACTAGCCCTTGTCCACGTGTATTGCATTAATGCTTGGATTTTATATGTTTTTCTTTTATCGATTCCATACCATTGATTTTTGTTGATTATCTTTAATTTGATGACTCGAAATTTGTATTTTTTTCTATTTGATTGAAGATTTGCTGTTTAATACTTTTTAATTTGTAGGTTTGTTGTAAAGTTAGGTTTTTCGAGTTGCAGCTTCTCTCTTTTCTATTATTGGACTTTCAAACAGAAATTTTTAATTTTTATTTTTAATGCAACAAGATCATTAAAAAAAAAACCCCGCATATCTGTATCTTTAAAATTGAGTGAGTTATATTTAATTGAAAATTGAACATTGTGAATGGGAACCCTATATCAAATTAGAAATGTAAATTTGTGACAGATCACAAAGATCAAACTAGATGATAATACATAGGAGATATTTTTGCGAATTCCGCGTAGGCTCACGATGCAATTACGGATTCTTAAGTACTTTTCAATAACTAAGTACTTTTTCAGTAATTAAGTACTTTTAAGTACTTTTTTTTATCTAAACAATTTCCATCGTCCATTTGTTTATGATTCTTCTTTTCACTGATGAAACAACCTTTCAAGTGGTACGGAAAATTGGCATAAGTCAGATTTTTTTCCTTTATCATAATTCAGTTGATTTATAAGATATACAGATATGCGGGTTTTTTTAATGATCTTGTTGCATTAAAAATAAAAATTTTCCGATTGACCTAATTTGTCTAAGGGAGTCGTATAAAAATTTAAAAAGTGTAACTTTTTGAATACGAACGGGAGGACTATTTCATTAACGTAGTCTTATTTCCTAACTTACTTTCAACATTTTTACAATTTAAATTGCCCATTTATCTCCAACAGGTAAAGAAGAATTAAAGCGCGTTTCAATCTTTTTGAGACACCCTGTATATATATATATATATATATATATATATATATATATATATATATCGACTTATAAGATCTATATGATATTTTAATGGATACGTATAATAATAATACTCAACTTTTATCCTACGACTATAATAAGTTTAAATATATTGTAAAATTGCTCTTGTTTGAGAACATTTTATTCAATGGAACTGATTTCTTTAAACAAATCAAAGGAATACCTATGAGTGATGGCTGTTCGTCGCTGGCGGATTTATATCTATACAGTTATGAAAACGGTACACATATACTCAATGAGATTATGTATTTCCGTTTCGTGGATAACTTGATCGGCCATAAGATTTTCAATTTGATTTTAATTTTTATCCTAGTAACCTTGAACTTATTGAAACTGTAGAAAGTAACAGTGGTAAGTGGTATTTTTGGATATCGCAATATATCGAAATCCTCAAGATCATCTATGTTACAAAATGTATGATAAACGTAAATGTTTCAATTGTAATATTAATTGCATCACTCCTTTGAGTAGTAATATGAGTATTGGTGTAATGAGAAATTTGATTGTTAATCA
This sequence comes from Amaurobius ferox, assembly GCA_951213105.1. Lineage (NCBI taxonomy): Eukaryota > Metazoa > Arthropoda > Arachnida > Araneae > Amaurobiidae > Amaurobius > Amaurobius ferox. The sequence continues at coordinate 6,811,933 of OX578135.1, read as the reverse complement.
TTTTGTAAGATATGGTAAATTAAATTCTACCAATGAACAGCGAAATATATGTGAAAGACATTTGATAAAGGAAGCATTAAAGAACGGTTGTCCTCTCGGCTTTCTAAAATCTTATTACTTAGCATTTTGTAAAAAACTACGTAATGATGATGTAATTTATGCTAATTTCCATGACTTGTTGCCAATTGACTATTTGGAATCTTTTCCTTCACTTTGTGCTTTTAATTCTTATATGTGTTTGGACTCTGGATCCCCTTTTTCATATATTTGTGTGAATCCGTGTTGGGAAGTCCTATGATTCTTATATAGTTCTCTTTTGGAGTTTATGGATTTGATATTCTCTTAGGATTCTGTTTTTCCTGTACGCACGGATTGGAGCGATTGGATGTTTCTGGGAGTGTTTTAAGGGAATAAAAGCACGCTTTAACCAGGTATAGGGGTCACAATCCCCCTAGACATTACTGATACCCCGTTTGCACTCCTTTATTTGTTTCTGTTTTTTCTTGTGTTTCATAATATTCTATGTACTTTTCCTAGATATTTCTTTTGTAATATATATATATATATATATATATATATAAATATAATATTCCTTGTTCATTCCTGGTTCATAATATTCCTTGTACATTTCCTAGATCTTTCTTTTGTAATATATATATATATATATATATATATATAGAGAGAGAGAGAGAGAGTAATGTTTATATATAGATAGCAATGCTTAAATCACTATATATATATATATATATATATATTCAGAAAATTAATAAATCATATAAACTTATTTCAATTAAAAAGGATATTAAAGAAATTGAAAAATATTTTGTTATTACTTATGTCGATAAGGCTAGTAGTAACTACTCAATTATATGCAAATATAAGTACTCTCCAGTCACTCATTCTTAATAATTCTCTCTCTATATTTACATAATACTAACATTAAAATCTTATCTAGTAGAATATCAGCCAAATTTAAGCAAATCCATCTCAATAATAGTAGTAATAACATTCCATATCTAGTTTTAGTACCCAAGTTCCATAAATCCCCTGTTGCTTTTCGAACTATTACTAGTGGGCATAATTCTTACCTTACTAATGCTGGTGAATTATTAAAAAAAATTTTAAATGAAATATCTTTGTCAGATGATATCTCTAATAATAGTCAGATTGTAGAAAAAAGTTTTGAATTAGTTAAGAAATTAAAAATTCAAGCTAATATTCATAGTATTTATACCTTTGATTTTAAGGATTTGTTCAAAAATATTGATATAGATGATCTCTTTCGAATTATTTTACAAATTTTTAAAAAATATAATACTACCTTAAAATATGTAACATTCCTTTTTAAAAAATCACTTAATTTCACTCTCTATGAGAACTATATTCAACATGGTGATTCTATTTTTAATCAACAGTTTGGTATTCCACAAGGGGGGAGGGGTGCTCCATCATTATTGACTAATCTATATTTATACTTCTATGAGGAAAACTATAATCTAGTGTCGCATAATTTGCTCATGTATAGATATTTAAATAATATATTATGTGTATCCCAAAATAATAATCCTTTTGCATTAAACTTGTATCCTAATAATTTACAATTAAATGCCAGTAATAATGATTCTAATGTTGCAAACTTTTTAGATTTAAATTTAAATTCACAAAATTGTAATTTGGCTATAAATTTATATGATAAAAGACTAGATTTTAACTTCAATACTTCTAAAATTCAACACTTTGATTCCTGTTTGCATATATCAGTGTTTAGAAATATTATATCAAACCAGGTTCTTAGAATCAATAAAATGTATGACGACAATTATAAATTAGCACATTTTATAGAATTATTAAATATTGCAACCAATAATGCATATCCTCCCAATTTCGTAATTAAAATTATCAACTCAGTCTATCAACTACCACTCGATAACCTCCAAGACTACATTCCCGATTATGGCGGCTAATTTAATTTATAAAAATTAATTAGCCGCCATATATAAATTATAGAAATTATATATATATATATATATATATATATATATATATATATATATATATACATATATATTAAAAAATACCGTAGCAATCTTTAAAAATTATGAAAACTTTGCAATTATGCAAATGTAAAAATTGCGTAAATAGGAATGACGAAACAAAATTCATTTAATTTATTGCGCAAATGCAGCTAATAAATAAAATTATTTCAATAAGAAAAAAAGGTTTGAAGATCCAATGAAAGAAAAGTGAGAATCTGTAACACGAAAATTCAAATATCTAACAGCCTTACGAAATAAAAGTATAAATCAACAAATCCAAAACAAATACATAAAATAAATATCGAATCAACAAGTCAATGAAAAGTATCAAAATACAAAGGTAAGGAATCGAAAAAAGAATAAAAAACGAAATCAACCACAAACGCTATACACGAGGACAAGGCTCTAAGCCTAAATCATGAATTGTTCACTTCCACAAAAATCGTACTCATGCCCAAGTTTTTTGTAGAAGCAAACACAAAAATGTATGCTTCTGAAGAAATAGACAGATTATATCTATAAACTATTTCTACTTGGACGACATACATAAAAAATAAAAATAAAAGGAAAAATGGATACAAAAAAACGGACTGAAAAAACACACTAACCTAGTAAGCATGGGAACACAGAAAGAAGTGACAAGTGTTGCCAATCACAAAGGAATAAGATATACTGTTGCCATTCGTAAGAAATAAATAACAGTAATGCGAAAAGACATGTACAAGAGATAATATACCATCAAGAGGTGCAATAAAAGAAAGGCTGTCAAAGTGGACGTATAAATAAAATATTAAAACAAGAGAAGGGAGAAGTCAGGCTAAAATTTAAAGCAATATTAAATAAATAAAATTCAAAAAAATCCAGCTATTCTAAATTTTTTAACTATACCATTTACAAAATAAGAGGGATATTTATATAAATTGCTGGTAATTTTTAGATTATCTATATGTAAAGCATGGACTTTTTTATCAGATAATCTATATATTCTAAAAAGCTGATTAAGAATAATATTTCTAAACAATAGAAACGAGTTGCAGGAATTAAATGGTAAGATTTTATTAATTTTAAAATTAAAAGAGTCTTTTTTATCATATAAATTAGTAACAATTCTATTAGAAGGTTCAACAAAAAGATTTAAATCCAAAAAATTAATATTTTTACTAATAGTAGCTTCATTAGGAATGAATTCCAAATTATTAGGGTAGAAATCTATATTAATGACACAATTTTCAGTATGTACTAAGCAAATCAGATCATCAACATATCTGTATATTATATAATCTATTGAAGTAAAGGACTGTTCAAAATGATAAATATATAAATTAGCTAACATACTGCTACTGCAGCCACCCTGTGGTACTCCTGAGACTTGTAGGTATAATTTATTTCCTTGAAAAATATAATTATTGAAAATAGCAAAGTGAAGAAGTTTAGGAAAATTAAAAAAACTAGCATGAGTTGAAAGATTATTAATATAATCATTGTATAGAGCCAAAATTACATCATACAGGTTAGAGATCTTGATATTATTGAAAAGATCTTTAAAATCAAAAGTATGAAATCCTACTAGACTTTTAAGGGATGTTAATTTATTCTTTAATTCTTTACTATTATTTAGCATAAGGTAATATTGCTAGACTGACGCAAACTATCATTTATTTGATTTAAAGAATTTAGAAGTAATTTACTCGCAGTAGTAGAGTAAGTATTATGCCCACTAGTTACTGTTCGAAATTTAATAGGATTTTTATGAAATTTTGGAATAAGCACAATATATGAAAATTTAAGAAATTTATATTTAATATTTAAGTCACTATACATATTGATAATTTTTAATTTAATACTATTAATGGAATGTAAATTAAGTTTAAAAAGACTATTATTTTTTAAATAATCTAACAGAAATTGCATATAAATTTTTTTACAGATAATAGCATAATTATTAGAGGCTTTATCAACATAGGTGATAACAAAAGATTTTTGTAAATCAATAATGGAGGGTTTAATATTATCAAAATTATATAAGGATCTAGACAATTTAATACTACTAATAGCATTTTTAATAGATTCTAATAAAGTAAATTTCCAGGTATTAAATGCCTCTAAAGGCATAGCATATTTAGAAGCTAATTTATATATATATTTATCAAGATCAAGATCATTGGATCTTCAAACCTTTTTTTCTAATATATATATATTAAACTTTTATCCAAAAAATTTACAATTAAATGCAAGTAATAATGACACAAATGTTGCAAACTTTTTAGATTTAAATTTAAATTTACAAAATTGTAATATGGTTATAAACTTGTATGATAAAAGACAGGATTTTAAATTTAATACATCAAAAATTCAACATTTTGACTCTTGTCTGCATATATCTGTATTTAGAAATATTATAATAAACCAGGCTCTTAGAATCAATAAAATTTGTGATGAATATTATAAATTAGCGCACTTTATGGAATTATTGAGTACAGCGACTAATAATGCATATCCCCCCAATTTTGTTATTAAAATTATCAACTCAGTGTATCAAATTTCACTCGATAACATCCTAGAAAACATTCCCAATTATAGTGACTAACATACAGGAGAGAGAGAGAGAGAGAAAAAAAATATATATATATATATATATATATATATATATGTTTGTATGTTATATATAATTATTTATTAATTATATAAATAAATAAAAATGAAAAATAATAAACTAAGTCAAAAACATTAGAAAAATCAAAAAATCGGAAAATAAGATGCATTAATGTTTTGAATTTTATTTTCGCAAAAAAATGTAACTTTTGTCAGTATTGAAACTACGTTTTGTGCGCCCTTATAATGGTGTATAGTGGCATTCTCGATTATCCAGTTTTCCTATGAATTCTTGTTTAGTAGGAATTTTCATCTATGATTCATATTCATATTCAGTTCTGCATGTTTGGGAAGTTGTATTCTGAATTGCTTGTCCAGTCTCCAGCTTAGACTCACTGGACGGGTTTGGGAGTATTTCCGTGAACCTTCGTACTACCTCCCTGGTAGAATTTCGACTTGTTCATTCCGGTGCTTCTAGATTAAGTTGTTGAGGTTGATCGTGTATACACGTGGTAGAAGAAGAATGATTCATGCCGCATGGTAATACAATTTTCTTAATGTATCCTTTTTTCATTTTTTCATTTTTTGATGCCTGTAGTCTGAGTTTAAGCATTTATAGTAATGTACTATTGCTTAATCTGAAACAGGCATTTGTTTGGGTTAATTAGAGTTAAATACTCAGACCTGAAGAGGAATTTAATTCTGATTAATCATCGAATTTGGGAAGGTTCTGTTCTTTTCTCTTATCGGCATTATGGCCGTGAATTTGCTTCTATGGTGATGTTAATATTACTTGAATTGTATTTTTATTTTTTTTATTTTTACATAATTCTTATTATTACATTTCAAATATATATATATA